>CM042013.1:78326993-78736993 GCA_023525715.1 Cichorium intybus | reverse complement strand
TCAGCGGTTTATGAATTTGATTCAATAATCATCATTTGTTGGGGATGAGACCCGTGTGTTAACGCCTTTAACTTTTTTTTTTTTAAATATCTGTTTTCACCAATTTCAATCATCCACAAAGGATGACGTGTGAAGTTGGTCATGTAAAAATAATAGTTATAAATTTTATTATTCATTAATTAAACAAAATACAAATTATACTATATCTTTTTCATATATATTGAAAAAAACATTATTACTTTTGTGTTAACAATATCTCTAAACGTGTGTAAACTACTTAGTTATAAGATTGCCAACACATATTTCTAAACATCTTTGCACAATTTAGTTATAAGATTACAACCAAAAAGTAACATTATTATGGAGTAATAGTTATAAGATTACAACTAAAATTTGTGTGTTCTTGTCATACAAAATTTAATTTCTCTTTAGACACGTGTATGGTATTGCTATGTAATCTATACACTAACTATTATGTTCAAAAACCTACATTCAAATCCCACCTGAACCTTATGTATACGAAAACCTTTTTCTTATGAAATTAATTTGTTTTACGTTTAGTCATTACAATAGATAGTTTTACCCAAAAAACCAATATTCAAACGCTTTTTTATTAAAGACACATTTAAAACAATTAATCTTTTAAGAACAGCAATGAATATACTCTTGTAACTTCAGTAAACTATTGATTTTTTTATATAAAAAATAAAGAATTCACCCAGTTAGCTACTCAAGGATACATATAACTTAAATTCTAAAACAGAGAAAATCAGTCGACGCAAATGTTATATAAATGAAGACAAATACAGGAAGAGTTAAATCACCATGGGGCAACCATTCCTCAGTGACAAATATTTGCTTCAATATGGCTGTAATTTTTACCTTCAAAACAAAACAATAATTTATCATTATTCAGAAATTCCAAAGCAGAATGATATAACATTTACATTATTACAACCCAAGCTCTAAAAAACAACAAAAATCAATATCCAAGACCAATATAGCATAAATTTACCATCTGTTTCTTGCAAACATCCTTGGAGTTTATTCCACAATTGGGATAAAATAAGAATCCATTGTTGAGAATTGTTTCAGAACACAAGAACTAAATTTCTTCAAAAACAAACACGGACTCTGTCTTCTCTAAAACAGTAAATTCACACTTCATTCAGATCTGTGTTTTTTTCTGAAACAAAACCACCAAAACCCCATTAAATACAACCTTTCTTAAGTATTTCTGCCACAAAAATCAAAAGTTTTTGTTAGTTTTTCTTGGGTTACGTGAAATCTTTAATTACGGAAATCATACATGCTATATCTTACAAAAATTAGAGTAGGAAAAAAATTAACAAACTCTTAAATAAAAACGGAGAATATGCATCTAAACACTAACTTAAGCGGAAGGATTGATATTTGGTCGTCCAAAATAATCGCGTGGTTACCGTTTTCTTTGTGTCTGACAATGTGCCACACTTACGGTCAGTTATAATGCATCACCTCATATAGGTATCTTCTTCATCTCCTTTTTAATATAGTACTCAACGAATCAAGTGAAAACAAATAACATAAAGGGCAATATGGGCATTACCATTGCTTAACCATTAACATGAGATTCATAATTGGGGTGTTGTAAGAAAAACAGAGGTCAAATTCTCCTATGAATGGCATAGATAACCTAGTAGAGTCAACAACATGCATATAAAAACTCCACCTATAATAAAAATGGACATATCTCAGTCAGACATTTTCATGAACAGGTAACATGCACAATGAAAGAGATAAAAGGGAGTTTCGGTTAGGGGGACTTACAGTGCAGCTAATACGATTAGCATTGAGAAATAACAAAACGTAGTTGAGATACCAAGTCTACTTTTGTTTCCTCTGTGCGTCCTTGCCCCATTTGTACATATTTGTATCAACACCTGTGTTGATTATGTGTGAGTATTACCATATCATTAATAGTCCAACAATTGGAACCCTAGATCCAGAAAAAAAAAATCAGAAAATTTTGAAGAAACCTATATATACAAACTTGATAAAGAAAAGAATGGTAAAACTCGGGTTAAATTTTATATATTATATAAAATGAATCATGCATTAGTTAGTCACCTGCAAATAAAGAGTATATATATGATAAAAACCATTACTTAACTGCATTCGTAACGTATTTTTTCCCATTACTAAATCTATCTAGAATCATAGTCAATCTTGATAAAACCTACATACACAAACTTGATAAAGAAAAGAATGGTAAAACTTGGGTTAATTTTTTTATATTATATAAGATGAATCATGCATTAGTTAGTCACCTGCAAATAAAGAGTATATATAATAAAAACCATTACTTAACCGCATTCGTAACGTATTTGTTCCCATTACTAAATCTATCTGGAATCATAGTCAATCTGACATACAAATAAGATAAACTTAAAGTAAAATGGCATAGCACTTTTTGTGTTTAACCGGTCACATAGAAGGGATGATCTAGCAATAGATTGAACCGCTCTTAATTAATCGCCTTCGTCTTTGGAGAAATCCTAATAAATCAGGAACCGAAAAAGGAATCCAAAGAAGGTAGTCCATATATATTAAAACTAATATCAATCAGAAAAAAAAGAGCAAAGGTGAAGAAAAACACACCATAAGAGGTAAACTGATAAGGTACTCCTAAATATATTTCAAGGAACATCCTTAAATAAAACTCCCAATTCAGCCCTTCAATCCGGTTCTAGGGCTTTTCAGTGGTGGCAGCGACGAAATTTAAGTCCTTTATGTAATTCTGAAATGATAAAGTAAGTAAATATATTAGTTCCTGATTTTTTGGGATAGGATTGAAAGTACCTTGATAGCTCATTTTTACAGGCGTAAATGTTTGCTTCAGCCACTCCTTGCACTCTAATACTTTAATTCGGCTCTGAGTTCCCAGAAAACAGAAAAAAAATGAACTACATAAGACAAAATCAAAGATCTATTACAAGTTATCACATAAATAAGATAATTAATAATATGAAACACTTACTTGATCAGGGGGTGTTATGGTCATATCCATTCCAAAGAAACAGAAGTCTGAATTTCCGAATAAAATTTAGCCCCATCTGTTATTTTTTTAAGACCGTAATTGGGAAAAAGAAAAAGAATCAATTGCAAAAAAAAGATTAGATTAGGGTTTAATATCAAAGAACAGGTAAAAGAAACCTGTGACACATCCTAAGGTAAAAGAAACCAGCGATACATCCTAATTCCTGGGGTATAGCACCGTATTTTACCTTTTTCAAGTGTGGTCTTTTGCCTCTTTGATGTCTTCAAAGTGGTTTGAGAATTGCATAAAATCGAGCACTTGTACTGAGCAGAATTCCTGCATTGGGCCTCCCTAATACAAGATAACCAACAGTCATCAGAACCTTCCCGTGAGTAGAAGCAACCCTAAAATTGTATTAACCGAGGGAGAGATGATAGTGCGTGTTGATTCTGAACCGCAGCAGAAAGACTGTATTATGCTTGCTGATAGAGGAGATGGTCCGGCGGCGAGATAGAGGAGATGGTCCGGTGGCGATAACAATGAGATGGTGGCGGATGCGATGAGATGGTGGCGGAAGCGACTGTCGTTTCTTTGAGAGTGAGTGAGAGAGAGAGAGAGAGAGAGAGCGAGAGAGCGAGAGAGAAAAGAGAGTGGGATAGAAGAAGAAAAGAGGCGGATCTAGGGTTCATTAGAAGTGGTCACGGTGAAGAGATGGTGCACATGAGAGAGATTTGGATTTCTATGAGATTGAGTCCTATAATTGGGGAAATAGGTACGCTTGGGGAAGGGATGAGAAACAGGTACGTTTTAACGGGGAAAGGCACAACAACCGTGCGATATCGGGGGATATGAATAAACGAATATGGGATTCAAAATTAGCCGATGGTGGTGATGCATATATGCTTTATAACTTGTATCTTATGCATTATAAATGGGATCTCTTAATTTTAAGAGTTTCTATTTTTAGAAATCATTTTTCCTTTTTAAGGTAGTATAGATATATATATATATATATATATATATATATATATATATATATATATATATATATATATATATATATATATATATATATATATATATATATATATATATATATATATATATATATATATATATATATATATATTCTTATTTTTAGTATTATATATTTAATTCTAATATTAAAAATATGATGTGGCATCGTGGGTTCGGTGGGTTCGGTGGGTATTGGTTCCATGGGTGAAAGATTGGTGAAAGATGGGAAAGATTGAAGTAAGAGGAGAGAGAAAAGCTGACATAGCACGTGGGTTCAGTGGGATGGGAAATATCTACTCCCCCACCCTAAGATCGGTGGGAGTGGCTAGGTGGCTCGACAAACACTACTGTTTGGCATGACGAGTTCGGTAAAGGCTCAACGATAATTCTTTAATATATTTTATTTCTTCTATTTAAACCAATTCACTGTTTTTTAATTCAAAAAATCAAATTGTTACCAACTTTTTTTTTTAATATAAATACAAACAAGCTATGTCTTTTTTTAGTACTCGTAAACCTCAAACACTTACTCTTACCACTTGAAATGTATTTCTTCATCTTCATTGTCGGAAACAAATGTTCAATTTATTATTCAAGCAGTGAGGAGCGTTGCTAATGCGTTGGAGCATACTTACAATATTTTAAGCAATGAGTAAGTCGAAAGTTCGAGGCTTCCTAAATTTCCGTTGTTTCACCACTTCCACATTGTCCACCTTCACATCTATTGTAATATCTGCTTCATCATCATCTATTGTGACATCTCCTTCAGGCCCTTCTACGACATTAATTACTTCTAGAAGCCACTCATGAACTTTTTAACCCTCGTGTTCAATATGCATACTAATCCTACCCCTCATTGCCTAAACCATAGTTTGTAAACTCCCTAAATTCTATATCCTGTTTGAAATACAATAATAAACATATTAGTTTGGTTATGGGACAGCTTCAACAAGAAATGTAATAAAGTCTAAGGAGTTCGTCAATAAGAACCCAACATCAGTTTGTGTCTCCAATTGGGTATTCAAGTAGTATAAGGGGTTTATAACAAAAACCCATTGAGCAGTGTATGTCTACGCATTCTTTATTATCAAACACAAACGTACCTTACACACACACACTAGTATAACCGGTTAAGTCAGCTGTTGTCAGTTAGAAGGACTACATTAGGACAAACCATAATACTTCAATGACTAAAATAGGACACAAAATGGACTAAAACGAGTCTGAGTCAATATATCAATGGAATATTTCAACTTTCTCTCTTTGTTTACTTAGGCTCTAAAACATTGTCGCAATTTACACCACTAGTTACATCATCTATCCGAGGAATCACTTATTTTGGATGAATTATTAATGTTTTATAATCAATTCATGTAAGCACTCATTTGCGTTGATAATCCATAAAATAATAACGTTATTTGTATTCATTGTATCAACTAAATGATTAATCTTTCAAATCTAAAGGTCCAAGGAACAAAAAACATTTTTTAAGAACTAACAACCAAGATAACTTTTAAAGTTTAAACCCAACCCACCTTTTCCCCACACCAACAGGTACGCAACAAACTTTTTCCAATTTATAAAGCAAAATACTCTTTTACTCGAAACATGCAATGACTTTGCATTTTTATGACCAAAAAGTACAATATTCCAAACATAACTTGTTGTATAATTTGTGTGAGTTGCATAAACCGGTAAAATGTAAAACATCATTGCACAAATTGATAAAATAAGTAAAGCATTGTGACATAAGTTAGGAAGCCATCAAAGCGCTTGTATAAATAAGAGTTTATGAAATGAAACATTGTTGCATATTTATGATTGCATATCTCATATGAAAAACCACTTTATTGCACCCATCTAAAAAATAAATGAAACTTCATTGCACCCAAATGTGCATTTAACCCAAAATTGAACAACAAAGTGTTAAATGGCCTATACTTGTGGTCATGCCTTGAGTATATTTGGACAAGCCAAATGTATCTAAGGTTAAGAGACCGATTGATACTTGCTGATTGAATAAAAGCTGATTGAATAAAAGCTGATTGGGTAAGTGTCTAACCCAGTCAGACTTATCTTTATCTTAAAGCTGACCGGGTAAGATGTAAATTTTAGGGTTTAGGACAGAGTTAGAGGTAATATGGGGATTACCAAACGGTCTGATTCAGACCTAACCTCTTACTGGACCGGTAAGAGGCAAATCAACCAGCCTAAGCTTCGTAGGGCTATATCTTTTTATGAGGATGAGAAGGGCATTTATGTCTTTTGTCCATACAAGATCAAAGCAAATCCATGTCCCACCTTTATCAGTGGAAAAAATCATATCATGTCATGTCATGTCATACAAACATGACAGAATGGCTAATTTAACATTACCAATTTCAAACTAAGCATGCATATACAATAACTAAAACAACGACAAAATAAAAAACGAAATTTCATTTCTTAATTCTTTAGATACACACGAGAAACTGGACAAAAGATCAATTAACACACCGTAATTTTTTACCACAATTTTTTTACTTTTTACTGTCTCTGCTTCTTTGAAACAAAACGGATTCCTTGTTTTCCAAGATCCACATTCATGGCTTTTCCATCATCTAAAGTAACCAATACGGTTGACGTGTCTTCATGGAATTCAATTATTGTTCCCTTATGCCTACAAGAATACAACTTCATTAAAGTCCTCACATTTTGAACTTTTTAACAGTCTAGAGTTGAATTTTCAGTTTTTATTCAATTAAGTCCTTCCATTTTGACCCAATACATCATCAGTTGTAAAAATATAAAAACGGCATAACCAACTACTATCCAAAATTGTAAACATTTAACAAAATGTTGGGCTTAATTGAATAAAGGGAAATCTTCATTAAAGTCCTAATGTTTTGACTCAGTTTATGAAAAAGTCCCAAATTAATTTTTATTAACAAAAAAGTCCCAAATTAATTTGTATTAACAAAAAAGGACAGAAACTGCATGTTTTATCTTCAATAAAGTCATAATATTTTCGCACAGTTTTCGGAAAAGTCATAGTATTAGCCGGTTTTCTGGCCTTTTTTGTTAATAAAAATTAATTTTGGACTTTTTTGTTAATAAAAATTAATTTTGGACTTTTTGTTAATAAAATTTAATTTGGGACTTTTTCATAAACTGAGCCAAAATATTGGGACTTTATCGGAGATTTTCCTTGAATAAAAAGAACAATTATGGCTTAATTGAATATAGGGTCAAAATATAAGGACTTTCCTAAATATATCCCAAATTTAATAAAGTTTCAAATTAAAATCATTTTAACTAATAAAAAAACACGTAAATGAAAAACTCACCAAGAATTGTTGGATGGTTGATGAACTTCTACAATTTTTCCAACCGAATGTTTTCCCAATTTTTGAATTATCCATTTTGCGTCCATCATTTCCCCCATTATATCTTTATCTTTATTTTCATTTAAATTTCCAACTCCTTTATCCATAAAAGTCAATGGTCTTTTCCTCTTTGACCTTTGACCTTTCACAAAACTTTTATCTTCCTCACCAGGGGTAGCCCAGGAACTTTGATCATCAGAATACGGGTTCTTGAATTTCAGTCTCAATGAAGGCTTATTAAGCTTTTCACTTGCACTGCCAGGTGTCACGCTCCTATTCGCACTTCTTTTACCAAATGAAACACGCGTTTTCTCAATATTTACATCAGACTGTTTTGGGTTTTTATTTGTTATAAAGATTCCACCTTTTCCTCTTGACTTTTCTTCTATTTCAATTTCATCATCTTGGTTTATGTCGTCTCCTGCAATAGTCAATCTCTTGTATGTTAAAAAGACGAAAATGCCCTCAAAATCCTCATCATTTGATTTAAGCCAAGAAAGCTTGTCTTGTTGCAGGCTTCACTTCTTTTTTGACTATTTTGTCTTTTTAGAACTATTTAACTATGTAGTTTGTAAATTTATAATAATAATAACATAAAAGATGCGGGTTTTTTTTTTTGTAATTTATAATGTTTTTAAATTAATAATAATGAATACCTTCGACATCAGAGAGCTTAGATGAATTTGCAAGCATGTCCAAATAATTTTCTTTTGGTCTTTGTTGTACCGTGTCTTCACCTATAACCACAAAATGCAAAAAATAAAATAAAATAAAATAAAAAATGATACACGTATAAAAAAATGAAATCACAATCCTATATAATTGGTAGGTTTTTGAAAGTACGATGCCCTAATAAAAAAATTAAATAAAATGCTATAATAAAAAGAAAAGGAAGTAGAATGCTATGATATAAATAAATGAAAATATCTTGCTGTTTCTTGCATTTTAGCCCTATCTTTGACCACCATATAACTATGAGTAAATTACAGCTTTGATCCCTGTGGTTTTTGATCCCTGTGGTTTACACCAAATTACAGTTTTAGTCCTACTTTTGAAAATCTTGCACCGGTGGTCCCTGTGGTTTCCAAATCTTTCACTTTTGGTCTTTATGGTGTCCAAATCTTTCACTATTGGTCCCTGTGGTTTACACAAACGGTAATAGAGGGAGGGACCAAAAATGAAAGATTTGGGAACCATAGGGACCAAAAGCGAAAGATTTGGAAACCACAGGAACCACCGGTGCAAGATTTTCAAAACTAGGACTAAAACTGTAATTTGGTGTAAACCACAGGGACCAAAACTGTAATTTACTCTATAAGACTATAACTATTATAACCGTAACATTTTCTCTCAAAAACCAAAAATAAAAAAAAAAACAAAAAAAAAACATACCATTATAAGTGGACAATTCCGCATCAGAAGAATTTGTCATATTTTTATTTCTGGCACCCAAATGTATAACCAACTTTCGCCCTTTAATCTCTTTAAATTTAACCGCCTCTTTTCCACTTTCATCCACATTTCCCAATTGATTATAATTTTTCATTTTATCTTTAAAAACCCCCGAAACCTCATTAACAAGCTTGCTTTTAAAACCATCAATTTCACTATTTTTATAAGATTCAACATCTTCATCTTTGTAATCGCCTGTAATGGATCCAATAGATTGAACATCACTTTGTCCTTTTTCTTTTCCGTGTTTTTTAAAAGATTTTTTTGAAGAATCTTTGGTTTTTTTGGGGGATTTATCGACTACCCCTTTGAGGGAAAACTTTAAAGAATGACCGTATTCTTTCTTTAATGGTGGGCCATCATTATCAGAATCAGAATAAGGGGAAATTTGAAAGATTTCTTCTTGAGTTGGTAAAAATCAAAAGTTTTTGTTAGTTTTTCTTGGGTTACGTGAAATCTTTAATTACGGAAATCATACATGCTATATCTTACAAAAATTAGAGTAGGAAAAAAATTAACAAACTCTTAAATAAAAACGGAGAATATGCATCTAAACACTAACTTAAGCGGAAGGATTGATATTTGGTCGTCCAAAATAATCGCGTGGTTACCGTTTTCTTTGTGTCTGACAATGTGCCACACTTACGGTCAGTTATAATGCATCACCTCATATAGGTATCTTCTTCATCTCCTTTTTAATATAGTACTCAACGAATCAAGTGAAAACAAATAACATAAAGGGCAATATGGGCATTACCATTGCTTAACCATTAACATGAGATTCATAATTGGGGTGTTGTAAGAAAAACAGAGGTCAAATTCTCCTATGAATGGCATAGATAACCTAGTAGAGTCAACAACATGCATATAAAAACTCCACCTATAATAAAAATGGACATATCTCAGTCAGACATTTTCATGAACAGGTAACATGCACAATGAAAGAGATAAAAGGGAGTTTCGGTTAGGGGGACTTACAGTGCAGCTAATACGATTAGCATTGAGAAATAACAAAACGTAGTTGAGATACCAAGTCTACTTTTGTTTCCTCTGTGCGTCCTTGCCCCATTTGTACATATTTGTATCAACACCTGTGTTGATTATGTGTGAGTATTACCATATCATTAATAGTCCAACAATTGGAACCCTAGATCCAGAAAAAAAAAATCAGAAAATTTTGAAGAAACCTATATATACAAACTTGATAAAGAAAAGAATGGTAAAACTCGGGTTAAATTTTATATATTATATAAAATGAATCATGCATTAGTTAGTCACCTGCAAATAAAGAGTATATATATGATAAAAACCATTACTTAACTGCATTCGTAACGTATTTTTTCCCATTACTAAATCTATCTAGAATCATAGTCAATCTTGATAAAACCTACATACACAAACTTGATAAAGAAAAGAATGGTAAAACTTGGGTTAATTTTTTTATATTATATAAGATGAATCATGCATTAGTTAGTCACCTGCAAATAAAGAGTATATATAATAAAAACCATTACTTAACCGCATTCGTAACGTATTTGTTCCCATTACTAAATCTATCTGGAATCATAGTCAATCTGACATACAAATAAGATAAACTTAAAGTAAAATGGCATAGCACTTTTTGTGTTTAACCGGTCACATAGAAGGGATGATCTAGCAATAGATTGAACCGCTCTTAATTAATCGCCTTCGTCTTTGGAGAAATCCTAATAAATCAGGAACCGAAAAAGGAATCCAAAGAAGGTAGTCCATATATATTAAAACTAATATCAATCAGAAAAAAAAGAGCAAAGGTGAAGAAAAACACACCATAAGAGGTAAACTGATAAGGTACTCCTAAATATATTTCAAGGAACATCCTTAAATAAAACTCCCAATTCAGCCCTTCAATCCGGTTCTAGGGCTTTTCAGTGGTGGCAGCGACGAAATTTAAGTCCTTTATGTAATTCTGAAATGATAAAGTAAGTAAATATATTAGTTCCTGATTTTTTGGGATAGGATTGAAAGTACCTTGATAGCTCATTTTTACAGGCGTAAATGTTTGCTTCAGCCACTCCTTGCACTCTAATACTTTAATTCGGCTCTGAGTTCCCAGAAAACAGAAAAAAAATGAACTACATAAGACAAAATCAAAGATCTATTACAAGTTATCACATAAATAAGATAATTAATAATATGAAACACTTACTTGATCAGGGGGTGTTATGGTCATATCCATTCCAAAGAAACAGAAGTCTGAATTTCCGAATAAAATTTAGCCCCATCTGTTATTTTTTTAAGACCGTAATTGGGAAAAAGAAAAAGAATCAATTGCAAAAAAAAGATTAGATTAGGGTTTAATATCAAAGAACAGGTAAAAGAAACCTGTGACACATCCTAAGGTAAAAGAAACCAGCGATACATCCTAATTCCTGGGGTATAGCACCGTATTTTACCTTTTTCAAGTGTGGTCTTTTGCCTCTTTGATGTCTTCAAAGTGGTTTGAGAATTGCATAAAATCGAGCACTTGTACTGAGCAGAATTCCTGCATTGGGCCTCCCTAATACAAGATAACCAACAGTCATCAGAACCTTCCCGTGAGTAGAAGCAACCCTAAAATTGTATTAACCGAGGGAGAGATGATAGTGCGTGTTGATTCTGAACCGCAGCAGAAAGACTGTATTATGCTTGCTGATAGAGGAGATGGTCCGGCGGCGAGATAGAGGAGATGGTCCGGTGGCGATAACAATGAGATGGTGGCGGATGCGATGAGATGGTGGCGGAAGCGACTGTCGTTTCTTTGAGAGTGAGTGAGAGAGAGAGAGAGAGAGAGAGCGAGAGAGCGAGAGAGAAAAGAGAGTGGGATAGAAGAAGAAAAGAGGCGGATCTAGGGTTCATTAGAAGTGGTCACGGTGAAGAGATGGTGCACATGAGAGAGATTTGGATTTCTATGAGATTGAGTCCTATAATTGGGGAAATAGGTACGCTTGGGGAAGGGATGAGAAACAGGTACGTTTTAACGGGGAAAGGCACAACAACCGTGCGATATCGGGGGATATGAATAAACGAATATGGGATTCAAAATTAGCCGATGGTGGTGATGCATATATGCTTTATAACTTGTATCTTATGCATTATAAATGGGATCTCTTAATTTTAAGAGTTTCTATTTTTAGAAATCATTTTTCCTTTTTAAGGTAGTATAGATATATATATATATATATATATATATATATATATATATATATATATATATATATATATATATATATATATATATATATATATATATATATATATATATATTCTTATTTTTAGTATTATATATTTAATTCTAATATTAAAAATATGATGTGGCATCGTGGGTTCGGTGGGTTCGGTGGGTATTGGTTCCATGGGTGAAAGATTGGTGAAAGATGGGAAAGATTGAAGTAAGAGGAGAGAGAAAAGCTGACATAGCACGTGGGTTCAGTGGGATGGGAAATATCTACTCCCCCCACCCTAAGATCGGTGGGAGTGGCTAGGTGGCTCGACAAACACTACTGTTTGGCATGACGAGTTCGGTAAAGGCTCAACGATAATTCTTTAATATATTTTATTTCTTCTATTTAAACCAATTCACTGTTTTTTAATTCAAAAAATCAAATTGTTACCAACTTTTTTTTTTAATATAAATACAAACAAGCTATGTCTTTTTTTAGTACTCGTAAACCTCAAACACTTACTCTTACCACTTGAAATGTATTTCTTCATCTTCATTGTCGGAAACAAATGTTCAATTTATTATTCAAGCAGTGAGGAGCGTTGCTAATGCGTTGGAGCATACTTACAATATTTTAAGCAATGAGTAAGTCGAAAGTTCGAGGCGGAAAAGTCGAAGATATATACAGAGAGACCGTGAAGCTGCCCATCAACATCTCATGCATGATTACTTTGACGAGCATACAATTTTTAGGTGGACTATTTTCGACAACGGTTTCAAATCCACATTCATTTGATTGAGTATAGTAGAAGAGGTAACGAGTGCTTGTTTGTTTTTCCAACAACGTTCAGATACTAGAGGAACAAAATGGTTTACTCAATTACAAAAATGCACAACACCACTTCGTATGTTAGCATATGGCACCCCAGTCGATGCCTTGGATAAGAATCTCAGGATGTCTACACATACACCATGAGATAGTCTTCATAATTTTTTACAAATATGTCATTCGGTTGTACGGTCCGCAATGTTTATGTAAGCCTGCTTATAATGATATCCAGCAATTGTATGCCCATCATGCAAACATACATGGCTTTTATGGAATGTTAGGAAGTTTGGATTGCCTCCACTAGGAATAGGCAAATTGCATGAACACACACCATGGCCAATACACACATGGGAATTACGGCTACCCAACAGTCATACTTGAAAGCAGTATCGTCACATGATTCGTCGATATGGCATGCCTTCTTTGGTGCTCAGGCTCACTTAATGACATCAATGTTCTTAATATGTTACCGATATTCAATCGGATATATGACGAAACTACATCAGATTCTTCATTCAAGTTGCATGGAACATTATTTAGGTACGATTATTATCTTGTCAATGAGATCTATCCTAAGCGTTATGTATTTGTAAAACGTTGTCATGTCCAAATATCAATAGAAGAAGAAAATATAAGAGAGCTCAATAAAAAGGGAGGAAGAATGTGGAACGAGAATTTGGAGCCCTTGAAACTATTGACAGATACTGAAAAACTCATAACTATTTTTGAGGTGGAACTGTTGGAATAGTGTCCAATGTCATAACTAATTTGTAAAGACTTTCCATTAATAGTGAGGTCATTTCGGATTGCTATCAGTAGTCCAAATGGTATTAGAGTTATTTGAGAGAGAGAATAAATAGTTTATTATTTTTATGTGATGATAAATTAATTAGAAACTAGTTTGGAATTAATTTGAATTAATCAGAATTATTTTAAATTAATTTGGGATTAATTAAAAATGCAGAGACTAAATATTAATTGTTTAATAGTTAGGAAATGGATAATATTAGTTAGTGGATGATAGAGAACGAAAATTGAAGGGTTTATCTTCAAATTTTCGTTCACCCTAAGGATATATGCGATAGGGTTTTGAATTTAAAGATAATACAGATTAATCAACAAATTATTCTTTATCCAGTTTAAATTCAAATAATGTTTATCTCTAAACACCTTTGCAAGCTATAAATACCCCTCCATGACCCTCATTATTTTCGTCCCACTCCTGGTGGTCTTTGAGACTTGGAGTTTTCTCTTCTCTCTTAGCAAAATCTATAATCCCTCTTTATGGTTTTATAACGAGATTTCTTAATTAACCAATTAACCTAGTAATTTAGACTTATTGGGTGTGAACCATTAGATGTATTATCTTTTTGGTACTACCTTCCTTAGCATGGATTTGATCCACATCAAAAGTTCTTCAAGCAAATTGGTTTTGCTAAAAGATTGGTAATTTTGATTCCTCTTGTAGTTGTAAATTATCATTAAGTAGCATCATTGTATGTTTTAGTAATTGTTACTTGCCTTAGATTAATTTTGTATGTTTCTGCTGCCGTGATTAGTGAATTTAGAGTATTAGAAATCCTATCAGTGGTATCAGAGCCTATGCTTAGTTGATATTTGCACTACATGATTATTTATTGCTTGCTATATTTTTCGAAAATTTCTATTGGCTAGGATAAGTTGAATTTTTTGGAGTGTATTTGAAAATTTAATTGTTTAAAAATATTTTGATAATTATCTCCAAAAGATTTATTTGTCTTTTAACTTTATTCGGATTTTTGAATTTATTTCCTTTTAGGAAATTGATAATTTATTTGTTTAAATTATTTGAATATGTTTAGGATAGTCGAATTAAATTAATCATTATCATGTGTCCTCACATGATTTGAATATTTAATTAGTAATTAATTATTGTCATTTAATTATACATTGATAATTAGGATTAATTGGTTAATTCAATTTTATTCCTAAATGTGTGCCTTATTTGTTTGATGTTAATTATTAACATGCGCCATCATATGATTAGAATAGTTAAATGGTGATTTAATACTATCATTTGAACATATAAGTTAATTGAATTAATGTGATCAAACAACTGAAAATATTTTAAAAGTTTAAAAATATACCTTATACATTATATAATAGTTTATATTACATGTATAACCAAAGATTAAATACATCAAATTGGATCAAGACTAGGCTCATCCGTTCTAAGCACTCTAAGGTTGTGTTTGGCAGGATCTTAATTTTTAAGATCTTAATTTCTAAGAGGTCTTAATTTCTAAGAGGGTCTGCATTTTTAAGATCTTAATTTTTAACTGGTGTTTGGTTGGAACTTTTCAATTGCTATGTTGAATGGTAAAAATGACCATTTTACCCTTTTATATATTTTTTGCTGAATAAATATTGATGACATATAAAATAACGTAACATTCCAAAACATCATGTTCATTCCAAAATCAGATTCCGGAAATCAACAAGCACAAATCAGATTTCAATATCAACAAACACTTCATAAAATTAGAATTTTAAATTAGGAACGTAAAGAATTTCCAAAACTCAGCAACAATTTCAAAGAACTAATTACGTTCATTCCAAAATCATATTCCAAGAACTAATTTCATATCAAGAACGTAAAAAAATTTCCAAAACACCAAGTTCATTCCAAAATCAGATTCCAAGAACTAATTCAACAACAAAATAGATGGAGATTTAGGGTTTATCTCATGAAGAAGTCGACGTCTGAAGTTGGAGATCTGATGTAAAGATGAGAGACAGCAGGAGGAGGTCGGAGATCTGATGTCTAAACCGTGATTGGAAGCCTCAATGGTTCCTGCAATCGACTTCAATCAGAAGCAATCAATTTCAATCGGAAGCCTAGAAGGTTCTTGCAATCGACTTCAATTGAAAGCATAACCGACTTCAATCAGACTTCAATATGAGAATCGCGCTGCAGGTGGAAGAATCGCGCTGCAGGTGGAAGAAGGCAGGGCCATCGCCGGCCAGAAGAGAGCCGCTGCAGGTGGAAGACAGCGAGGAAGGCGACTGTGAAGTGGTGGTCGGCGGAAGTAGATGGAACGCACAAAAGAGATAAGAGAAAGCAAGCATGTTTTTTTATTTGGGTAGGGCAAAAAAGGAAACATGTGCTCTTATTTTTATTCATATACATCCTTATCTCTTAAATTTTAAGAGGGTATTAGCAAATTAAGAGGCAATAAATAAGACGCTATCAAACACACTTAATTTTTTCAGTTAAGAGCTGCCTCTTAAATTTTCAATTAAGAGGAAAACAAATGGACCCTAAGATGGTTTAAGAAAACGACCTATAAAATGACCGTTTAATGGGCGTCCTTTTCGCTCACCGTCATTTGTGTGGACTAATGGAGTTACCGAAAGGGTCCAAACAAAGTTGGTGTCAAGATAAAAGTATTAACTTAAGAATTATCCAAACAAAATTCCCGTTTAGATCAATAGGAAAATGTGAAAATGTATGCTAGTCCATGAAAACACACATCATTTCCTTATGGTCTATTAATGGAGCTTGTGTGGTTAACCAACACATTAATTTGAGCCTGTAGGTGAAAGATGATGAGGCAATTCAGGTTTAAGGTTGTTGATGGAGTGTGTGTGGTTAATCGGCACGTCAATTTGAGACTGTAAATGGAACGAATGTGCCAATGCGGGTTTGCATGGTTAATTCTGTAACGCCCCAAAATTTGTCCCTTTTTTTAAAGCGCATTAACACCAAAAGCGCATTAACGCCAAAAGCGCAATAACGCTAAAAGCACAATAGCTGGTGTAGTATTTTACAAAACTCGGTGTTGAAAAATCTCATATTTCAAAAACCGTGTTTCTTTATAGAACAAATTGTCAAGCTTTAAAAACTTTTCTCATGACCTCGTGTCATGTCTTAAAAATTTGGTCCCAACAAAAACAATTAAGTTGTACAAATGTTTGAATAACTACGGGGTTTACAACTTCATATCAAACTAAACCATAGAAAGCAAGTTATGATTACTAACCATTTCATCTGTCAAGTCTATTCCAACTAAAATCTCAATTCCTTTGGGTCATCTACTTGCTTCTACCCCTCGTGTCTAGAACCTGGGATACATGGCATGAAAATAAAATATGTATGGCGAAAACGTCTCGTGAGCTACATGGGTTTTAGACTCAAAGCATGTGTAAACATAACATATATCATTTTCAAAACTTTTGTAGTCAAATCATGTCAAAAGTCTTGCTGTTAAAAACATAATAACCGAAACATATCAGCATTTTGCTTTTAAAGCCTTTCATAGTAAGTTTATCATCATAAAACTTTCATTACTTAAACTTGAATAGTAATCAATTATAAAAATGTTTTTATACTTAGGGCATTAATCACTTAAAGTGATACCCCAAGTCTAGGCTAAGATGGAAAGAACGAAATCAGTCCATCCTAGCATCATAAGCTTTACGACATCTACTTCGCGACAGGGTTGGTACCAGTAGATTCCTCTAGGTTCTGTTACGGGAACATCATGGCCCGGGCACAAAGAATCATGTTCTTTGTTCATACTGTCTTGCATAGCTGCATTCATTCATATCTTAACTACCAGTTATTCATAAACATATCATTTCTTATCATCAAAACATTCATTCACAAATACATTAAGGCTAGATGCCAAAACTTTCTTTCTTGAACATTCGTAAGGCTAGCTGTCAAAACCTTCTTTCATAAACAATCGTAAAGCTAGATGCCAAAACTTTCTTTCATAACATTATGGCTTGATGCCAAAACATTCTTTCAAAATCATCTTATAGAACTTTCATAATCATATCATAACTAAAATGATTTGCATATCATTAATATTCAAAAACGTCACACAAAAGCTTTATCAATAGTTTGCCATGTACCCCATAGTAGGAAAAAGCCACATGTACTCACCTTAGTAGCTAGGTACGTCTAGCTACACTAATCCACATAACTCTATCCTTTCGTTGCTTCCAACGTCTTTCAATCTCTATTACTCTAATAGAATATTAGAACATATTAGACAACTAAACATGAATCATGTGTCTAATCATTCTTGACTATTACTAGTCATTATCTAATTCTATTCTAATGGTTAAGTATGGCTCTTAAAGCATAATAATCATTTTGGACAATTTTACCCTTTTTGTCCCATTTTGACAACTTAGTCCAAAATTCGTGTAAACTCTTGTTTAAGTCATTGCTATATAACCCAACAATGTACCAATAGTGTTTAAAACATTGATAAAGCTTTATGGGACCTTTTTAAGTCACTTTTCGTTCCGACACTTTTTGACCGTTTTACTTTTTAGGCATCCTACTTTGCCTAATCGTGCTTCCGCAGGTTTTAACATGAAATTTTAAGTAACTTTCTGATCTCAACATATTTATAAATCAATATAAATGTTTAGATGTCAAAACATCCCTCCTTTTGCTCTTTTGTTCTATTTTTGGAAATTTTGCCGCAAAAGATTATAAAAATAAAAATTATATTTAAACATCACACTTTTTACGTATGTTGTTGTCAAAACCACCCAACAACACATAAATGTTGATATAAATTCATTTCATAGTCATACGGGCTCGTATTTGCTAAAACGGTAACTTTTAGTTCAACCGCGGCTATTTTGATCCATTTTTAAACTTAACCAAAACACCTTCTTTTTTACCCAAACTTGGTTATTCCTTTTAATCTAGCATAATTATATGACAAGGAATCATAGTATTCATGTCTTGGGGTCAATTCTCAAACTTTTGCTTCTTAGGCCTAAAACGGTCATTTAACTAAAATAGTCAAATTATAGTCTTTTTATACATAAATGATACATTATATGATGTTTAACCAAATACTTGTATCACCAATCCAATGCTAACATATTAGAGTATAAGCATGTCCCATGAATCATACTTTAACTCGTTTCTTGATTACAAGCATAAATTTTCATTATGTCTCATTTAGACTTTGTAAAAGTCAAATATGTTTCTCTTTTTTCCATTTGATTATCATCAAGCTAACTACATTCATTTTACTGATTCTTTGGTGTTTCTAATTCTATATCAATAGTATAACATGTATACACATCCAATTTCAACATAAACCAAACCTAACCCTACAAATTTTGATTTCTAGACTTGTGGTTTGACTTTGACAGAAAAGTCAAAGCTGTCCAAATTTAGAAATGCGAATTTTCATTCTCTTGCTTCTTTCATAATTTCAATTTAACACCGAGCAAAAGACCCTCGACACAAAGCATTTCAAAAAGTATGAATCCAACTTCATCTGAACGACTAAATCTCTAACATATGTGTAGTTTTTATCCACCATGTGTTCTCAACTTCAAATTATCAACAACATATAAACATAGCACAAAAATTCAGCTTTGAACATGGTTAATTCATACATAACACTTGATTCTTATAGATTCTTGAACTTATTCCTCAATGCATTTCAATATTCAACCCTCAATTTCATCATGTATTAAGAACCCTCAACAAATGAGGACATAAGCTTAGTTGTTTGATCAAATTGCAAACATACAGCATCAAAATCGACACACATTCAACAATTTGCAATCCCATTTGGAAATTTGAATCTAGGGTTGAGTCCATACCTCAAATATCCGTCAAATATTGAAAAATCAGGAAGATTTAGGGTTGTTTTCATCAAAAAAATCGAGTTGTAGAACTCCCCCTAACCATCAGCGACGTCTACAGTGGCTGTGGGCGGCGACACCGCCTTCTTCCGCCTCTAGTCGTCGGCTGCAGCTAGGCTGCCTTGTTTCCTTCACCTAATGGACCATCGATCAGCTTCTCTATCTCATTCTTTTCTTTTCTTTTTCGAGTCTGCTTCCGTTTTACTCCATTCCTTACCAAAATCGCAAACCATAACTGAAGTCGTCGTCGACGACGTGGTCTCCGACGACCTGACGTCGCCGTCGAGCCTTCCCACCACAAAACTCTTACTGCTAATGCTTCCCATCTGCTTTGATTTGTCAGAATCGCAACCCTCAAAACCAAAATCGAGCCCTAGACGTTTTCTCCTTCACTCGATTTTGATATCCCTCTCTCGTCATCGATTTTCACGAATGTGTATGTTATCTGCTCCTCGAACTCTTTGCTTTCTGATTTCGATAAACGTGAACAAGGAAAAAGTGGGTCGACGCCCATAGGGAATAAGAAATTAGATGGCTGACTTCACCTAGACAAATGACGAAATTGCCCTTCTTCAAGAAAAATTTCAAACTTTTGACTTATTATTTTTCCCAATATTTACCTAGCCATAACACACATGTGCCATCTGATTTTTATATGCTTTATACCTTTAGAAAGTTGAGAACGATATTTACAATATCTTCTTACTGACTTAAGTGTGATTCTTAATAGATTTTCTGCTATTAATCCTTAAAAATGACCCTTTGGTCATTTTTGTCACATTTGGGCCATTTTAAAACCTTTATAACTTTTTCATTATAAGTCCAAATGGCCAAAATCTTTTTCCTATATTTTTGTTATTTCAAATATTACCAAAGTCCCCTTGAGGACTTTTTCTCAAATCGTTTTAGATTTTGATATATTAATTTTTAAAGTCTTGGCAATAAAATTTTCACTTTTGGTCATTTATTCAACTTTTTGACCTTGCATAAACCTTATCTTACATATGATAAATTTTTAGTTGTTACAAATTCACAATCTTATTTGTGGTCCTCGGCTTCCCACCCACAAATGTAAGATAGCATATCCGAGATTAACATGTCATTGATAAACTCAATGAATCTCAAAAGATCTAGGAATTACATAGTGATTGAAATTGGCAAAACGTATGCCTACCTAAATAACTTCATGGCGTGATTTTGACATCCCTTTCCATTAAGCGAAGTGAAATATGGATCCTGGCCTTATTAAATAAATTGGTTAATTATTTTTAAGGATAAATCAAACCCACTAAAACATAAATCTACAACTCTATCATGAATGATGTCTAAAATACATATTGTCCACTATAAAGAATATTACTGCTAGATGGAATAATATATGGTTTCCCATTAGGTCATAGTTAGATTCTAAGATCATGAGATGATCATAGATTAAGTGACCACTTCGTATAATTAGTTCATACTAATTTTGATACAAACAACATGTTAAAGACCATCATGGAGTTGTATGGCATGTTAAAGACTAAAATTAACATGGGCCACACATAGAAACTCCAGCTCCACTCCTCTATCAAGAAAGAAAATGTCAATATGAGTAACGCCAATCACTCCAATGATTAAGAGGATTGAATTTTGGTTCTCCAACTCCAACCTTAATGCCAAGGACTAAGAGAGAGGGTAACTCTAAGACGCTTCAAACAAACCTAAAATACAATATGTTCCACTACAAGGTAAAAAGGAAGCAAAAGATTGTAACATAGAGAATTGGACCAAATCATAGACATCGAGCCATTGCTGTAGTCTATAGGATTAGTGGCCAATTGACTCTAATGTTTAATCTATGGTATTATGATCTTAAATTGTTAAGTTATATAATACTTCATGAGATGGTTCTGACTTCGTTTGTTAAAAGCATATTAGGCTTGTTTTATTTGAAAGGACATAACTGAGTCATGAAATCTATGAAACTAGTATAGTAACAATAGTCCAAGGTTGATTCAAAATGTCCAAAGGCTTTGGATAAAAATGTATTCATGGAGTTATTGTCTTGAGAAGTGCGTTACCAAATATCCATGTGGATAGGATTTTGTAAATCATTTGACTATGAGTCTTATGATTAATGTTACTCTTATCAAGATAAATGACAATAGCACCACTTAATAAGTATATGTCTGTTGGAATTAGTTCACACTAATGGTCCATTTGGATTGACCACGATACATAGTTAAATAAAACTTTCATGTTTGTGGAAATTGCCATCTTGGTCATATAAATGAAACACATCACTAAGCTCAATTCGGACAGGATCTTAGATTCATTTTACTTAGAGTCAACTGATGTGTGTGATTCTTGCTTACTTGACAAGATGGCAAAGATGCCATTCACAATAGGTTGTGAAAGAGGCAAAGACTTATTCGACCTCATACACGTTAGTATTGAAAGGTTTTGCACAAACAATGAACTAGAAACCCTAAGTTCACATGCAACCTAATTGAGGATCTATGTTTTTCTATCTTATGAACATATAACAAAATCCTAAGGCCAACAATAATTTCTAAAGATTAAAATCAAGAAACCAACCTTTGATTCTTGATCCAGAAGCTAGCAGCAAAAGTTTCCTACCTCAAATGGAGTCACACCCAAGCAATAGAGGAGAGAAGACAGCAGAGTTCCAGAGAGTTAGTAGAGATGGTGCAGAGAATTAGGGTTCCCAAGGGGTTCCCTATTTATAGTTTCCAGGTTGTACAGCTTAAACCCTAGAGCCTAACTTTGACAAGCCCTTTTATCAATTGGACAAGGCTTCTTGCAAACCCTAATTAGGGTTTTGAGATTTATGTGGTACCACCACAAAATCTCGCCACCTACACTCTTCCACTGGCCAGTCAATATTCAACTATTGAATAATTACAAAACCAGTCTCTGCATTTTTAATTAATTAAATTAATCACTAAATTAAATCCAATTAATTCTAGATTAATTTCTAATTAATTATTATAGTTTCTAATTAATATATTAACACTTAAATATATTAACAAACTATTTATTTTATTTCTATTGATTTATCAAACAATTAATAAATCAACCTTTCTCTCTACTGAACTCTACATCAATTCTCCAGCTATAAGGGCAACCCAAATGGACTTTGCTTCAATTAATAAGATAAATACAATTTATAGTCATGGCTTAGACACCTAATCCAACAGTCTCCCACTTGGATAAGTCTATGACTTTAAATGTCAATTTATCTTCTGATTAACAAATCTCAGCTTCTCAATAATTGTTACTGAACTCTGACCCAGTCAGTTCTGTCCAAAGATAAGTATCATATGATCCTCTGTCCAACAAGATATTTTTCAGACTCAAGATATGGATTAAGATAAATATCGGTCCGATACTATGTTTCTCGATTTCCGATTTTGCTTATGACTTTAAGACCACTTATTGAATACGTCAACTTAGTCCTGGTTGGCCAACTCTTTAGTCAACTTCAAAATCATCGAAAGACCTATAGATATCTGTTTCCCGTCAGGGCAAGGGACGAATAAGTCTCGACTCATATGGTTATACCTTTTACCAGTCAGATTACTCACAACAATACGTTTTATAACATCGAGTTACCAATGCGTTTTTGCATTATCAATGAGCAACTGCCTTGTAAATTACAACTCATATCTCTCCACTTTAAGATCATAAGATATTATCGTCTCAAAATTGCTTATGATATAATCCATGAGGCAATCTGTTGAAGCGCGGGTTTATCCAATACTCAAATCTCTATTTCTAAGTACTCATGAACGTTGAGCAGTTTTACTGCAATGTCTAACTCCTTAGACAATCTACAAACCAGTTTATGACAGCCTTCGTTCGTACTTACTCCCTAAAAGTATGAGCGACTGTGGAACTTTGAATAATCGAATTTACTCAAGAAGTTAAACATGCAAAAATGAAACACAATATTAAACAATTGACAGAAGCACTAAACAATACTCATTTATAAATCTCCATTATAAAATCGCCAAAGTCAATTACATTTATCTTGTTACAAGTTTCAACCTATCTAATTATTAAAACTAATATCATCTCTTAATCCAATGCTCCTAGCATGCTGATTATGCTTGATCCTACTCAAAGCCTTCGTCAAAGGATCTGTAGGATTGTCTTCAGATGATACCCTCTTCACAAGGAGGTGACCTTCTTCTACCCGATGTCGAATGTAGTGGTACTTTCTGTCTATATGCATGGACTTTCCATGATCTCGCAGTTCCTTTGTCAAAGCGACCGCTCCTTCATTATCGCAGAAAAGTTCCATGGGCTCCTGAATGCTCGGGACAACTCCAAGGTCACCGATGAAGTTCTTCAGCCAAGCCGCTTCCTTAGACGCTTCACTTGCTGCTATGTACTCTGATTCGCACGTTAAATCAGCCACCGTCTCTTGCTTAGAACTTTTCCAAGTAACCGCTCCACCATTTAAGAGAAACACCCAGCCTGACTGAGATCAACCATTGTCTCTATCTGTCTGGAAGCTGGCATCTGTGTATCCACTCACCTTTAAGTCATCACTGCCACCAAGGACTAACACCATGTTCTTCGTCCTTCGCAGATACTTAAGTATGTTCTTTACCGTTATCCGATGCGCTTTACCAGGATTTCCCTAGTACCGACTAACCATGCTCAGTGCAAATGATACGTCGGGGCGAGTACATGTCATAGCATACATGATCGGCCCTACAGCCGAAGCATAAGGTACTCGACTCATCTCAGCTATTTTTTCATCGGTACTCGGACTTTGAGTCTTACTCAATTTCGCATTACTTTGGATAGGTAGCTCTCCCTTCTTGGAATTTTCCATACTAAACCTCTTTAGTATCTTTTCCAAGTATGTACACTGACTAAGACCTATAAGTCTTTTCTTTATATCTCTTAATATTCTTATCCCTAGAATATAGGCAGCTTCTCCAAGGTCTTTCATGGTGAAACATTTCCCGAGCCAAGACTTGACATCTTGCAAGGTCGAAACGTCGTTTCCCATGAGCAGTATGTCATCAACATACAGCACCAGAAAAGTGACTATACTCCCACTAGCCTTGACATATACGTAGGACTCATCTTCACTCCTAGAGAAACCAAACTCTTTGACTTTCTCATGGAAACAAATATTCCAACTGCGAGAAGCTTGTTTCAATCCGTAGATTGATTTCTCAAGCTTACACACCTTGTTAGGATGCTTTGTGTCTACAAAACCCTCTGGCTGATTCATGTAAACATCCTCAGTCAACTTCCCGTTAAGGAAAGAGGTTTTGACATCCATCTGCCAAATTTAGTAGTCATGAAACGCAGTTATGGCAAGCATTATCCTAATCGACTTAATCTTGGCTACTGGTGAGAAGGTTTCATCATAATCAACCCTCGGGGTTTGAGTGAATCCCTTCGCGACCAGTCGAGCTTTAAAGGTGTGTACCTTTCCATCCATGTCGGTCTTCTTCTTGAAGATCTACTTGCACCCGACTGTCTTTCGACCCGGCACATTGTCAACGAAGTTCCAAACTTGATTGTCATACATGGACTTGATCTCGCTGTCCTTCGCCTCTTTCCACTTGGCAGACTCGGGGCCCGCCACCGCTTCACGGTAGTTAGCTGGCTCATCCAAATTTTTTAATGTACGATCACTGACAAACGTGTCACCATCCATAGTTATATGGAAACCATAAAACTTGGGTGGCATGCTAACTCTACCTGAACGCCTAAGAGGTAATGAAATGTCAGTTGGTCCAACAGGAACCTCTTCCTCATGTTGGTGGCTAGTTTCTCCTAAGGTTGTTTCATCGGGTGTCTCTTGAATCTCTTCGAGATCAATTGTACTCCCACTGTCCTCTTTGGAAATGAGCTCTCTCTCTCTAAAGACTCCTCGTCTAGCTACAAAGACCACGTCCTCGCTTGGTCTAGAGAACAAGTATCAAAATGACTGTTTTGGGTATCCGATGAAAAAGCTCTTCTCACTTCTTTCTGTGAGTTTGTCTTGAGTCTCTCATCTCACGAAAGCCTCACAACCCCAGACTTTGATGTGTGCCAACGAAGAAACTTTCCCCGTCCACATCTCGTGAGGTGTTTTAGCAACCTTCTTGGTTGGGACAAGGTTAAGTATATGGGCGGCAGTCTCTAAGGCATACCCCCAGAAATGGATTGGAAGTGAAGCTCGACTCATAATGGAACGAACCATGTCCAACAAGGTTCGGTTTCGCCTCTCAGCAACACCGTTCAATTGAGGTGTTCTAGGAGGTGACAACTGTGAAACTATTCCACATTCCTTTAGATAATCGAGAAACTCGATACTAAGATACTCACCGCCTCTGTCGGATCTAAGCATTATTATCTTTCTGCCCAATTGATTTTCTACTTCATTTTTAAACTCTTTGAACTTTTCAAAGGTGTCTAACTTGTGCTTGATTAAGTAGATATATCCATATCTACTAAAATCATCAGTAAAGGTCACATAGAACCGTGTGCCATCTTTTGTGGTTGTTCTGAAGGGACCACACACATCTGTGTGTATGATATCCAACAGACCTTCACCTCTTTCAAAGGACCCTTTGAATGGTGATTTTGTCATCTTGCCAAATAAACAAGACTCGCATACATCGTCTGATTTAAGGTCGAACGATTCCAACACTCTATCCTTTTGGAGTTGGGCGATGCGTTTCTTGTTGATATGGCCAAGGCGACAGTGCCACAAACACGCCTTTTCTACACCACTTGAAGAATCAATATTTAGTACATTATTACCACAATTGTCAATGAACATAATAGTTTCATACACTCCATCACAAGGTAAAGCTTCAAAGATAAAAACATCATTTTTAAAAACTGAAATTGAACCATTCAATTTATCAAAAGTATAATAATAACCTTGTCTGAACAATGCATGAAAAGAAATTATGTTTCTAGCCATATCTGGCGAATAGCAACAATTATGTAAATCTAAACTAACTCCACTACTAAGCACTAGTTTATAGACACCGATCTTGGTAACAGGTGACGTTCGCCTATTGCCCATGACCAGGTTCAATCTACCGTGCTCCAGCTCCCTACTTTCCTCTAGGCCCTACAAACCAAAACAGATATGAAAACCACATCCAGTGTCAAGGACCCAATAACAGGAAGAAGATGAATTATTAGATATAGTGTAAGTACCTGCTTGTGATGGCTTCACTTTGCCATCCTTGATATCCTGCAAGTACTTGGGGCAGCTTCTCTTCCAGTGACTCTTTGCAATAAAAACATTCGGCTTCCTTGGGATTCGTGACATGCAGAATGCCGGAAGACTTGGCTCTCGGGGCACTGCTAGATGACCTGACATGAACCTTTTCCCTCCAATTTTTCTTGGGAGGGCCCTTCCTTTTCTTTCCCTTGCCAGATCCAATTGCCAAGATGGGCTGGCTAACTGTGGGTACACTTTTACCCTTCATCCCGTTTTCAACAGTACGAAGCATGCGATGCAATTCAGCCAAAGTGGTCTGATTGTTGTTCAAATGATATGACAGTCTGAACTGGTCATAAGAACTCGGTAAGGAGTTAAGCACTATGTCAACGGCCAACTCCTCATGTATAGGCATCGGAAGCTTCCTTAGCCAATCCACGTAACCTTGCATCCTTTGCACATGAGTGCAGATGGACTCTCCATCCCTAGGCTTGCTGTTCGTAAAGTCTTTGACCACCTCGCACCTTTCGATACGCTATTGCTTGCAGAACTTTTCCGCAAGCTCTTTGTGCTTCTCGTAGGGCCAGTAGTCTTCATAGATTCTTTGTAGTTCAGGGTTCATGGTAGCGATCATCATGCAGGCCACTTTGGTCGCATCATTCGAGTGTTTTTGGTATGAGGCAATTTCCTCGGGAGTAGCGGTATCTGGGTCAACTTCAATTAGCTCGGTATCGAGAACATACTCTTTGTGTTCAAACCTCAGAGCCATCTTGATGTTACGGATCCAGTCATTGTAGTTGTGCCATCTAATGTCACTTTAGAACACAATGACAGGATTTAAGTGACGTTACCAGAGTTTGAGTGGGGAACGGTTTGGTCAACAGAAGACATATATAAAAGAAGGTAGCTTTAATTAGATACATATAAATAACCCTTATATTAACCCTGTTGGATTAGGTGTCTAAGCCATGACTAATAATTTATATTTACCTAATTAATAGAAGCAAAGTCCATTTGGGTTGCCCTCATAGCTGGAGGTTTGGTAGAAAGTTCAGTAGAGAGAGAGGTTGGTTTATTATGGGATTAATAAATCAATAAAAATAAAAGATATGGTTTATTAATATATTAAAGTAATAATATATTAATTAGAAACTATATTGATTGATTAATAATTAATCAGAAATTAATTGGATTAATTTCTGTGGCATTAATTAGATTAATCAGGAGGTCAGGGATTAAAGTCGTACAAATTCAATAGTTGAATTGCGGCGCGCGGCGCGCCAATGTAAAGGCTGCGACGCGCGTACACATTCGTACGAATTCAATAGTTGAATTGCGGCGCACGGCGCGCAAACGACCTGGCCGCGGCGCGCGTACAGATAATCCGGAAAATGGGCTGCGGCTAGGGTTTTTAGCTTTACCCTTTGGTTCCCTATAAATAGGGAGCCCTAGACCTCATTATCAGGTGCTCAATTCTATTTTCTCTCTGGAATTTTCGTGACCTCCCTCTGGCTCCCTGGGTGTGATCTCATTTGAGGCAGGACACTTGTGCTGCTTAGCTTCAAGATTAAAACTAAAGGTTAGTTTTTCTGATTTATTCTTTTAGTTAATATTTGTTTGGCCTTTAGGAATTAGTTACATGTTCAAAGAAAGAAAACATAGATCTTTTCTAGGTTGCATGTGAACTTAGGGTTTTAGTTCATGGTTGCGGAAAACCTTTCAGTGGTATCAGAGCCAGGTTGTTTTCTTATTGAATGGCTGTTATAGTTTTCCTTATTAGGGTTTAAAGTTTATAAACCCTTTTTGGCCTATTTTTCGATTTTTTGGGTTTAGGGTTTTTAAAACCCTAGCCCTTCCCCTTCTTTTTCAATTTTCTGCTTAGGGTTTTGGAAGGTTTTCTATTTTTGGTAACTTTAATTGGTTAATTAAATGGATAACCTTAAACCCGGTTTGTTTGAATTCGATAATTAGGGGTTTAAGATAGGTTTAAATTGATTTGATTAATTTGGAAAAACCTATCTACATTTGAATTAATTTAATTAATTGTTTAATTAAAAGATAATTCAAGGGATTTAATTTAATTTTGATTTAATGGTTAAATTTTGAGAATTAAAGGATCAATCCTAAAATATTTTAAAAGGATTAAAATATCAAGATTTAATTAATTTAATTAATAGTTTAATTAAAAGATAAATTAAATCAAATTAAAGGTTTAATTTAATTTGAAGTTTAATAGTTAAATTTCAGGAAATTAAAAGATAAACCAGGAATATTTTAAAAGGTTTAAAATACATCTTATATATATTATTAAAAGTTAATACTATATGTATAAGATAAATTGGTTAGTCAAATCATTAGTAGGCCTCATTCACGAAGCTGGTCTATAAAGTGGGTATAAGGAGACTGCCTATAAAATGGCGGTCTAATGGGTGTTCATTCTCACCCACCGCTCGCCTGATCAGTGGAGGGTCGTTAGCCGAACAGTTTTGATAGGACCGCTTAATCATTAAAAGTATAATGATCAAAGTACTAGAACCCGTACAAGAATTCCCAATCTAGTTACTTTAGAAAAAAATGTGAATTTGATGCTAACCCATGAAATTGCACATTGCACTTTATGAAACGTTGGTGGAGCGTGTGTGGGTTACCGGCACACCAATGGGGGTTCATAAAGAGTGGCAATGGGTTTCTCAGGTGTTATCATTGTTGATGGAGCGTGTGTGGTTAACCGGCACATCAATTTGAGATGATAATGGACCCCGAGAGTACCAAGCTAATTTGCATGGTTATTCACACCCGGTTTGTGATCCTCGGCATCCCAGTCACAAACGGTGGGGCATATCCGAGATTAAACATGCCATTGAACAGTTCAATGAATCTCACAGATCTAGGAATTTCATAAGACTGAAATTGATAAAAGTTATCTACCTTAATGACCACTGTGTTGTGACTACGGCATCCCTCTTCACAGCATAGTTGGGGTATTTTGGATCCTAGCCTTGTTAAATAATATATATTGGGTAATTATTTAAAAGGATGAATTAAACGAATAAATTCAAATTTTATATATGTCTGAAGAAAGTGTCATTCTCCTCCTTCTCTTCCTTCACCCATTTCTGAGAGCTTCAGAAAGCACCTGTTTAGTATGGTAAGGCTGACTGGCCTGAACTATGTGATATGGTTTTGCAATTAGAGAATAGTTCTTAGTTTTGCTGGCGAACCATATCCGACTGAGTGTCCGCTCCTATACATGACATCATACAGCAGCTTGTGATGAGCATGACTCCTTGACTATTGAGTCTAAGGAAGTTCGTTGCCTTATGCTATTGATCATTAACCCCGAGTTCCACAGGGATTTAGAATTCCTGGGGTCTGATAAGTTAGCACAGCTAGTTCAGGAAAGGTTCCGTGAACTGGTTGAATAAAGGGAACGAACTAGGATCTTCAAAGAGCTTGAAGTTGCAAGCAAGAAAGAAGTAGCACCAGTTTGCGTGTTCCCGAGACTGAGGGATACATAGGCGAACAGTATAAAACTGGTTTCCCCTTGTGATCAGGAGTTAAGCATTAGCTCGACTCGCTGATCCGTTCATCCAGATAAACAGGAAGGGTAACCGGATAAGACAATCATGGAAATGCATTCAATGTCGACTCTAAATGAGTCGTTCATGGAGAAGCATAGTTCCATTAATTCAGCTACTTCAGGATTGAGTCCAGTATTAAGGTGCATCAAGAAATGATCCAGATCGTCTGGACCGATTGTTCGATGTTTCAAACTGGGAATCCATAAGGTGGGACACAGTCACAGAAAGATTGGAAAATGCTCTAAAGCCAAACTGTTTGGCAGACTCAGTAATATCTTAAAACTCAGAATACCTGATCCTCATTTCCTTGATACAGGATGTGTTTCTCATGTTTGCTCTGTATGCATGGACTCTGTGGATGCGGGATGTTGTCGCACAGGAGCATATTCAGATTGGATATGGAGCTCGTGCATTTTTGGAGTTAAGCTAGATATTTGTTCTTGTTATTGGTTTATAGATACATTTAACATTGTTTTCACATAGTACATTGTTCGAGGGTTTTTGTGTTTTAATAAAATGTTGATTTTCTTTTGATTGTTTTAATTATCCTCGAAATGTTTGTGTGAATGTGTTAATGACATAAATGGTAATAACTTGAATGTTGATACATCCAATGGGATTGGATTTGTAAATTGTGTTCTTTATGATTGTTAAAGTGAATTTTATGAGAATCACTTCAACCAAAGGTCCAGTTGGACAGGACTTTGGAATCATTTGACTTAGAGTTACATGATGAATTGAGTGCTCAATAAAATTAATTGTGGCAAGAAAGGAATCGCCCAAAGATCCAATGGATAGGATTTTGGAATCGGTTGACTTGGAGTCAGGTGATGATTGCATGTCTTGAACAATATTAACAAAGTCATAAATTTACATGGAACTGTAAAGGTATTAAGATTTTGAGCAACAGACACATAAGTTACTGTGTATTGCTCGAATCTTCGAACAGAACACGATTAGTTATGCTTCATGATATTTGCCAAATGGTTTGACAAATATGGCTTTGTTTATCGGAATAAGCGATTGATTGGAACCTTGAAGTGTTCAAGGATTTCAAAGGAAGTATAAGATCAACAGAACCTGAATAACAACATAGACTGAGAAAATGTTTCACAGTTTATCCTCTTCCAAGAACACTAATGGTTATAATGTGTCTTAGGGAAGATGATGGAGCATTGATCAAAGTAGTTTTGATCCTCGGTGTATAAGATACACTGGATACATTTCCGACTAATATTTCAATGAATTAAAATATTCAACCGGTCAGACCGCAGAAACCATATTCCGACCATATCTTAGACTAAGTAGGTTATGCCGAAACTGTCTGAAATGTAAAGATGGGATCGTCCCACTAGTACATAGAAAGTCCAGGGTCATGTAGCATTCGTCTGAATCTCATGACAAGCCTGAAACTGATCAGCGATGTCGTTTCATTGGCCATCCCGGTTATCCTTTGAAAGAAGAGCCCTTTTAGAAAGAGCTCATGTTCTAAGGAAACAGTGGGAGTAAGAATAATCCTGAAGGAGTTCAAGGATTAACCAAGTGAAAGAACCTTTAGTCATCACTGGACCTTGACCAGGAATTAGATTCCTGTTAAACCTGACATACCCTCTCTTCGCTTGACCAGTAGTTATTGTCACCGTCATAAGGAGTTATGATCCGGGTGATATACCGAGTAGTGGTAAAACACTAAAGATGGTACGGATAAGTAATCCAACTGCTGGAAGCATTGGTGAGCCCGGTTGTTGCCAAATAAGAGAACCTTACCGCGAGACACAGTCTATGTGACAGGTTGATTGATCTTTACAACTGGTCTAGGAACTAGTGGGAGTAATTGAATCATCAAAAGAAGGGAACATAGAAATGTACTTACAGAACATCTGGTTGAATGAGTCATCACTTGGAGTCAAGCAATTGATTCTGAGAGAAGCACTCTCAATAGAAGATGTAATCCGAGAGGATTCTGCGTGGCATAGTGTGAGTCGTTAGTGGAGCGTGTGTGGTTTACCGGCACACTAATATGGACTCACATAGAGCATGCCATTACAAAAGGTACATGGCCCCGGGATTCGTCCCATGGGCATCTCGCAATAAAGGATATTCAGATTCTCAAAATAGGCCAAAAGGTTTGGATTTTGTGAATAGCCTGAAAGATTTCCTTTAATATGTCGGAAAGGTTTGGATTTCGGTTTCGCAAAATGTGCCATAAATTCTGGATTTTGTGAATAGTCCGAAAGAGTCATATGACGGTGTCAAAGCCAGTGGGAGTATCGTTGTTATCTGCTATCATTGTATATGGGTTACATACTGGTTCTAGGAAACGTCTCTTATCATTACAAAGTGTAATGACTTGGTGTTAAGAAACGGTTCGCTATGAAAAACTTTAAGAGATACAACATACTCAGGTGGTTGTGAACATCTATTAGATAGATCAGAACTCTGCCAATATGATCTTGATGAGATTCAAGATGCATAACCCCAGGAATGGAGTTTCCTGTCATTGCAAAGTGTAATAAATTGGCATGAAAGAAACAAAGAAGGTGCAGCATGCTCACGTAGTTCATAGACATCTATCAGATAGATGAGACTGACAGTATTGACTTAGCCGTTGAGAATATGATCTTGATGGGATTCAATATGCATAAGAAAGAGTTCCTGAAAGGAAATGGTTTCCGGAAATCATGACACAAGGATTATTGGTAATATTAGGATTCCGAAAGTGCTTGGAATGAGATTACATCAGGTTCCTCGAGCCTCTTGGACAAATCAGAAGTGTTATGAACATATCCTGATGACTTAATGCTTAGAGCATTGTAAGTTGGATTCAGGATATTGCCTGGCTAAGAATACTGAATGGGTTTTTTGAACAGACGTGAGAAATCATTGGGAAATGATTAGGGTGATTGATTTGAAAGGGTTTTCAAATCGGTAATTGTTTACACCAAAACGTGGTGCTGTAGGACTTCATGGTTAAAGAGTTTTGTTGGTTTCTGATGGAGCGCGTGTGGGTCACCGGCACATCATGACACCTCGAAATTGTCTTAGGGTGTAGTCATGTGGACTAAAGACCCGAGAACCATGGGCAGTCACGGTACACATCACCGGAATGGAGTTGTGAGAGAGAATGACAAAATGACAAAATGACAAAATGACAAAATGACAAATTGAGATATCATCGGAAGAGTATCCGATAGGATCATCTGCAATAAAGTGTATAAGTGTTAGACACTTGGATACATAAAAAGAGTGAAAAGGTCATAGACATAGATATAAAAGGCTTGAATTGAAAGTTTAAAAGAAAATAAGAAACCAATAATAGTTATGATAAATCCGACTTGGTGATTACCTCGTGGAGACTTGGTAATTAGCAGGAGTAGCTGCCAGTCAGATTTTATGTTTCACTTTTGCATGTTTACTTCCTGAATAATTGGATTATTCAAATATCCACAGTCGTTCATACTCTTAAGGAGTAAGTATGAAGGAAGACTGTCATGAATTGGTTTGTAGATTGTCTAAGGAGTTAGACATAGCAATAAGATTGCTGCAACGTTCATGAGTACTTGGAAATGGAGATTTGAGTATTGGATAAACCCGCGCTCAATGGATTGCTTCATGGATTATATCACGAGCAATGTTGAGACGATAATATCTTATGGTCTTAAAGTGGAGAGATATGAGTTATAATTTGCAAGGCGGTTGTTCATTGATAGTACGAAAACGCATCGGTAACTCGGTGTTATAAAACGTGCTGTTGTGAGTGATTTGTCGGGTAAAAGATATAACATATTAGTCAAAGCTTATTCGTCCCTTGACCCAGACGGGAAACACATATCTGTTGGCCACTCGATGATTTTGAAGTTGACTGAAGCGCTGGCCAGCCAGGACTGAATTGATTCGTTCAATTAGAAGTCTAAAAGTCATAAGCAAAATCGGAAATCGGGAAACAGTGTGTCAGACAGAGATTGATCTCAATCCATGTCTCATGTCTGAAAATATCTTGTTGGACGGAGGATCATCTGATCACTTATCTATGGACAGAACTGACTAGGTCAGAGTTCGGCAGCAGTTTCTAGGAAGCTGCAGGTTGCTGATTAATCAGAGGTTGAATTGGTAATTATAGTCATAGACTTATCCAAGTGGGAGACTGTTGGATTAGGTGTTTAAGCCATGACTAATAATTTATATTTACCTAATTAATAGAAGCAAAGTCCATTTGGGTTGCCCTCATAGCTGGAGGTTTGGTAGAAAGTTCAGTAGAGAGAGAGGTTGGTTTATTATGGGATTAATAAATCAATAGAAATAAAAGATATGGTTTATTAATATATTAAAGTAATAATATATTAATTAGAAACTATATTGATTGATTAATAATTAATCAGAAATTAATTGGATTAATTTCTGTGGCATTAATTAGATTAATCAGGAGGTCAGGGATTAAAGTCGTACAAATTCAATAGTTGAATTGCGGCGCGCGGCGCGCCAATGTAAAGGCTGCGACGCGCGTACACATTCGTACGAATTCAATAGTTGAATTGCGGCGCGCGGCGCGCAAACGACCTGGCCGCGGCGCGCGTACAGATAATCCGGAAAATGGGCTGCGGCTAGGGTTTTTAGCTTTACCCTTTGGTTCCCTATAAATAGGGAGCCCTAGACCTCATTATCAGGTGCTCAATTCTATTTTCTCTCTGGAATTTTCGTGACCTCCCTCTGGCTCCCTGGGTGTGATCTCATTTGAGGCAGGACACTTGTGCTGCTTAGCTTCAAGATTAAAACTAAAGGTTAGTTTTTCTGATTTATTCTTTTAGTTAATATTTGTTTGGCCTTTAGGAATTAGTTACATGTTCAAAGAAAGAAAACATAGATCTTTTCTAGGTTGCATGTGAACTTAGGGTTTTAGTTCATGGTTGCGGAAAACCTTTCAAACCCAAGAATAAATATAAGGCTAGGACCCAACAATAACAATTCACAATATCGAAGAGGGATGCCGTAATCTTTATTGTAAATTTTATAAGGTAGGCGAATGACGATTCAGCCAATTCCACCGCGGAAACATAATCATATTATAATGGAATTCCTAGTTTCTTTTGAGATTTATTGAACTGTTCAATAGCATGTTTTAATATAGAAAATGCCCCACTGTTTGTGACTGGGATACCGAGGATCACAAACCGGGTGCGAATAACCATGCAAATTAGCTTGGTACTCTAGAAGTCAATTATCATCTCAAATTGACGTGCCGGTTAACCACACACGCTCCATCAATAATGGTAAAATCGAGAAACCCATTGCAACTCTTTGTGGACCCCAATTGGTGTGTCGGTAAACTACACATGCTCCACCAACGTTCCACAAAGTGCAATGTGCAATTTCATGGATTAGCATCAATTCACATTTTTAACCTAAAGTAACTAGATTGGGATTTTGTTAATGGTTCTAGTACTTTCAATTATAGCATTATACTTTTAAGAGGCTTATGCGGTTCTATCAAACCCGTTCGGCTAACGACACTCGACTAACCAGGAGAGCGGTGGGTGAGAGTAGACACCCATTAGACTATCATTTTATAGGCAGTCGCCTTATACCCTATTTATAGGACAGTTTTGTGAATGAGGCCTACTAACGGTAAGACTAACCAATTTTATCTTACATATAAATATTAACTTTTAATCATAAATATATAAGATATATTTTAAACTCTTTAAGATATTTTTAGATTTAATCCTTTTAATTTTTCGCTAATTAAGCTTTAATTTTTGAAAATTAAATTTAAATCCTTAAGTGATTTAATTTATCTTTTAATTAAACAATTTAATTAAAATAATTAAATCAAATATAGGCATCACAAAATTAATCAAATTAATTACCTATCTTTATCCTTTAGATTTCAAATATTGCAAGCATGGGATAAAGGGTTCTTGTTATTTAGTAGATTACAATTACCAAAAATAACAACCTACTTACCAAGCATACATAAAATTCACAAATAAGGGAAGGAGGCTAGGGTTTTCTAATCAAATTAAACCCTAGCCGGCAAGTTCGATCAAGGCCTCATGGTGGGTCTAATTTTCGCAAATACCCATCATCATGCAAAGCAATTATATCAATTCACAAGAAAAACAAATTGGCTCTGATATCACTGAAAGGTTTTGCACAAACAATGAACTAGAAACCCTAAGTTCACATGAAACCTAATTGAGGATCTATGTTTTTCTATCTTATGAACATATAACAAAATCCTAAGGCCAACAATAATTTCTAAAGATTAAAATCAAGAAAACCAACCTTTGATTCTTGATCCAGAAGCTAGCAGCAAAAGATTCCTGCCTCAAATGGAGTCACTCCCAACCAACGGAGGAGAGAAGACATCAGAGTTCCAAAGAGATAGTAGAGATGGCACAGAGAATTAGGGTTCACAAGGGGTTCCTTATTTATAGTTTCAAGGTGGTACAACTTAAACCCTAGAACCCAACTTTGACAAGCCCTTTTATCAATTGGACAAGGCTTCTTGCAAACCCTAATTAGGGTTTCGAGATTTACGTGGTACCACCACAAAATCTCGCCACCTACACTCTTCCTCTGGCCAGTCAATATTCAACTATTCAATAATTACAAAACCAATCCCTGCACTTTTAATTAATTGAATTAATCACTAAATTAAATCCAATTAATTCTAGATTAGTTTCTAATTAATTATTATAGTTTCTAATTAATATAATAACACTTAAATATATTAACAAACTATTTATTTTATTTCTATTGATTTATCAAACAATTAATAAATCAACTTTTCTCTCTACTGAACTCTACATCAATTCTCCAGCTATGAGGGCAACCCAAATGGACTTTGCTTCAATTAATAAGATAAATACAATTTATAGTCATGGCATAGACACTTAATCCAACAAGTATATGTGGACCGTTCAAATCCACCCCAAGACATAGTGAAAGATACTTTGTTACATTTACTGATGAGTTCAATAGAGATGTTTATCCTTATATGATTAAACACAATTTGGAAACCCTTGAAGTTTTAAAGGCATTCCAAAACAAAGTTAAGAATCAATTGGGCAAAAAGACAAGATACTCAAATCTAAAAGAGGATTGGTGAACATCTTAGTCAAGGTCATACTCTCATATAAGGAACTTGGAATGGTTTCACAAGTTAACATCTTCTGGAACACCACTTCATAATGGTGTGGTCAGGAAGATAAAACAATTGTTGTTTGATTTGATTCATGATGAGCCGTAAAATTCCTCGGAACATATTTGAAAATTGTGCCAAAAGAATGTTGCCAAATCCTAAACCTTGTACCAACTAAAAGGTATTCACGACACCCTCTGAGATGTGAAGCGGGGATTGTCCCTTGCTAGCACATGAGAATTTATGGGGTTGTGAGGTTTTGTTCATTGCAAAACGCTCAACAAACAAGGACCCAAATTAGAGATGCGTTACTTCGTTGGTTATCCCCAAAAGGTTCTTGGAATAGTTGGTTTTGGAAACCTTCTGAGAACAAAGTGGTTGTTGCTCGAATGGCCATCTTCCAAGATAGGAGCCTATACTCTAAGAAGCTAGTGGGAGCTAGATTGATCTTGATGAGATTCAAGAATCGACAAATGAAGATCCTAGAGTTGGGTCTAGCGCTCAAGTAGAGGTTGAGAAACCTGTTGAGACTAAGCAAAGAGATTGCTTAGAAATCTGACACATCCTCACATCCAATTCAAATTTGATAGAGAACGTTGTGTACCTGAATTCCTTGGTTTCTAAATCAGGAAATTGATGGCACGTTAAATGGCCAAGATAAGCCTAAGAACTATCAGGAAAATATGGTAGGCTCATAGGCTAATAAATGAAAGGAAGTGATGGATAGAGAGATTTAATCCATGTATGATAATCAAGTTTGGAATTTGATGGATCATGAATGATAACAAATTTTGGAATTTGGGTGATCACACACCTGGTTTCAAAAACCATTAGGTGTCAATGGGTCTTTTGGGAAAAGACAAACATGGATAGGAATGTGCACACATTCAAGCTAGGTAGGTTGCAAAGGGTAACGCTCAAACTCAAGGATATGATTTTGAGGAAACCTTGTCGCCAATAGAAATGATCGAATTTATCAATATAGTACTTGCATTTCATGATTACGAAATATGGCAAATTGGATGTAAAGAAACCGCTTTCCTCAACAGAAAACACTAAGGGGATGTGTAAGTAACACATTCAAATGTTTTTTGTACAGTCCAAGAATTCTGATAGAGTATGCAAACTTGAGAGGTTCATTAATGGACTCAAACAAGCGTCTCGCAGCCGAGATTTTGTTTAAATGAGAAAGTTAAAGTGTTTTAATTTCAAAAAGAAAATAAGCCAGAAATATGTGTCAAGGCTAATGGGAGCATTGTAGTCTTCCTTGTTTTGGATGTTGGTGACACATCACTTATAGTAAACAATGCCCAAATGTTGCAAAGTGCAAAAAGCTTGGAAATTTTTCGCTATAAAGAACTTGGAAGATGCATTATATGGTATAAGAATCCATGGAGATAGATAATTGATAGAGATCCTTGTATGAGGATCTAAAAGAATCTATGGAGATAGATACTTGATAGAGAACCTTATACGAAGATTTATAGAGATATGTTGAATGACTAATAGGACTGAGCCAAGATACATACTTAGATAAGATCTTGAAGGGATTCGAGATGAGAGATTCTAAAAATAGATTTATACCTATATACTATGGCATGACATTGAGTAGGACCCAGTGTCCTAATTTTAGTGATGAATTGGAAAAGGATGAGTCAAGTCCCATACGCTTTGGCTAGGGGATCGATCATATATGCCATGCTTTATACTTAACCTAATGTCTTGTATGCCTTGAGCATGAGAAGACATTGTGAGGTTAATCCTGGCAAAGTCATTAGATCACAAAATCAAGAACATTTAAGTATCTTAGGTAGATATAAGATTGTTTTCTTGAATTGAGTCAGCATGGATTTGTCCGTATAGCCTAGAGGTCATGTGTAACACCCGACTTTTAAAACAAAAACACCCCTGAAAATTTTTCATTTAAAACATAGGTTTCATTACTTAAAACCATAACGAAAGGGGTATATTTCATTAAAAACGGGTACAAGTGTATCAAGGAGAGTATAAAATACCGTAATCTCCTTTGAAGCCGGGCTGCTATTGACAGCATCTAAAAGTCCCACTTCTTGAGTCACGGACTCTATCTATTCCCTTATCAGGATCATGCTAACCTGCAGGGACATTTAACAATAACATGAGCTATAAAGCTCAGTGAATAATCGTATCTGCAAATAACATGTATAAAAATACAATCATATATCTGTCTGGATATCGAATCCAAACTCCTAGCCTTACTGGTTGACCACATATCTCCTAGGATTTCACATCCTAGTCTGTAGCCTTACAGGCTGAATCACAATAACCTGTAATTATCAAGCTACGTCAGTTATTTGCACATATAATCATGTCTAATCAATTATGTCCCATGTTTCTTAGTCACAATAGACTGCATCATATGTCATGGCTATATAAGCCACACCATGCCATTTTCAATAGACAAGTCATAGCCCAAAGGCTGCACCAGCTGGGCTCAATAACCCGGTATCATAGTCAAAAGACCGCACCATTTGGACTTAAAGTCAAATATCAAATCAATTATGGCTCACGAGTTTGTCCCGCTTTTGCCTAGACTCACGGCTCCGTTCTTGCCATCTCGATGACTCACGGATTATCCGGTATTGCTTTTTCAAGATTTGACTCACAGCTCCGTTCTTGTCTATCGTAGACTCATGGCTTATCTAGTATTGTCATATTATTCCTGTTATTGACTCACAGCTCCGTTCTTGTCTATCGTAGACTCACGGCTTATCTGGTATTGTCGCATTGTTTATTCATTTATTGACTCACAGCTCCGTTCTTGTCTTTCTCAGACTCACGGCTTATCTGGTATTGTCGTATCATTGACTCACAGCTTCGTTCTTGTCTATCGTAGACTCACGGCTTATCTGGTATTGTCTTTTCAACGTCTCTGTCAACTGTTCATTTTTGTCCCCCAAAGCAGTTTCAATCTGTAACGGTTCAATCATCATATATCATACTCCCTCCGTCCCAAAATGATAGTCCAGTTTCTCATTTTCAAAGTCAAAGCTTGTCAAGTTTGACCGTAAATATATTTTTTTGTGCTATATAATATTAGATGAAAACTATACCAATGAAAACACATTTACAACACAAATCCATTCATATATTTTGTATCAAATATTATATAATAACAACGAAAATATTGATGGTCAAAGTTGACAAGCTTTGACTTTGAAAATGAGAAAGTGGACTATCATTTTGGGACAGAGGGAGTATATGATATCAGTGAGATTACTCACCTGGATATTAGCTGCATTTAAATCCCGGTTGTTTCTTGCCTTTGCGTGCACCACAACCATTGTCCCATACTTATATATTCATTTATATACCAAATGATAATAGGTCAACAGCCATTCTAATTGACTCTAATACATAAGAGTTCAATAATATATCATTACAAACAATGTCTAGATGATAAACTTTCCATTTACCATCTTTTCATGGGTTTTACTATTCACCGAGGCATTCGTATTGATCTACAGTGCCCCCGAGGAGTCGAAAACTCAATTTAATATTTTTCCCAGACTTTTCAAACCATTAGGGACTTATGGTTCAAGTTTGAGGTAAATTGGACAAGCCAAAAGAAAAATCACATGTTTGAGCTCTCTGTCAGGCCGGCGCACCGCGTCTGGAACTGGGCGCACCTCGCCTGGGCGCACCGCGCCTGTATATGGGCGCACCGCGCCTTGCGCCTGGGCAGGGTTCCAGACCAGTCGCGATTTTACACTGTAGCATGCAGTTTTGACATTTTAAGTCCTTAATACACGACTTAATCAGTAGGGGTTTGTTCTAGGACCAAAACCCTTGACTAATAACAAGTTTTAAGCCATTAGAAACACCTTAATCACACCAATTCATGATTTAGGGTTCTTGAGCAACATTTCAATTTATCAAGAATAGCAACCTACTTTGCTGTTTTTAACATATGTTCTTACTACATGAACATGTTTAAGCCCAGAAATCATATACAAACTCCATGGATTTCACTGAAATTGCAGATTTCAGTTTACCTACAAAACCCACCAAGAACACTTCAAGAACTTGTAATACTAACCTTGTTTAACTTGGGAATCACCAATTCCAAGCTACTAATCCGATTTCTTGCTTCAACCTTCAAGGAATTCCAGAAATCACATCTTCAAGAACATTCCCGTAACCTCAATTGTTCAGCCAACAATTATGAGAGGTATTTTCTTTTTATATTTTCCAGATTTTCACTTTTAGTCCCTAAGTTTCATTTCTTGAACTTTTGGCACTATATTAAAGTTTTATTACAATAAAACTTTCATTTCTTATACTTTTGCCACAAGCAACAATAATTTTACATAATTGGTCCTTCACTTGGTCAAATGACCAAATTACCCTTTTATGGTAAATTGACCAATTTACCCTTTTTCTAGTATTAACTTTCTAATACTTAGAACACCATATTAAATCATAAATACACTATGATTAACATATTAATACTTGTCAAAAGTATCGTGGTGTTACAAATTCTCCCCTCCTTCAAAAGATTTCGTCCCCGAAATCATACAAGCAATCGAGGGTAATTCTTTCTCATGAAAATTTCGGTCTCCCATATCATATGGGAACTTCTATGATATTGCCAAAGCATTTTAACCATACTAGTCTTCTTATCTCGCAGCTGTCTTATCTTCCGGTCAAACACCTTCTTGGGTTGTCCCGGGTATCTGAACTACTTATCTACCTTCATTTCAGCATGAGGTATTCGTTGAAATTTATCAATCCATGTTCTCAGAACCATGAGACCCATAGAAAATATTACAAATATCTTGAAGTTCATCAAGAATCTTCGATCGGTACACCTCATTTCTTACTCTTTGGGACATATGGAAAAGTCCAATAGATGAGGACTTAACTTTCCTTTCGTCACAAACAGATTTTTAGTCTTTCCTAGGGATATTTTGAGTATCACCATCTTCCCTCACTTGGAGTTTCAATGGTTTTACTCAACAATCCGCATACTACTTTTGTCGATTTTTGTCTATTTCCAAGCTTCCTCGAATTTGCCTAATCTTTTCTTCTGTTTGAGGTACAATCTTGGGTCCAGCCAACGGCTTCTCCTCAACTTCAGTCCAATAAATCGAAGGATAACACTGTACCCCGTACCACACTTCATACGAGCCAGTAGAATACTAGTATGTAAGCTATTATTTCTTACAAATTCTACTAACGATAGACGATCTTCTCATCTTCCACTAGGGTCTGTTGTGCAAATTTCTAAGCATATCTTTTAATATTTGCATTATTATCTCACCTTGTCCATCAGTCTGCTAATAATATACGGTACTTATTAGTATTTCCGAACCTAATTTTTCTTGGAAACTTTACTAAAATCAGCGAATAATTCTATTAGCTCGACCCGATACAATCCGTGCCGATAACTCACGTCGACAATTTACTTTATCTATATAGCTTTTCGCTACTTTTCGATCTTAATTTCTTCCTTAGTTAGTATAAATCTACACTGATTTCATCAATCAACCTGCAATTACCCATATGGTGTCATACCCATGCAGTACTTGCAAAGACTTTATTATAAAGTCTATAATATTTTCGTCCCATTTCTTCTTTGGGACCCACAACGGCTAAATTTTCTGTATGCTTCTAATGATTTGACTGTAGTTACACACAAGTCAAATACTTTTCACATGTCTTTCAATGTCTTTCTTTAGTCCCGGCCACCAATACATAGGTTATATCACCCTACACAGTTTGGTACTGCCCCGGGCATTTTGCATATCTACCCAAATATACATCTTTTAAGGGTAAATTTTCATATCTCGCTTTGCTTTGGAACTCACATACACAACCCCAAGGGTTTTCAATCGTTATGAGTTCCTAACTAGCTTCTTTCGATAGCTAATCATTCATTCACTTTTTACGTTTTCAGATCTGCACACTTCTTTTTGTGCTACCCGAATCAACTCAGGTAATCAATTCGCCACACTCATACATGTGGATATAACCCTCAAAGGATATTTTCTTTTCAATTCAAGGCATCTATAACCACATTTGCCTTTTCTAGATGGTACAAGATTTCATAACCGAAATCTTTAAGTAACCCACCTATCTTTGCTATCTCTTATTCAGCTTCTTTTTTATCAATCAAGTACTTCAAACTTATATGATTTCGTATAAAGAGTAAGCTTTACACCATACAAGTGTGTCTCCAAAGCTTAAATGCCAAAATCATAATTGCTACTGCAATATTATGTATCCAAAATCAACTCTGGATGCATTTCTATAAAACAATTTATCTTCTCCGCTTAGCGATAATGCTAACACCGGAGCTTCATATAAGGTTTGTTTCAACCTTTGAAAAGTTACATGTGGTCTTTCTACCACTCAGACTTTTCACTTTATTGGTCAACTTTAGTCAATAGAACAATAGTCAAGGAGCAGTTTTCTACAACTCTCCCATAATAACCCGCCAATCCAAGGGAACTACTAATTTCAGTCAAATTCCAAGGCGGTTTCTGTTTTATCACAGCATCATTTCTACTGGATCCACTTTAACATTTTCGGCATTAATAACATGCCCAAAGAATATGAAACTTCTTTTAGCCAAATTTTTCATACTTGGAGAATTTTACATATCACTTAACTCAGTGAAGTAACTCCAATATCTGGTACAAATGTACCTCATATTCAATCTGGTTTCGAAAATATCAGATTCTCAGTAACCAATGCACATACATATCAACTTGTCTTTCTTCTTTTCAAACAAGATAGGGCTCCACATGATGACACATTCGGCCATATGAGACCCCGATTTCCAAAAAAATTTATTCTAATTGTTTTCCTACTCTGCCATCTCTGCAGATGTTAATCAATATAGAGCCTAAGTAACAGGAACGGCTCCCAAAATCAGTTTAATCATAAACTTTTCTCATCAATCTGACGGTAATTCTGGAAGTTCTTTGGAAGAAACATTCAAGAGTTCATTTTAAGTTTTACACTTCTGTCACCGCTTTATTTAGCTTGGCCACTACTATAGTTGCCAACTAAAACATCCTTCCTTTACTAACTCTTTTCCGAGTTTAAGCAAAAGAAAATAACCGGTATTCTTAACAACGGTTATTTATCGTGGATTTTCATCCATTTCATTTCTGATTTTTGAACCATAATGTTCATTTTTCTACAATTCATGTTAGCATCTTTCATTGCTAACCAATTCATATGCACGATTTCTTTAAATTCATTGGTAGGCATCGGCTCCAGATTTATAGGGAAAAAGGGTCCCGTAAATCCTAGGCAGACTACCTTCCAGGTATTCAATATCTTGAACATATTTGCTATTTGCTATGGCCAGTTCCAAAATTCCATCCATAATCGTTGATGAAATATTCAGACAAGACATCAAAGTCATCGATCCAAAGCATAGCTTCATGGATCAAATATAACGTATACGGGGAGTATATTCAAAACAATTATATTTGAGACCATATCAGTCTACTCACGAGTTTTTTTTTTCCACAGTCTGCTGGAATGCTCATGGTATAACTGGTCTTTTTCGACCATTCGTTTCTTCTTTCTTTCCTCCCCGTTCTTTCCTGGGTTCATTACCCGTTACTCCACATTTAGCATGTGAGTATTTCATAGGAAAGTGTTCTATAGCACCACGCTAGACACACTTCCGTGCCATCCAACGAGCTCGAGCAATATGCTCCTATTTTCTGCAATTCCAGCATTTCAACGGTAGAGTCTCTACTCTACAATTTTCTGAGTGCTTTTCCTGCACTTCTTACAATACATAGTTGCTCTGTTTTGGTCCCTTCCCTTTAAGGTTGGACCCAGTTCGTGGTAACTTCTCCTGAAGCATCCACTAATCTTTTTCTGCTTTTCTTGTAGTCTCAGCTACTTTTCTTTCACCTTGATATCAATCAGGGTGAGCACCCAATTTCTTTCTCTGACCACAGCAACCACTGTTGCTTGTCATGTGGATTTTCTGCTACTTGTCTCTTTGCCCCCGTTCGATGGAGCCTTGAGAAAGGGCTGGTTCGCCTCTTAAAGTTGCACGCCCTATATTCCTCCAAATAAGATTCGCTGCTCATACTTCTTATACGTTAGAAGTCAGCACCAGTTAGGTTATATATGTATAATAACAACTTATATACACCTAACTATATATCATGTCTACTATCTCAAGGTTTAAGTCCAGGAATCTACTCTATAGACACCTACTTCACTTAAACCACGGCTCTGATACCAACTAGTAACACCCGGCTTTTAAAACAATAACACCCCTGAAAATTTTTCATTTAAAACATAGGTTTCATTACTTAAAACCATAACAAAAGGGGTATATTTCATTAAAAACGGGTACAAGTGTATCAAGGAGAGTATAAAATACCGTAATCTCCTTTGAAGCCGGGCTGCTACTGACAGCATCTAAAAGTCCCACTTCTTGAGTCACGGACTCTATCTATTCCCTTATCAGGATCATGCTAACCTGCAGGGACATTTAACAATAACATGAGCTATAAAGCTCAGTGAATAATCGTATCTGCAAATAACATGTATAAAAATACAATCATATATCTGTCTGGATATCAAATCCAAACTCCTAGCCTTACTGGCTGACCACATATCTCCTAGGATTTCACATCCTAGTCTGTAGCCTTACAGGCTGAATCACAATAACCTGTAATTATCAAGCTACGTCAGTTATTTGCACATATAATCATGTCTAATCAATTCTGTCCCATGTTTCTTAGTCATAATGGACTGCATCATATGTCATGGCTATATAAGCCACACCATGCCATTTTCAATAGACAAGTCATAGCCTAAAGGCTGCACCAGCTGGGCTCAATAACCCGGTATCATAGTCAAAAGACCGCACCATTTGGACTTAAAGTCAAATATCAAAATCAATTATGGCTCACGAGTTTGTCCCGCTTTTGCCTAGACTCACGGCTCCGTTCTTGCCATCTCGATGACTCACGGATTATCCGGTATTGCCTTTTCAAGATTTGACTCACAGCTCCGTTCTTGTCTATCGTAGACTCACGGCTTATCTAGTATTGTCATATTATTCCTGTTATTGACTCACAGCTCCGTTCTTGTCTATCATAGACTCACGGCTTATCTGGTATTGTCGCATTGTTTATTCATTTATTGACTCACAGCTCCGTTCTTGTCTTTCTCAGACTCACGGCTTATCTGGTATTTTCGTATCATTGACTCACAGCTCCGTTCTTGTCTATCGTAGACTCACGGCTTATCTGGTATTGTCTTTTCAACGTATCTGTCAACTGTTCATTTTTGTCCCCCAAAGCAGTTTCAATCTGTAACGGTTCAATCATCATATATCATATATGATATCAGTAAGATTACTCACCTGGATATTAGCTGCATTTAAATCCCGGTTGTTTCTTGCCTTTGCGTGCACCACAACCATTGTCCCATACCTATATATTCATTTATATACCAAATGATAATAGGTCAACAGCCATTCTAATTGACTCTAATACATAAGAGTTCAATAATATATCATTACAAACAATGTCTAGATGATAAACTTTCCATTTACCATCTTTTCATGGGTTTTACTATTCACCGAGGCATTCGTATTGATCTACAGTGCCCCCGAGGAGTCGAAAACTCAATTTAATATTTTTCCCAGACTTTTCAAACCATTAGGGACTTATGGTTCAAGTTTGAGGTAAATTGGACAAGCCAAACGAAAAATCACATGTTTGAGCTCTCTGTCAGGCCGGCGCACCGCGTCTGGAATTGGGCGCACCTCGCCTGGGCGCACCGCGCCTGTATATGGGCGCACCGCGCCTTGCGCCTGGGCAGGGTTCCAGACCAGTCGCGATTTTACACTGTAGCATGCAGTTTTGACATTTTAAGTCCTTAATACACGACTAAATCAGTAGGGGTTTGTTCTAGGACCAAAACCCTTGACTAATAACAAGTTTTAAGCCATTAGAAACACCTTAATCACACCAATTCATGATTTAGGGTTCTTGAGCAACATTTCAATTTATCAAGAATAGCAACCTACTTTGCTGTTTTTAACATATGTTCTTACTACATGAACATGTTTAAGCCCAGAAATCATATACAAACTCCATGGATTTCACTGAAATTGCATATTTCAATTTACCTACAAAACCCACCAAGAACACTTCAAGAACTTGTAATACTAACCTTGTTTAACTTGGGAATCACCAATTCCAAGCTACTAATCCGATTTCTTGCTTCAACCTTCAAGGAATTCCAGAAATCACATCTTCAAGAACATTCCCGTAACCTCAATTGTTCAGCCAACAATTATGAGAGGTATTTTCTTTTTATATTTTCCAGATTTTCACTTTTAGTCCCTAAGTTTCATTTCTTGAACTTTTGGCACTATAATCAAGTTTTATTACAATAAAACTTTCATTTCTTATACTTTTGCCACAAGCAACAATAATTTTACATAATTGGTCATTCACTTGGTCAAATGACCAAATTACCCTTTTATGGTAAATTGACCAATTTACCCTTTTTCTAGTATTAATTTTCTAATACTTAGAACACCATATTAAATCATAAATACACTATGATTATCATATTAATACTTGTCAAAAGTATCGTGGTGTTACATCATGCCGAATTTTCGGTAGAGATGTTAGTTTATTACGGGACATAACTTTGAGATGTTTTAAGACTTTAATATAGTTGCTTTTGATATGAGTTTGTAACCACAAATATTTTTTAAACACTTTTAAACTTATTTGCTTTTATTGGGATCAAAGTTTCAAATAATGATGTAATGGTTAAAAGAAAAGTTTTTGAAAGAACAAAATTTTTATTCATAGTGTTTTATAAACTATTGCACCAATATAGGTGTATGAAAGATGGGGTGTTACAACCAAGGCTGGTTACCAGACTAAAGGATTGTGATGAAGAGAGAACTCCATCCTAACCGAATCCAAAGAAACCAATCATCGGTATCTTGTGTGGATTGCAGTTCACCGTGACATTAGTAGCTTGTGCTATGGTCACTGTAGTGAATGCATCAACAACATAAGAAGATAGGATAGCAATATATTAAAAGCGAAGCTCAGTTTGGACATGATAAGTTTTCTCAGATGAAAAGAGTTGTCCCTCGACCGAAGTGCAGAAGCATAGTCAGACAGTTACACAGTCTTGTGCGGAGGATGTCACTCAACTGAACACCAATCGAGAGTATACTAACCAAGGAAGGAGCCCTTAGCTGGATCTATTATTAGTATTGTTACATCGTCTATCAGATTTATCTTAGGAATATGCAAGCTAACACTGTTTAGCATGTGGAGCAAGCATTAGTCACTTCACATGCTGTAAAATTGACTAAGTGCTCCAGGTCTATATTAAACGTTTCCTGCCTAAGAGCTTGTGTGTTCGGCCTTCCATAAATTGCTATTAATACTCTCATCCACCCACATAATGTTGTTATGTTAGAAACTACCAATGTTCAGATTGTAGACATTGTGTAGATGTTAGCTCTTTGTTTTCTTTCAAGTAAAACCATTGCAGTTTATTAATGAAATCTCTATCGGTTCTCACGGTGGATGTAACCCGATTAGTTGTCGGATAAACCACTCTAAATCCTTGTGTTTCTCAGTTTTTTTCTTCGTATTCTCTTTAGGTTACATAATTGTGAAGTTGATCATTTGTAGAAGAAGTGCTTAGTCGTTGTGTTTGTTGGCCGCATCTGCCAAACACAATAAGGTAAAAGGAACAATACAATTTTCTCCTCTGAATCCATAAGCAATATGTGAAGAAAGTAAAAAAGAAAAAGTTCATTCCAGAACATAAAAGTTCTATCCAAAAATCAAGTGCAATCCAAAACATCAAGTTCAATCCAAAACATCAAGTACAAACAAAACATCAAGTTCAATCTAAAACATCAAGTTCAATCCAAAACATCAAGTTGAAACAAAACATCAAGTTCAATCCAAAACATAAAGTTCACAACATTCCATAATGTGCTTTGGTGCCCCTGACCCAAGTCTCATAAATATGTGAATCAATGGTTCACCAAACTTTCCTTTTATCGACACTTTCACCAAAAGGCAAAATAGTTTGTGTATCCTGGGTCAAATTTTCCCCACCCCAGCTTTTATAACTTCTCTATACATACACCTAAATCTAAAGAAACATGCGTATCCACAAATATCTTAGCAACCTTGGGAATATCTTCCCCAATTTATAGGATTCATGAATTCAATGTATCTTTACTATTTGACATATATCTACTCTTTTGTTTTCTGATTGACCGGAAGACTCGTCACCTACACCTACTCGTTCCTTTTTAGTGCAATCAATGTCATCAAAGTTATTCAAACTATATTGGGTTAAATTCTGAGAAGGACGAATAAGTATAGAAGTTGCCCCCAACCGTCAAAGTCGTGCCTTCAAACAATTGAGTGCAAAGGTCGAGGAGGGTAGTGGCATGTGTCTCAAACTATCTACATTTTTGTTCGAATGCTTCAAAAAATTAAATACTGTCATTCAAACATAATAGTAATTAAAAAAATACATTCGACTCAAGTTCTCATTGTTCTTTGGTAAGATTTAACATGCTGATTATTGGATTATACAAATTGCCATTTTTGTTTCTTCACTTAAAAAAAGCACCAAACTTTGACTTTAGGTAGTCACAACGGTTCTTTATTTGTTTTTGGTCGACAATGAAATTATGTTCACTTTTTAGTTTTTCAGCAACAATATTCTAATAAAGTGGTTTTAAGCTACTCTCTTCTCGTCCATTGTGTAGGATTAGGTGTCTAAGCCATGACTTATAATTGTATTTATCTTGTTAATAGAAGCAAAGTCCATTTGGGTTGCCCTTATAGCAGGAGGTTTGGTATAGAATTCAGTAGAGAGAAAGGTTGATTTATTAAATGTTTAATAAATCAATAGAAATAAAATAAATAGTTTATTAATATATTTAAGTGTTAATATATTAATTAGAAACTATATTAGTTAATTAGAAATTAATCTAGAATTAATTGGTATTAATTTGGAGATTAATTTAATTAATTAAAAGTACAGGGACTGGTTTTGTAATTATTCAATAGTTGAATAAATGACTGACCAGTGGAACTAGGGTTTGGCGAAATTATGAGTGGACACACTCATATTTTCGAAACCCTAATAGGGTTTAGAAGAGGCTTGTCCAATTGATAAAATGGCTTGTCAAAGTTGGGCTCCTCTAGGGTTTTGACTGTAGCCACCTGGAGGCTATAAAAGGAACCCCATGGGAACCCTAAAGTCTGTGCCATTTTCATACAGTCTCTCTGGAATTCTGTTTTCTCCTCCTTTGCTTGGGTGTGACACCATTTGAGGCAGGACACTTGTGTTGCTGGCTTCTGGATTAAAATCAAAGGTTGGTTTTTCTCATTTAATTCTTTAGAAAATTATTATTGGCCTTCTAGGATTTGTTATATGTTCATTGATAGAAAAACATAGATCCTTTTCTAGGTTGCATGTGAACTTAGGATTATTAGTTCATAGATTGCTAGAAAACCCTTCAGTGGTATCAGAGCCTTGGCTGTTTTTCTTGTGAATTGCTATAACTGCTTTAGGGTTTATTATTTTTTTTTTTGCGAAAATTTTGACCCTTGGGAGGCCATTCACGAATTTGTGGCTAGGGTTTTGAAAACCCTAGCCTCCACCCCTTATTTTTGGCGATTTGCATGATAGTGGAAAGTAGGTTGTTATTTTTGGTAACTGCTTTATATTAAATAACTTGAACCCTTTATCCCATTATATGTTTTTCTAAAATTAGGGGATAAGGATAGGATTAAATTAATTTGATTAATTTCTAATCCCTATCTAGATTTAATTAATTTAATTAATTGTTTAATTAAAAGAGAAATTAAATTATTTAAAGGTTTAAATTTATTTTTAAATTAAAAAGTTTAATTTACGAAAATTAAAAGAATAAACCTAAAATATTTTAAAAGTTTAAAATACATCTTATACATAGTATACTTAAAAGTTAATATTATTTTTATAAGATAAATTGGTTAGTCTTACCGTTAGTAGGCCTCATTCACAAAATTGTCCTATAAAGAGGGTATAAGGAGACTGCCTATAAAATGGTAGTCTAATGGGTGTCCACTCTCACCCACCGCTCTCCTGGTCAGTCGAGTGTCGTTAGCTGAACGGGTTTGATAGGATCGCTTAATTCTCATTAAAAGTATAATGTTGTAATTGAAAGTACTAGAACCATTAATAAAAATCCCAATCTAGTTACTTTAGGAAAAATGTGAATTGATGCTAACCCATGAAGTTGCACATTGCACTTTATGAAACGTTGGTGGAGCGTGTGTGGATCACCTGTACACCAATTGGGGTTCATAAAGAGTGGCAATGGGTTTCTCGATCTTATCATTGTTGACGGAGCGTGTGTGGTTAACCGGCACGTCAATTAGAGATGGTAATTGACATCGAGAGTACCAAGCTAACTTGCATGGTTATTCACACCCGGTTTGTGATCCTCGGCATCCCAATCACAAACAGTGGGGCATATCCGAGATTAAACATGCCATTGAACAGTTCAATGAATCTCACAGATCTAGGAATTTCATAAGACTAAAATTGATAAATGTTATCTACCTTAATGACCACTGTGTTGTGATTACGGCATCCCTCTTCATAGCATAGTTGGGGTATTTTGGGTCCTAGCCTAATTAAATAATAAATTGGGTAATTATTTAGGATTAATTAAAACTACTAAATTCAAATTTTATAGATGTCTAGGAAAGTCTCAATTCTCCTCCCTCTCCTCCCTCACCTATTTCTGAGAGCTTCAGAAAGTACCTGTTATAAATAGAAAGTCTGTAGGAAGGCTGACTGGCATAATCTATGTGGTATGGCTCAGTAAATAGAGAATAGTTCTTAGTTTTGCTGGCATACCATATCTGACAGAGTGTCCGCTCCCCGTTTTACCGAAGCATGGCATCACACAGCAGTTTGTGATGAGCATGACCTTTGAACCCGAGAAAGTTTGTTACTTCATACTAATGACCATTGACCTCGAGTTCTGTAGGGATTTAGAATTCCTGGGGTCGAATGAGTTAGCACATCAGGTTGAGGAAATATTCCTCGAACCGGGTGAATAGAACAAACTGGGATCTTCAAAGAGCTTGAAGTGTACAAGCTAAAAGAAGGAAGTAGAGTCAGTTCGCATGTTCTCGAGATTGAGGGGTACATAGGCGAATTGCATAAAATTGGTCACCCCTTTCAGCCGGAAGTTGAGCACTGATGGACAAGGAAGGGAACCAGCATAAGACTGTCATGGAAATGTATTCAATGTTGACCCTATATGAGTCATACATTGTGAAACATAGTTCTAGGATAAGGCAATCATGGAAATGCATTCAATGTTGACTCTGCATGAGTCGTTCATAGAGAAGCATAGTTCCATTGATCCGACTACTTCCAGATTGAGCCCGGAAATATGAAACAGATCAAGAAACGATCCGGATCGTCTGGACCAGTTCTTCGAAGTCTTAAACTGGGAATCCACAGGGTGGGACACAATCACAAAATATTGGAATAATGCTCCAAAGCCAAACAGTTTGGCGATCCAGGCATATCTTAAAACTCAGAATCCCTGATCCTTAATACAGGATGTGTTCCTCACACTGCTTTGTACACATGGACTCAGTAGGATGCAGGACCTTGTTGCACAGGAGCACACTCAGATTAGATCTGGAGCTCGTGGAGGTCTGGAGTTTAGTTAGATATTATAATATTTTTATTAGCCTATTAGATGCATATGACATTGGCTATCATATGGTACGTTGTTCGAGGATATTTTGATTTTACAAAATGTTGTTTTTCTTTTAATACATGGTTGTTTAATTATCCTCGAAATGTTGTATGAGCATGTCAATAGCATGAATGGTAATAACTTGAATGTTGATACATCCAATGGGATTGGACTTATAAATTGTGTTCCTTATATTTATTAAAGTAAATTTTATAAGAATCATTTCAACCAAAGGTCCAGTTGGACAGGACTTTGGAATCGTTTGACTTGGAGTCACGTGATGAATTGAGTTCTTAATAAAATTAATCATTGCAAGAAATGAATCGCCCAAAGATCCGATGGACAGGATTTTGGAATCAGTTGACTTGGAGTCAAGTGATGATTGCATTTCCCGAGCAGATTAACAAAGCCATAAATTTACATAGAGATGTAAAGGATATTGAGATTTTAAGAAACGAACACATCAGTTATTATGTATTGCTCGAATCTTCAATTAGTTATACTTCAAAGTATTTGCCAACTAGTATGACAAATATGACTTCGCTTATCAGAATAAGCGATTGATCGAAACCTTGAACGGTTCAAGGATTTCTAAGGAAGTATAAGATCAACAGAACTTGAGTGATAACATAAACTGAGAAAAACTTTCACAGTTCATCCTCTTCCAAGAACATTAATAGTTATAATGTGTCTTAGGGAATATAATGGGGCATTGGTCGAAATGGTTCGATCCTTAATGTATGAGATACACCTCCAATTAGTTTTCGATAATGTTAGATATCAAACCAGTCAGACAATAAAAGCATATGCAGACCACATCTTAGACTAAGTAGGTTGCACAGACACCGTCTGATATGTAAAGCAGGGTTTGACTCTACTTGTACATGGAAAGTCTATGGTTATGTAGTGTTCGTCTGAACCTCATAACATGCCTATTGTTAATCAGCAATGTCGTTTCCTTGGCCATCCCGGTTGTCCTTTTTGAAAGAGCTCATGTTCTAAGGAAACAGTAGGAGTAAGAATAATCCTGAAGGAGTTCAAGAACTAGCCAAGTGAAAGAAACCTTTAGTCATCACTGGGCCTTGACCAGGAATCGGATTCCTGTTAAACCTGACATACCTTTCTCTTCGCTGGACCAAGTTGGTCACCATCATAAGATGTTATGATTTGGGTGACACACCAGTTAGTGGTAAAACACTAAAGATTGGTACGGATAAGCAATCCGACTACTTAGAAGCATTGGTGAGCCCGGTTGCTGCCAAATAAGAGAACCTTAGCGTGAGACACAGTCTATGTGACAGTTTGATTGATTTTACACCTGGTTTAGGAACCAGTGGGAGTAATTGAATCATCAAAAGAAGGCAACATAGAAATTACACTTACAGAACATCTGGTTGAGTGAGTCGATATCGGAGTCAAGCAATTGATTCTGAGAGAAGCACTCTCAATAGAAGATGAAATCTGAAGGGATACTGTGTGGCACAGTGTGAGTCGTTAGTAGAGCGTGTGTGGTTTACCGGCACACTAATAGGGACTCACAAATAGCATGCCAATGCAGAAGGTATAAAGGCCCGGGATTCATCCCGCGAGCATCTCGCAAGATAGGATATTCGGATTCCCAAAATATACCAAAGTTTGGATTTTGGGAATAGCCTGAAAGATTCCTAGGATTATGTCAGAAGGTTTGGATTTTAGAATTCTCGAAATATGCCAAAAGGGTTTTGATTTTGAGAATAGTCTGAAAGAGTCCCATGGTTCTGGAGTTCTAGATTCTCAAATATGCCAAAACTTTTGGATTTTTGAATAGTCTAAAACAGCCCTACAACCATGCCAAAGCCAGTGGGAGCATCGTTGATATCTGCCTATCACTGTATGTCGGTTACATACTGTTTCTAAGTTACGTCTCTTATCATTGCAAAGTGTAATGACTTGGGATTAAGAGATGATTCGCTATGAAAGACTCAATAGGGATATAACGTACTCAAGTGGTTGCAAACATCTATTAGATAGATGAAACCTCTGCCAATATGATCTTGATGAGATTCAAGATGCATAAACTCAGGAAAGGAGTTTCCTATCATTGCAAGTGTAATGACTTGGCATGAGAGATATTAAGAAGGTACATACACTCACAAACATCTATCAGATAGATGAAATCGTCAGTATCGACCTAGCCAGTGTAAGCATGATCTTGATGAGATTCAAGATGCATGAGAAAGAGTCTCTAGAAGGAAATCGTTTCCGAATGTCGTGACACGAGGGTTATATATAACCCTTAGGTTCTGAAAGGATTCAGAAAGGAATAGATCTGATACCGCAAGCTTCTTGGATCGATCAAAAGTGTCATGAACTTGTCCTGGTGACTTAATGCCTAGAGCATAGTAAGTTAGACTCAGGACACAACCTGGCTTGGAATACTGAAAGGATTAGTTAAGCACGCGTGAGAAATCATTGAGGAATGATTGGGGTGAATATAATAATATTTTGGAAAAGGTTTCTGAAATTGTTATTATCAGTACCTGGTGGTTAAGGACTTCATGGTTAAAGAGTTTCGTTAGTGTTCTGATGGAGCGCATGTGGTTCACCGGCACATCATAACCTCTCGAAATGGTCTTAAGGTGCAGTCATCTGGACTAAAGATCACGAGAGCCATGAGAAGTCACAGTACACACCACCAGTTCCAGAACGGAGTTAGGAGTGGGAATGAAAAAATAAATGACATATTAAGATATCATCGGAAAAGTGTCCGATCGGGTTATCTGTAATATTGTGTATCGATGTATGACATTTTGGATACATGGAAAGAGTGAAGGTCATTTAATATAGACATAGATATAAAAAATGAATTAAAAGTTTAATAGATAATAAGAAACCGATAATAGTTTATGACAAATCCGACTTGGTGATTACCTCGTGGAGACTTGGTAATAAGCAAGAGTAGCTACCGGTCAGATTTTATGTTTCACTTTTCGCATGTTTTACTTCCAGAATAATTTGATTATTCAAAAGGTCCACAGTCGCTCATACTTTGGAAGTAAGTATTGAATCAAGACTGTCATGAATTGGTTTGTAGATTGTCTAAGGAGTTAGACATTGCAATAAGATTGCTACAACGTTCATGAGTACTTAAGAAATGGAGATTTGAGTATTGGATAAACCCGCGCTCAATAGATTGCTTCATGGATTACATCACGAGCAATGTTGAGATGATAACATCTTATGATCTTAAAGTGGAGAGATATGAGTTATAATTTGCAAGGCGGTTGTTCATTGATAGTACGAAAACGCATCGGTAACTCGATGTTATAAAACGTGTTGTTGTGAGTGATTTGTCTGGTAAAAGATATAAGCATATGAGTCGAAGATTATTCGTCCCTTGACCCTGACGGGAAACAGATATTTGTTGGCCTCTCGATGATTTTGAAGTTGACTGAAAGTGCTGGCCAGCTAGGACTGAATTGATGTGTTCAATTGAAGTCTCAAGTCATATGCAGAACTGGAAATCAGGAAACAGAGTATCGGACAGAGATTGATCTCAATCTATGTCTCGTGTCTGAAATTATCTTGTTGGACGGAGGATCATATGATCACTTATCTATGGACAGAACTGACTGGGTCAGAGTTCGGCAACAGTTTCTAGGAAGCTATCGTTTGTTGATTAATCAGAAGATAAAATTTGACAATTAAAGTCATAGACTTATCCAAGTGGGAGACTGTTGGATTAGGTGTCTAAGCCATGACTTATAATTGTATTTATCTTGTTAATAGAAGCAAAGTCCATTTGGGTTGCCCTCATAGCAGGAGGTTTGGTACAGAATTCAGTAGAGAGAGAAAGGTTGATTTATTAAATGTTTAATAAATCAATAGAAATAAAATAAATAGTTTATTAATATATTTAAGTGTTAATATATTAATTAGAAACTATATTAGTTAATTAGAAATTAATCTAGAATTAATTGGTATTAATTTGGAGATTAATTTAATTAATTAAAAGTGCAGGGACTGGTTTTGTAATTATTCAATAGTTGAATAAATGACTGACCAGTGGAACTAGGGTTTGGCGAAATTATGAGTGGACACACTCATATTTTCGAAACCCTAATAGGGTTTAGAAGAGGCTTGTCCAATTGATAAAATGGCTTGTCAAAGTTGGGCTCCTCTAGGGTTTTAACTGTAGCCACCTGGAGGCTATAAAAGGAACCCCATGGGAACCCTAAAGTCTGTGCCATTTTCATACAGTCTCTCTGGAATTCTGTTTTCTCCTCCTTTGCTTGGGTGTGACACCATTTGAGGCAGGACACTTGTGTTGCTGGCTTCTGGATTAAAATCAAAGGTTGGTTTTTCTCATTTAATTCTTTAGAAAATTATTATTGGCCTTCTAGGATTTGTTATATGTTCATTGATAGAAAAACATAGATCCTTTTCTAGGTTGCATGTGAACTTAGGATTATTAGTTCATAGATTGCTAGAAAACCCTTCACATTGACCGTAACTTCATCCAAACAGGCTTATAGACATGTTTTTCCTACACGTTCAAACTTTCAACTAATTATATCCTTCTTTTCTCCCATGTCTTTGTTCAATTCAATAATACCAAACATTTTAGCAAATCTGATTCAAATAAGAAACCACATCAGAAAAACATTTCAGCAAATAAGAAAACCACATAAGGAAACATTTCAGCAAATCAGAAAACACACCAGAAAATCGGATGTAAAACGAATACCACATCAGAAAACCACTACAGATTTTTATATTAGAAAACAAATCCTGATTTATGAAAAGCAAAACATCATATTTTAATATCAAAAAGCTATGCATCAGATTCACATCAGATTTCAACCAAAACGAATGATTTCAGCAAGCAAAACAACAAAGCATATGATTTCAACAAACAAAACAACAAGTTCAACTAAACAACAACTATTAGACTTTATAAAGCAAGCCCTTCCAGCGAAAAAATATCATTTCCAGCTTTGATTTAAAAAAATGACATACAACAATAATCTATGTACTTAATCCATTTTTAGGGCAAGAAAGAAAAAAATACCTAAAACAGCTACTGGCCGAGGTGTACTCGCTGGTTGAGGCGACATCACTAGTGGGCTTGACTGTTGCAGTGTCACCGACGGAGGGAGGCAGCGGGCGGGAGTGCATACCTGAGACGGAGTGGGAGGGAGAAGAGGTTGCAATCAGATGAAGTATAAAGAAAATGAGAGAATGATTGCTAAAAAAGTTAGGACACAAAAAGAGTTCTTGTCTTTTTATTTTTATTCCCAAATCTGAAAATTCAAAAGGCTTTTATCAAATGTTATCAAATACACTATCAAATAAACTGAAATCTTAAAAATAAAAAAACATATATTTTAAATTATTAATTAAAACACTATCAAACAACCATGATTTTGAGTTATGTTTTGGGTTGGATAGATATTTGAAAGGTCGGGTCGAGTTTACCCGCTGCACTGTAGTATAATATGAAAATAACTATATATGAAAAAAAAAGACAAAACTTCATAAATAGTCCCTGTGGTTTCACAGGATATCAAGTTTCGTCCCTAACTATTTTTTATCTCATGGAAAGTCCTTGTGGTTTTGAATTTCTATCATGTTTGGTCCCTCGCTCACATGAAATGACTAAATTACCCTTTTTATTTTCTTTTAGATTTTTTAACTAAAATTTATTGTTAACAAAAAAATAATAATAATAAATATCCCTAATCCATACCCTTGCCCCCACTTCTCTCTCCTCCTCTATTTCTCTGTCAATCGGCTTCAATCCAACCCTAGCCATCTCCGATTTACAGCTGTTGGTTTCTTCTTACTTAATCTCTTTATAACTCCCCTCGCCATCTCTGGTCTGCAGCGACATCTGCGCTCTTTTTTCTCCAATACTCCATTTTTCCATCTTCAACTTCCCTAGCCATGGCGCAGTACATTCCGATTATTGATTATTACAGCCGTAATTTACCCAAGACGTGTACGATGTACGCTTCGTCGGAGTGTTATTTCGGGTTGAACTTAACTCCGATGGTGAAACCATCGGAGGTTATTTACACCGTTATGCCGAACATGGGTTACTTCGAATTCATCCCGCATGATCCGACAAACCCGGTAACGAATTAGGTTGACCGGTTGTTCCTTCTCGTGTCGTTGACGTAGAGGTGGGTCGCTTTTTTGTGCAAGTAGAGGGGAAAGATGACGAGGTTCTACAATGCCAGATCGGACAAACACATGAAGATGTACTGCAGCGCCAGTGGTGGTCGGCTTTGTACCTGCAATGGTTGTGACCGGATGCGAGAAAGAGAGGCGGGCTGGCGGAGTGTTTGGATCTTATTCAAACCCAAATCCAAAGAAAACCTACAATTCGTGTTTGGGACCTTTGGGTCTTGTTCAACTCCAAATTAAACCTGACAAGCGAATCGATAACCCAATTGTAAGTAAATCAAAAACGAAAAAAGTTGCCTCTTCCCTGTCCAGTTCTGGATTTGAACAGCGGGAGTTGTTTGGATCTGGTATGGAAGGAGCCCGCCTCTCTTTCTCGCATCGATAACATGACAAGCGTTTTTGATTTCATGAGGTAACCAGATGCAAAGTTGGAGATGTCGTGACTTCATAATATGGGTGAGGGACCGACCACGATAAAAAAATGAAACCACAGGGACTAAGCATGAGGTTTTTAAAAGTTAGGGACCAAACTCGATATCCTCTAAAACCACAGGGACCATTTATGAAGTTTTGTCAAAAAAAAAAAAAAAATGTTTCCATCTTCGACCCCTTTGTTGGGGAACAAATTACATACCCTACTCCTCCCCGTTTTGAAATACTTCAAGGCTTGCAAGACCTCCTCTCCCTACTGAACTGGTGAGTTCTCTCCCTCAAAATCACACACCACCATGTTTTCCCTCTTTTAACAACACCGGAGCTCGTATCCCCCTTCATTATATCTCCGATCGTCATTCAATTTCATTAATCCGTTTTCTTATTCTACTTTTCGTTTATGGTTTCAGCGCTTAGTTGCTCCAAATTGCTTCACATTCTTCGTTTGTAAGCTGAGGTATGAACCTACATCCTTTCTTCAGTTTCGTTTTTGATTTCTTAACCCTAATAGATGAAAACTTCTTCCTAGTTTTCAAGGAATTTAACCGGAAATTCGAACTTATAACGATAACTGGTTTTAAATTCGAAGAAAGGGTTTAAATCATAGGGTTATACTTTTTAAAACTGATATTAACTTTCGAGTCTTTGATTATTGTCTTCTCCATTGTTTCTTCTCAGAGGAGAGAGCCATGAATGCCCCCGATCGTTATGAGCGATTTGTGGTTCCTGAGGGCACAAAGAAGTAAACTCTCTCGCTGTTCTTGTCCTTATTTCCATACATATAAATGAAATATTACATTGATCCTTTCTATCTCAATGCTCACCATATTTTCTGACAAACGAATGAAATTCTAGGGTTTCCTATGAAAGAGACACAAAGATCATAAATGCAGCTTCATTCACTATTGAGAGAGAAGATCACACCATAGGAAACATCGTTCGCATGTAAGACATCTTCTAAATCATTATATTTCACTTCTACTTCATATACCAAAACCCTAATTTAAAACTTCTATAAAATTTGTTTCATATGAACAGGCAGTTGCACAGGGATGGAAATGTTCTGTTTGCTGGTTACAAGCTTCCTCACCCTCTTCAGTACAAGATTATTGTTCGGGTTAGTATTCTAGAAACTTCTGTTTCTCAAGTCAACTCTTTTCCCATTTGGTCAAATGTGGGAGAATTTGTTCATTGACTTTTCTTTTTCATCTATTGTTATAACATATTAGATGGGAATTTGACAGGTTCACACAACTAGCCAGTCTTCACCAATGCAGGCTTATAATCTGGCTATCAATGATCTTGACAAAGAACTTGATCATTTGAAGGCTGCATTTGAGGTATTTCTTTGTTTTTATTCTCTCTTTTAGCTGTAAATTGAATAACAAATTTTTTTCTTCATTTACCTTTTCCATTTGGATGGATTAGGGGTTTGGCATTTAGTGACTTTCTACATTTCTTATATATATTTAATTGAAATTGCTTAATTGATTTCAGTTACATTGCTCCTAAGAATTTTACAAAAAGAGAATATGTTTACACTTTACAATATATTTTCTATGGTGATTAACCATTATACTTTTAAAGACCATTTTTCCTGATTACACGCCATTTTATTGATTTAGCCACTAAACTATTGTCATTTTACAATTATTATAATTACACTTCAGTGGTTAAATCGGTAATATAGTGAAACATGTGCTTTCTGTGTTCTGCCAAACAGGGGTACCAGAGAAAATGTTTTTTATAATGGTCAACCAGAAGGGCATTTTTGTCTTTTTTCACATTATTCACTCAATTGTGTTTGATACAATTGCTTTTTAGTAACATTTACCCTTCAAAACACTAAACCAATTTAAAGATACTATGTCTTATGGCCCTAATGCGCTTCTGTTTTCTTTTAAAAGATTCTAATAAAAATCAATCTTTGAAAATTAAGAAATCTTGGGTTTCCTTCTATTTTTCTAAACACTCATCTTTTCCATTTCTCTCATCTCCCATATTTTTCAGGCGGAGGTCGCAAGGGTTTCTGGGGAGTACTAATGGTTTTAAATGGAAATCATCTTATAAGACTTGATGGCACATAAACTTTCTTATTTTGGTATGTTTCTATGATGTTGAACTACAAGCAATTTGTGCTTTTTTTAGATCAATTCGCCCTATGTAGAATGTAATTCAAAAATTGGTATCGTTTTGGTGTCAATAGTGAATGCCTTTATGTGCTTTTAAGTCGAAAACCTGACTCTTTGTCCCATCTTTTCGGATGGGACAAAAAGCGGTAGTTTTTGTCCCATTGACATGGGATAAAAACTTAGAACTTTTTTGTGGTTTTGATGAAAGAATGTCTATGCCATCTTTATAAGATAACTTCTAATCCACCTCCCCAAATTAGCTAATACTATCGATAGATAAAAAAAACTTCAACCGAAATCCCAAATCAGCTACTTTACAACAATACACGAGATCTATATTTTCTACCTAATTTACATGATGGAGAACTCTTCGCGCAAGCCTTGGAGTTTCCCTCTAAGTTTATGCTGTTGAATAATCAAAACTGAAGCCGTAGCTGAAAAATCGGGAGCCGAAAGAATGTCTCCAATGGGACCCAACTCTGGGCACACCTCCCAATCATTCATACCCGCAGTTAACGTTGAGTTAACCCTTCCACCTCGTCCAACAATAAACAAACTATATTCTCCCTCTAATGACTTGATCATTGAGTACGTCTCGCCTGAATTCAAAAGATACTTTTCCATATACGCAACATGTCCCGTTGCCACATGTCGATCATAGAACTCTGCAAAGTACTCGTCGTCTTGCTTCATTTCTTCCTCATATTCCGTAGTGTTGGCTCGTGTCCTAGTGATTCTTGTTGATGTGTCGCTTCCATTGGTATCCAATACGAATCGTATGACCGTGAGTTTTACTCCAGAGTGTCGTGCCACTCGACCTGCGTAAGCAAGTGCTTCACGATCGTCTTTGCCAGCGATGAAAATGATTGCGGCCTTGATACATTGGGTTTCGCCTGCTAGTTGGGTTGATCCGAAACCTCGGTCCACTAAAACTCCAACCGAACACGGTGCGTACCGTAGAACCTGTGTCGAAAATAATAATAATTTCATGTTACTTGTATGTTGTAGAATGTGCCTATTTTATCGGTATGCATGATGCATGCTACTATGTATCGTAATACATGTGTGCACTTGTATGTATTAGGCACATTATGTGGAGATACGATATTATTACCTTTCTATTGACACTTCGAAATGCTAAATGGTTGGCGTTAAACTTCCCTTCCGATTGTTGATTCTTATGGAATGGGAGGATAATCAATGAAGCGAACATATCTTCTGCGAGTGTGCAAATATCCTGATGCATTGTGGCCATAGGACAAAGTGTAAGCATTCTTTGTACATCAATCCCTTCACAATGGTCATGTACATAAGCTTGTATCGCGTTGGTGATGTTTTCTCTCATTTCTATGATTGTGGGGTCTGTTATGGTCATCGCGTCCACCCCTTCTCCATGTGCTACCGTGGAAGCTATCGTTTCGTTTAACTCGATCATATCGTTCACGTAAACTGTCATCTGGGGCTCTTCGGGCCCTTGGGAGATCTCCATAAACTTAATGGTTGATTGAATGTTTTCGGAACCATGGATGCACAACACTATTCGCAACTCATTTGATGGATCGAGCCATTGGAGTGCCATCCTTTGTGTTGGTGATCGCTTTCTTGCACGTTCGATGATGCTCTTGACAACCATCGGGGCATAGATGAAGGTGAGAAAGCAAACCAATACAATAACACTACTATTCGTGGAACTAGCTATGTTTCTCTGCAACGAGGATTTGGAATGCATGTCAAGACAAAATAATAATTATTTTAATCAAGTTTTATAGATCTTTTTCGTTTTAAGCAAGGAAATCGAAGATTAAAGCTTACTTGCTCGGCTAAGATAGCCATGAAGATGTGGAAGTGGCCCTTGATGCCTAGAAGCAACCCTACCGCGACCGAATCCTGCCAATGAAACCCTAACATGATCCCCGAAATAATACTGCCGAAAACTTTTCCACCAACTATGATTACAAAGAGAAAACCTATGCTAGCCCAAGTGAGTAAGTTATGACTTTCGAATTCAGAGAAGTCAACTTGAAAACCAACCCACATCATGAACGCCGGAAAGAATAAAAGTCCGAAAAAGTACTTGACTTTACCGGTCAACAACTTTGACAATCTCCCATCACGAGGCATCGCGATTCCTGCTAAAAACACACTTAGCATCATGTTGAAATGCGCTATCCACGGTGAAAGACTGCAAACGAATACAAGACTTGCTATTGACACTATCAAGTGTGGACCCTTCATCAACTTCCCTTGCGGGTTATGACTATCAACCCATCTCATAAGAAAAGGTATACATTTAGCTGCGAGAATCGTTTGAACCACAAGAGCCGCAAGCATTAGAAGGATCTCTTGGACTTTCCTAATAGCAAAACCATCTACCGGATCAAAAACTATATACCCTACAGTTAGCGCGAGAATGCAAATGAGATCGGATATGACAGCTGTCGAGATCAAGAACCGCCCGATATCAGATTTCCCAATTTTCAAGTCGTTTATGATACGCTTGAGGAGGGGTGAGGCCGTTCCCGATAAAACGAGCGAGATTGTGACATCAAACGCGATATTAGGCTCGTAACTCAAATGTAACATCGGGGTCACGAAAAGTGATAGTAGAAAGGTGACTAGTAACCCCGTACATGCCACCTTGGCTTCACGAATGGGTATTCGAATAAATATGTTTGGATCTATCTCGAGACCCATAACAAACATGTGGCAAATCATCCCGAACTCTGCTACGTAACCGAGCGAGGTGTTGGCGTCATCGTTGAAGTTGTTACGGAGGAACGGTAGGTTGGCCAAAGAGAATCCTACCTACACAAGAAAATTTATAAGCGGAGGCAAAAATAGCACTAAAGAAAAGAATAAATATAAATACATATACGAATCTTACGGGTATCCCAAAATATTTTCTAAAACAGGGACAAAACTAACACTAACAAGAAATATCATAATATAGACATATGTCAAGTTACAAAGTACAAACCATTATTTAGTAAGGGAAAATGTCTTATAAAGTTAATAAAATTTATCGTAAGTACATATTTAGTCATTTTTTTGTACACATATAATCATTGTACTTTTTGTTTTATACACATTTAGTCATTTATGTTTTTTTTTTTTTTTTTTGTATACATATGACCATTAAACTTGCTTTTTCTGTACACATTTAGTCACTTATGTTAATGACATATATCTACAAAAATAAAATTTTAATGATCATATGTGTACGGAAAAATAAGTTGAATGATCATATACGGTACCAAAAAAACATAAATGACTAAATGTGTACATAACAAAAGATTTAATGATCATATATTTACAAGAAAAAAAGACAAATGACTAAATGTATACTTACAATAAAGTTCGTTACTTTTATAAGTCATTTTTTCTTTAGTAAACAACGGTTACACCAATGCAAAATAATCAACGGTTAAATTAAACGCTTAAACACCAACAAATCAACAAATATGTGAGACCAATATGCAGAAAAACCTTTAAAAAATGTATATTTTAACTTGCCCCCTCCTCGCATAGAAACCAATTAATCCAAATTACCAATAACAGAAATAACATTATAATTAAATTGTTAATGGTTAAATAAACAGTTGAACACTCGCAAGTCAAAAAAATTGATGAAATCACTATCCATAACAAAATATTTTGTAAAATATATTTCTCAACCGATTTGGCTAACCAAAGACATAAAAACAACTTAGTATGTACAAATCAATTAATCAAAATTACAATTTCTTTATTTCTCGAACAAAAATAACACCTATACTGAATCTCAAATAGTTAAATAAGCACACAAATATCGTAACCAAAAAGAACAATAAAAATTGATTTTTCCTATGGAAGGGGATCCATACACTGCCCTATTGTAGGGCACTATTGGTCTCCCCTTTTTGCATGCATCACATGAGTACAAAACATAAAAAACGACAAAAATAGTAACACACGAAAGAGACATTACAATGGCTTCGGAAATGATGCGAGGTTGAGAGTACGGACGTAAAAGCATGTGCAATACACTGCACAAGGCCAATGTGATCATAAAGATCAACATATTGACCGCGATATTTGCCACTTTCATCACGGTTACTTGGGTGCATCGTGGGTCGTTTGGTGTAGGCTCGCCTCCGTCCATTTCTAATAATTTGACTACAAAACGGATCGAAATCGTGCATATTATCACTTTTTTCTTGAATACATTGAATTGATCGCAAAAAGATTCTTGAAACAAGTTGAAAACAATTGAAATTGTGGGGTAAGATTGGATTGGAAGACGTTAGGGCCATGGGGAAATTGAAAATAGAAAGAAAGAGTGATGGGTTCATGAATGATAAATATGAGAGAATCTTGGGGAAGAGAGTGAAGCTCCATGTTTTTCTGTAATTCTATGTGTGTTATTACCAACTTAGATTCTAAATATGACCATCTCCTGCTTTTATGTCGGATGAATTTGTAATTTTAGTTTCTAACTCTATATTTATATTATATATTGTAAAACGCTAAAATTGGTTTGATAAAGGGAGAAGAAAGGGTATTACTATTTATCTTCGACTACATATTTACTTCATAAGCGTCTAGATAAAAATAAAAAATAATTGTTGGTGTAAAAGTTATTTCACATAAATTATGTCGCTTGTGTTTTAAATTTTAGTGATTACTATATAAACGATATAAAAATAATTAATAGTTATAGTCGGTTATATAAAAATAATATTTCAAAGACCATGTCCTCCAAAATAAGGTTAACAATGTTGTGTTAGAAATTCGGGTTTTCGATTGCTTGGATATACTAAAAGTCGTGATACCCTTTCTTGAAAACTGGCGAAAATTGTCCAAGGCGGTTTCAAAACCATCCCTCAATTGTTATGGAAAAATGCGTTCAACATTAGGGTCAAAACTGGGTTTAATAACCAGGTTCAAAACCACAATTTCGGATTTTCATGCAAAGCCCCTTGGACCCCGCTACCAGGGGCGCTACCCCCGGACCCCCATTATTCAAGGGGTTTATCCCTGAATACCATTATATAAATCAATATAAACTCAAACAATTGTGTATTTCGTACCACCCTTACTTGTTCATATTTATTAAAATTACACTGGTCAACAAGTTTATCCCATTACACTTAAATAATATTGGTGATACAAATCACCAACATGTTATTGGAACACAAAGCACATGTCAATTGCTATTGGGTATTTATTTTTAGGGCTGTAAACGAATCGAACGTTCAATGAACCGTTCGTAAACTGTTCGGTAGGAAGTTTGTTTATGGTCGTTTATTTAATAAATGAACGAACACAAATACAAATTCTTGTTCATTTAGTTAAACAAACGAACATGAACAATGGTCTCATTCATTCAATTATGTTTGTGAACATTCATTTATGTTGTTCTTTTACGTTCGTTTATGTTTGTTCATTTAAGTTTATTTTATGTTCATATATGTTTAATTGTGTTTGATTACATTATAATATTATATGTTTGTTTATGTTCATATATGTTCAATTGTGTTTGATTATTTTTGTTCGTTTATGTTCATTTAGCATGTTTACGAAGATAAACAAACGAACATAAACAAGATAATTAGTTAAACAAACGGACATGAACAAGCTCTCGTTCGTGTTTGTTCGGTTTGTTTACAACCCTATTTATTTTCACTTCACATTTTTTACATAAAAAACCAACTCAAAACATATACTTTCTTTTTCATTTATATTTTATTTAGTTTATTTCTATAATTTTCAATATATATTATTTAATATAAATATTAGAAAAAACTTCATAAATGGTCATTATGGTTTTCTATATTTGCAGTTTTAATTCCTAACTTTTTTTTCATATCATGAAAGGTCCCTATTGGTTCAATTTAGTTCATAAATCGTCCTTGGCTCTTATAAAATGACCGATTTACCCATTTTAATTTCTTTTACATTTTTTTAATTAAAATCTATTTTTTAAGGAAATAAAAAATAAAGAAAATAAATACCACCACCCCAACCCATTTCTCTCTCTCTCTTCTTTATCCCATCATCTTCTAGATGGAAGACCTCAACGCTAGATCCGGAACCCACACACCTCAAATACACCCACCCACCGCCTACTAAAATTGGAGCAACCGTCACGATGAACACCACCTCCTTTGCCTACTGAAATCGGAGCCACCATCACCTTTACTGAAAATGGAGCTAACAACACCATCTCCTTTACCTTGCTACCATGCCTCTCTGAAATGTGAATCGGAGCAAAAAAAAAAAAACACAAAGTCGACGAGGGAATCGATTTCACCCCTCTCACACAAACATGAATTTGAACACTACCCAACATCAGCCACTGTTAATCGGCTTCTAACACCCCACCATCGCCACAGTAACATTGCGATCGCAATAGTAAAGCCTCCCCTACTTGATAATCAATTAAAGGAAATAAGGAGAGTATACATATGTTTTTTCTTGAACCTCGGTACACAAACACAAAAATTTGGGTTTCCCTGCTCATCATTTTATCCTTTTACCCCCAACCTGCTGATCGAGATACAAAGGGGGTTGGGTCTCTCGATCATCGTTTCTGCTGCAACCGGGCTCAGAATTTAGGATGCTGCAATAAAAAAGAAGGGAAGATGAAGTCAAACCCATGTTTTCCTTTCCGATCCTCTCCGCAAAACCTTTCGACAGCCCACCAATTTGGGTTTTTGGTTGTCAAGACAACTCAGACAACCGGGCTTCACGATGCATCACCGCTCCGATCCTAGCTATTGAAAATTTGAAAAAGACGACCAATATGCCATATTTTTGGTACCTTTAATCTTCTTAATGTGATCGCATAAGTTGGTGCGTTTGAGAGAGAAAGAGGAGGAGAGAGAGATATAAAGGGGCAAGGGTGGGGTTGGGTGGTATTTATTATTATTTTTCTTTTTTTCTTTGTTTTCGTTAAAAAGATATTTTAATTGAAAAGAATGAAAAAGAAATTAAAAAGGACAAATTAGTAATTTCATATGGTTGAGGGACCATTTATCAACTAAATTGAAACCACATGGATCTTTCATGATACAGAAAAAAGTTAAGGACTAAAATTGCCAAATTGAAAAACCACAAAAACCCTGAAATTTTGTCTAAACATAAATATATCGTTCTATATGCGTTATATGATTTAAAAATAGAATACATTTTAGTGTTTTGATCAATGTTTTAAAACTCGGGTTTTTAGTTGACCCGGTGTGGTGATGGGTCACGGGTCAACCCGGTTTTTACAATCTTCTTTCATTTTATATTTTTCAGCATAATTATATATTTATAAACCATAAACAATGTAATTTAACATTTTTGGTACCAAAAAAGATATTTTGTCAAGTTTCAGTAGGAAAATTTTACTACATTTGATAAATCACCAATGAACTAATTTTAAAAATTTGAGCATTGAACTCTTTAACTTTTAAGCGCAAATTCTAATTTTGTGTTTCAACTGTCGAGTCAACCCGGTTCCGGGTCACCGGTCCAACCAAATTTTTGTTTTGAGAAAATCGACCGGTTCAATCTGAGTCAAAAATTGGCAAAAACCCGGTTATAATTGATTCGCTATCTTCACCGGTCAGTTCAATCGATTAGAGAGGCCAAGGTCAACCCGAGTTTTAAAACATTGGTTTTGATGGACCACTAATATAATCTAAAAAGTTGTTTTGTAAATTAAGTTAAAGGGATGGAGTTATAAAGTACGGATGGTAATTAATTTAAAAATAATGAAATAAAGATAATCGATTATAGAATAAAATTAGAACATAAAGAATTATAAAGGTTTTAGACAAACGATTTAAAGAAATGTTTTACTTACCATGTCAATTTGTGAATTAAGTCCTTGCATTCTTGAAAACTTATTTTATTTTAACATCAATGTGTAACATTTGGTAGTAAACAAAATAGAACATCTTTCTTTAAAGTTTATAACTAAAAAAGCAAATAGCGCAACTAAAATTATTCTATGTAATAAAAAATGACACAGATAAGAGTTAGAAAACTTTTTTTTTGTCTAAATGGAAATAAAACCCCTTTTCTACTGATTTTTTATATTTTTATTCATGTTTTTTATAATTTTATCTAGTAAATTATTCATGAATCTTTTGGTTTAATCATAGATAGTAAACACAATAGAAGCCTGCGTTCTTTCAAGCAGAATAACTTTTATAGAAAAAATAGATTTGTTTTAAATATTTGTGATAGTTTTTATATAAGAACTTAGTTTTTGTATAAAAACTATGTTAATTAAAAGAATTTGTACAAATTAAAAGAAAAAAAAGAAAAATCTTAAAACCTTAAAAGCAAGAGGTATGCATACCCCGTATGGAACAGAGAAGTAAAGTAGCCACCACAAGGGATATGAGAACATTGTCCACCCCCTCCTTCTGATGGTAGTTTTGACCTCAAACCGATCCCAAAAGAAGTAATCGGTTTTTCAAGAATCCATAAGCAAACCCAAACCCAAACCATTCAGTTCGGCTCTCAGTTTTCATATTAAACTGGTTCAGCTTCGGTTTTAAACCAAACCTAAACTCAAACATTGATTTATGTTTGCATCTAAAGATATCACTATATATAGAGAGGGAGGAAAGTCAAACTTTGTTACAAGAGGCAAAGTGGGACTCTTAGATGTTAAATGTAAATGGAAAGTAGTGGACTCTTAGATGTTAAAGGTAAATGGAAAGTAGTGGACTTTTAGATGTTAAATGTATGGAAAGTAGTGGTTACCGTTGGGTGTGGGTGTGGGTGTGGGAAGCATTCTCCGACAAAATAAAACACGCTTATGTGTACGAAGAGACTCGAACTAGAACCTTGGATAATGAGTACTAGCATTTTAACCACGTGAACTAGCTGAATCTTATGCTCTAGTTGTGCAAAGCTTAGATATACTATATATGTAATATATATATATATATATATATATATATATATATATATATATATATATATATATATATATATATATATATATATATATATATAATTTACAAGTGTCTAAATACATACAAAGTGTTTATATATTATATATACCATTATATAATGTATACATCATTTACAACTGTTTTAATGCATACAAAGTCTTAAAATGTTATATCAGTATATACTACATATATAATTTACAAGTGTCTTAATGCATACAAAGTCTTAAAGTCTAATATTATTATATAATACATACATAATTTACAAATATCTTAATGCATCAAAGTCTTAAAGTTTTGTCTATACCATTATATAATACATACATAATTTACAAGTATCTTGTTGTATACAAAGTCTTATAATCTTATTTATACCATTATATGATACATACATAATTTACAGTTGTCTTAATCGATACAAAGTTTTAAAGACTTATATCATTATATACATACATAATTTACAAGTGTCTTAATACATACAAAGTCTTCAAGTCTTATTTATACCATTATATAATACATACATAATTTACACATGTCTTAATGCAAACAAACTCTTAAAGTATTATTTATACCATTATAAAATACATACATAATATACAAATTCCTTAACACATACAAAGTCTTAAAGTCTTATATACACCATTATTTAATTCATACATAATTTATAATTATCTTAATGTCAACAATGTATTAAAGTCTTATTTATACCATTATATAATACATAGATAATTTGCAAGAGTCTTAATGCATATAAAGACTTAAAGTTTTACCTATACCATTATATAACACATACATAATTTACAAGTGTCTTAATGTATCTAAAGTCTTAAAGTCTTATATATACCATTATATAATACATACGTAATTTACAAGTGTCATAAAGCATAAAAAGTCTTAAAGTCTTACTATACCGTTATATAATACATATATAATTTACAAATGTTTTAAAGCATACAAAGTCTTAAAGTCTTATCTATACTATTATATAATACATACATAATTTGCAAATCTCTTAATGCATACAAAATTTTAAAGTCCTACTATATCGTTATATAATACATACATAATTTACGAGTGTCTTAAAGCCAAAAAAAAGTCTTAAAGTCTTATTTATACCATTATATAACACATACATAGTTACAAGTGTCTTAATGCATATAATGTCTAAAAGTCTTACCTATATCATTATATAATACAAACATAAATTACAAGTGGTTTAATGCATACACAGTCTTAAAGCCTTATTTATACCATTATATAATACATACATAATTTACAAGTGTCTTGATGCATACCAAATATGAAAATCCTATCTATTCCATTATATAATACATACATAATTTACAAGTGATCTAATACATACAAGGTCTTAAAGTCTTATCTATGTCATTATATAATACATACATAATATACAAGTGTCTTAATGCATACAAAGTTTTAAAGTCTTACATCATTATATAATACATACATATTTTACAAGGGTCTTAATGCATACAAAGTCTTAAAATATTATCTATATCATTACATAATACATACATAATTTACAAATGTCTTAATGCAAACAATGTCTCAAAGTCTTATATCATTATATAGTGCATACATACTTTTCAAGTGTTTTATTGCATACAAAGTCTTAATGTCTTATAAATACCATTATATAATACATATATAATTTACACGTGTCTTAATGCCTACAAAGTGTTAAAGTCTTAGTTACACCATTATATAATACAAACATAATTTACAATTGTATTAATGCATACAAAGTCTTAAAGTCTTATATATACCATTACATAACACGTAAATAATTTACAAGTATCATAATACATACAAAGTCTTAAAGTCTTATTTATAGAATTATATAACACATACATAATTTGCAAGTGTCTTAATGCATACAAAGTCTTAAAGTCTTATATATATCATTATATAATACATACATAATTTACAAGTGTCTTAATGCAAACAAAGTCTAAAAGTCTTATCTATACCATTATATAATACATACATAATTTACAAGTGTCTTAATGCATACAAAGTTTTAAAGTCTTACATCATCATACAATACATACATAATTTACAAGGGTCTTAATCCATACAAAGTCTTAAAATCCTATCTATATCATTATATAATACATATATAATTCATAAGTGTCTTAATGCATACAAAATCTCAAAGTCTTATATCATTATATAATGCATACATAATTTACAAGTTTTTTAATGCATACAAAGTCTTAAAGTCTTCTCTATACCATTATATAATACATACATAATTTACAAATGTCTTAATGCCTACAAAGTGTTAAAGTCTTATTTATACCATTATATAATACATACATAATTTACAATTGTCTTAATGTATACAAAGTCTTAAAGTCTTATCTATACCATTACATAACACATACATAATTTACAAGTATCTTAATACATACAAAGTCTTAAAGTCTTATTTATACAATTATATTACACATACATAATTTCAAGTGACTTAATGCATACAAAGTCTCAATGTCTTATATCATTATAAAATACATACATAATTTACAAGTGTTTTAATGCATACAAAGTCTTAAAGTCTTATATATACCATTATATAATACATACATAATTTACAAGTTTCTTAATGCATACAAAATCCTAATGTCTTATATATACCATGATATAATACATACATAATTTACAAGTGTTTTAATGCATACAAAGTTTAAAGTCTTATCTATACCATTGTATAATACATACATAGTTTACAAGTGTTTTAATGCATACAACGTCTTAAAGTCTTATCTATAACATTATATAATACATACATAATTTACAAGTGTCTTAATGCATACAAAATCTTAAAATGTTATTTGTACTATTATATAATATAAGCATTATTTACAAGTGTTTTAATGTATATAAAGTCGCAAAGTCTTATATCATTATATAATATATACACAGTTTACAAGTGTTTTAATGCATATAAAATCTTAAAGTCTTAATTATACCATTATATTATACACATAAAATTTACAAGTGTTTTAATGCATACAAAGTGTTAAAGTCTTATTTATAGCATTATGTAATACATACACAATTTACAAGTGTCTTAATACATACAAAGTGTTTGTATATTATATATACCATTATATAATGTATATATAATTTACAACTGTTTTAATGCATTCAAAGTCTTAAAGTCTCATATCATTATACAATACCTACATAATTTACAAATGTGTGAATGCATCAAAGTCTTAAAGTTTTGTCTATACCAGTATATAATATGTAACACCCCTTTTCTCAAAACCATTTATAAAACAAGATATATTACACTACGCGACTTGCAAAAAGTCGCTAAATTTTTTTTTTACAAACTTATTCTTAAGGGGTATTACAGACTGCATATAAAAGCCATAATTTAAACTTATCTGTATTTTACACCGGTCCCAACTTCAGAGCTTATGTAGTAGTCAAGCTCCTGCTCTTCTTACCTAAGTACATAGCATTTTAAAACAAATAATACGTGAGACATAAAGCCTCGTGAGTAATATGGGTTTTAGACCCAAAACTTTTTTTACTTAAAACTTGTAATACAAAACAAGTAGATACTCAAAACTGATTTTTATAATAAATCTCAAAACTGCTCAAAACTGCTTTTCATAAATAATTCTTAAAACTGCTATTTTCTCATTTCTCAAGACCAACTGAAACTCATGAATTGGTTTAACTCATTTTTACCAACTCCCCTTCACGGGACGGAACAGATCCACCCGCAAGGTTGTGCTACTTATGTCTCCCCTTCATGGCTTGGAACAAATCCAACCATAAGGTTATGCTAAGCTAGACAACTACTTCACGACGGGAGGTACCATCCCAGTAGTGTCTTCAGATCTCCCGATTATGTGGGTGATCCTAGTCCGGACAACTGACTCTTATCACTTTCATTACTTTCTTGTTTCATTACTTTCTTCACTTCATCTCAAATTGGTCAAACATAAACACAATTCATAACAAACTCAAAGTTATAAACTTTTGACTCACTTTCAAAATCTCTTTAAATACTAATCTCTACATCTTAAGCCCACATATGGAGCTTCTTTCAAAATAGCTTTAAAAACTGAACTTCTTCAAAATCTCTTTTAAAACACTTAGCTCTTAGAGCTACTTTCAAAACTATTTCCAAACCTTAGTATTTAAAAGTATTTGGAAATCTCATTTTTTGAAAATATCATTTTGCTATGTACTAGAAAAATCCACACATACTCACCTTGTCTAGTTAGAGAAGTCTAACTAGAATCACTTTTTCCCGTTGTGTTTTCCTTTCCTTCAAATTTACTCCTTAATACCTAAGGAGTTCATTTAACATTCTAGTTAATACAAGCTAGGCCTTAGTAACAATTAAAGACCTCTTAATCTACATCGTAATAGATTAATATCACATTATTAACTCATTTTTAGATTTTGACATCTAAGATGCATGGTCAAAGAATTGACCATAACTCCCAACTCAGAAACCCGAATGGCACAAACTCAAACATTTTGAAAAGTAGACACAATACATGACAAGTGTCGAGATATACCGAGACTTGAATCACACTCTAAGAGCTTATAAAATAAATGACAAGATTGACAGTGCAATCTGTCACAAATCTGGATTAGTGGAGGAATCACCAATTCCATTCCACTTGGGAATGGAATCAAGGAAAACCCTCTTACATATGCATACTAGATATAACCAAGAGACCATCCTCCGAAATTCAGACCCAAAAGACAACCTAATTAAGAATTAAAAATCACACAACATGAAGGAAATGACCAACAACATTTCTATCACAACTCAGCATAGCTTGACAAGATTGGTCCAACAACCTAACTTCTGAAAGGAAATAAGTCAAGCCTTTTGGACGAGTTACACTAGACATGAAAATAAATCTCTCATCCAAAAATAAAACTAAAAGCATAAGCCAATTGAGAATTAAAATCGTGCAACAAGGACAATGTGCACAACTACGATTCTGGTTCAGTCAAAGAGAAGGCATTGGAACCCTAGCTTCCTAACTGAATTGGATCAAGCCCTCTGGATGGAACACACTAGACATGAGGATGAGCTTCCCATCAAATTTTCAGACCTAAACTATAAACCATTTGGGAATTAAAAATCCCACAACTTGACCTAGGTGTGTAGCAACCAATCTGTGGAGGTCGGATTGCACACACCAAAGTACAAACCAAAACAATGAACTGAGTCAATCCCTTTTGGTCGAGTATGGCTCATGACAAGGTTCTTCTCCACACAAAATTTCAGAACAATCCAGTGAACACACGATTTTACAAGAATTTCACAACACAATCGTACACAGAAATCATACTCATGGAAATCGGTGTTAGGTGAAAGATTGGGTTGGTGAAGTTTTTGTCAAAGGTAGGTGAGATCAAAGTCTTCAAGCTTGATTTTTATTTTCTCAATTCACATTCAATTCCTAAGCCTATAAATACAAGGCTTTGGTTGAGAAGCAAAATGCACCAACAATTGTAAATTGTAATCTTATTGAGTTAATAAGATTTCTCTAGTTGCAGCCCGTGGACGTAGGATTTGCACCGAATCCGAACCACGTAAAATCTTTGTGTTCTTCTTGCTTTATTTTCTGCTTTCGTGAGTTTTTGTGTGTGATAGAGTGTTTCCGCTGCGTGTACCCCGTCCGATTCCTAACAACTGGTATCAGAGCTTCGGGTTTTGGAGGAGGTCTCAGTTTTAGAAATTAGAGTATGCTCTGTGGTTGCAGTTTTGTCTGATCTTCCACATCAGAAACTAATTTCTATTAATCGTATTAAAGGTGTCTTGGTACTTTGAAGGGTACTGTTCTGTCACACACGAGTACACTGAACGAACCGGTCAGGTCCGTGCCATTGTTGTGTCTGTTTCGTTGCTCAATTTGTTTCCTGTTTGTCATAATGGCTGAAGACAAGGTTGTAATCGAGAAGTTCAACGGTTCTGACTTTAGCTGGTGGAAAATGCAATTAGAAGCATTGCTATGTCAGAAAGATTTGGAGATGGTACTTGGAGACAAACCGGAGAAAATGGAAAAAGCTGCTGAAGATGCGTGAAACTCAAAGGACAAGAAAGCTAAGGCGGTTATTACGTTGTCGTTGGAAAGGAGCGTTGCTTTCAACATCATGAAGGAAACCACGACGCGTGGTATGATGGATGCTCTGACGAACATGTATGAGAAACCGTCGGCGGCTAACAAGGTGTTCTTGATGAGGGAGTTGTTCGCGATAAGGATGAATGAAGACAGCTCAGTTACGGTTCACATTAACAATCTAAATTCAATTCTGTCCAGATTCTTCTGTAGGAATTAAATTTGATAATGAGACTCAAGCTTCACTACTACTAGCTTCACTACCTGATAGCTGGTCAGGAACAGATACTGCTATTACGAGTTCCGTGGGGACCAGTGGTATGACGTTTGAAGGGGTTCGAGATTTGATTCTAGGCGAGGATACCAGACGCAAGAATCAAGGTGGCTCGTCTTCTTCTGAGTTATTAAATATCGGAAGAGGTAGAGGGAATAGCAGAAATAGTGGGAGTCGGGGAAGAAGTTCATCTAGAACTTGGAAGAATGTGAAGTGCTGGAACTGCCAGGAGGTGGGACATGTTAAGAGTCAATGTCCAAAAAAAAAAAAAAAAGAATTGAACATTGCTGGTACTGAGGGTGTGTCTGAGGATGATGCACTGATACTAAGTATGGAAAGTTCTGTAGACTCTTGGGTCATGGATTCAGGGGCTTCGTTTCACGCCATGGACAACGGAGAAACGATGGTGAATCTAAAAGAAGGAGATTTTGGGAAGGTACGGTTAGCAAATGACGAGATGCTTCAAGTAACGGGCATGGGAGATATTGATCTGGTTACTTCATTGGGAACTACATGGAACCTGAAGAATGTCAGGGTGATTCCGGAGCTGAAGAAGAAATTGATTTCTATTGGTCAGCTGGATAAACAAGGACTGGAAGTAAGGTTTGGTGGTGGTAAATGGAGGGTGGTCAATGATAATTCGGTGATTGCTCAAGGTATGAAGCGTGGGTCATTGTATATGGTTGAGGCACCTGCTGAGGGAAGTATGACCGTCCCGGTTAAGCATGACAAAATATGGTTCGCTAAATCTAGTGCTAAGAGACTTCATTTGGCAAACATGAAGTCTGGAGCCAAAGAGATGTTAGCTGAACGAGTCGGAAAGTCTAAACCATTCAGGGGATTTTGTGACAGTGGGAGCACGGGGTGTGTTCCGGGTACAGTTACAAAGAGCCGTTGGGTTTTGAAGACTAAGACTGAAAATTTCTCTCCTGTTGGAAGTTTGCAAAGTTTGGAGAGTGTTAGTGGTCATCGGTGTATCTCTGGATCCGGTGGAGTGTCCAAGCCGGTTGAGACAGGGGATGAGTCGGTGGCGGTATTGACCACGACTGAGTCGGTAGATTGGCTACGACTGAGTTGGAGCTTGTGGTAGCTTCAACTGGCCCTTCTAGTACTTGATGATGAGGGGCGGCTGCAACTAGGAAAATTGGACTAAGTTTAGCTTGTTCTTGGGAACTGGAAGCTTGAAAGACTGATTTGGTTTAAGATTACTGAAGTTACTGTATTGTTCAAAATCTTCAAGTGGGAGATTGTTAGGTGAAAGATTGGGTTGGTGAAGTTTTTGTCAAAGGTAGGTGAGATCAAAGTCTTCAAGCTTGATTTTTATTTTCTCAATTCACATTCAATTCCTAAGCCTATAAATACAAGGCTTTGGTTGAGAAGCAAAATGCACCAACAATTGTAAATTGTAATCTTATTGAGTTAATAAGATTTCTCTAGTTGCAGCCCGTGGACGTAGGATTTGCACCGAATCCGAACCACGTAAAATCTTTGTGTTCTTCTTGCTTTATTTTCTGCTTTCGTGAGTTTTTGTGTGTGATAGAGTGTTTCCGCTGCGTGTACCCCGTCCGATTCCTAACAATCGGGTTCAAAACCCTAGAAAACGACGGAATGAGGTCTGGACCCCAACTGATGAACTGAAAAAGACATCGAGACGAAACCATGGGCACTGGAATCGCCTGATTTGGACATCGTATGATTTTTCTACGAATTATACAACATAAGACAGATTCTTACCTTGCTTGTGTTGGAAATGCTAGTAATTCGATCATATCATGTGGCTAGCTACAAAACCATCACAAATTCCTCAAGAACCATTATCCTCATCCTCTCCCGTTGCTGAACTCATTCACAATAATGATTATGTAGATATTTTTCCTATTTATGCTACCCATCTTTGAGGAAATGACCCTTTGGTCCCTCTACTTTCATATTTTTCACATAAGGTATAAAACTCTCTTTATTTCTTGGAACTTTTAAGTCTTAGAGTTTTACCCCGCTTATATACTTATTTTACACATTGAGGACATTCTAACACATAAAAAATCTCGTTATGAGGTTAAATATTTCAAAATGACAAAAATGCTCTTTTTGGTCATTTTGCACTTTTTACTCACTTTTATCTTTTCAGTATTCATACTTCATACTCATACTTTCATTCTACCTCATTTAATTTATTCTAATAGAAATATAAATTTTTTCTTTTCATAACAGTAAGTTGGAGAATTACCAAAATGCCCTTTTTCTCAACATATGGATATTACTTGTTAATTATTCCTTTATTTCTTGCTTTCCATTTAGACGTGTCTTTGGGTCGAACTTCCATATTTTCACATTCCTTGACCATTTTGCCCTTTTTATACAAATTTCTACTATTAAGACATAATTCAACCAAAACTTCACATATGTTTATTTTATAACTTTTACCAATATTTTTGGGTTCTTACAACCACCCTTCCTTAAGAGGATTCCGTCCTCGGAATCTTTTCGTAATTTACATAGTATGGATATCTTTTCTTTACTGATACTTTTTATCTTTGGGGAAATAACCTTTTATTCCCTCAACTTTTAATCTCTTATTTAATACACGAGACTCTCTAATTAAATTTTTCAGAACTTTGTGGTTTTAGAGGTTATCCCTCTTCTAAACTTCTTCTTATATTAGATATATTCTTGCATATGAATATCTATTTTTAAAATTTTTTTATTTATCCAAATAACCAAAATACCTTCTTGGTCATTTATACTCTTTTCCTTGTAGTATTCAAAATACTTATAACGGCATATATAATACTTTTATTAAATGACCAAAATACCCTTTCAGTCATTTTATCCGTTTCCTCAACTTTTAGTTGCTCGCTCATACTTCACACTCTATGTTCTAATTATATTCATTTTACCTCATTTTATTTATATAAAAAATCTCTTAGTAAAACTCACTTTACCAAAATAGTTTCATACTTCCATACTTTTATCAAAAATAACAGTCTACTTTGTAATTCTTCTCATATCTTTACCAAAAACACATGAGATTGTACTAATCACATGCTTTACTTATAAAACTTTTTCCATAATTTGTATTTATACAAAGTTCATAAATATACCAAATCTTTTCTTTGTAAAATTTTGTCCCTCAGTGGACATTTTACTTAAGCAAAAAAAATTTTCAACACCTCCTTATTTTTTTTTACTTTTCACTTATAATACTATTCATTTATTTTCATTCTTCTCGTTTTCTCATTCCTCTACTCACTCATTATTACATTAATAATTTACTGTTATCCCTTCTTTTTAGAAGTTTTACAACTTCTTATATTTACATAGTTATTCTTTAAATCTTTTAAACTTCAATTTATTATTCTTTACATCTACTAACAACTCTCGGCTTATTACCATTCATAAGGAATGCATTTTCCTCCTTTCGTTACACTTTACATTCTCATTTTTCTGTTTGGGACAGAATCTGTCAAAACAGTATACCTTTCATAAAAATCTGCATATCTTACTCTAGAAGAGTCGAAACAACATACCGCTTTTTATTTTAGAAACTACACATCATTAGCTTTCTTTCTATGTATAATACACAATGTTTAACATTGTAGATTTGTACAGTTTTACTATTGAAGTTGACCTATTATTTCTGTCAACTTCCTTATTTTCTTCTCTTAACACTTTTATTTATGAAATTGTATACTTCTTTTCACTCTCTTTTAGCTTCCATACATTCGCAATCCATTACTATATTGTCCACTTTGTATTCTACATGTATTACTTTCTATCAATACATATCTCTTTTCATTTTGTATATATACTACTTTTACACCATCATACTTATTACTTTCATTCTAAATTCATCTTTTGTAAAACTTCGTTTTCATATACTTCTTACTCATTTCCTGTACATTATATGTATTACTTTCATTCATACATGTATTATATCACCCTTTACTTGTGTTATTTTCACATTTCGACATATTAGCAATCTAGATACTTCTTTCATCTTCCTTTATTATTTATGAGATTTTAGTCTCATTTACTCATTACACTTACTAATATAATCATGTCTTTTTCATTTCTCAGCTTTCTTACAGTACTCCTATGAGTACACTTCTTATCTTCTGAGGTACCCCGTGTACCATTCTCATCCTATTACACTTTTTATGATATTATCATCTTGTGGTGTAATTAGGTTTCACAAATCATATTTATTAACTTCTTGATCACAAATATCAATTCTCAAACTCTTGTCCCACTTTAGACTTTTACAAATAAATTTTGTCTCTCTTTTACCTCTTAATTACTACTTGGTAACCCGACTCCACTATGTTGATTCTTTGATGCTTCTAGTTTATTGCATTTAATATTTCATAATTCCAAACTCAGTTTCAGTATACCTTATACATACTTCAAATAGTTTCGTGATTACATTCTAAGTTTGACTCTTATAAAAAGTCAAAGCTGTCAAGAATTTAATTACCAACTTTATATGCTTTTGGTTATATTATGATTCCAATTTAACAATGAGATGCAAACCATGGTCTCAAACCACTTCTTAACACATGTTTACAAGTTTTTTTTAATTGTATAATATACTCGTATACATATACTTGATTCTCTTTTGGTTTAAGAACTCAAACTAAATATTTTAGCCATTTTTGACCCATGACAATTTCTTGTCACGACCCTCAACCACCAATATCATTCATTACTCTTTACTTGTTGTGGCTAATGCCAAAAATAATTTTTTTATCTTTCTTTTTACTCCAACTGCATTATAATAATACATCAATAAGGACTTGCATTTCTGATCCCATAATTACTTGTTTTATCTCATTATACTTATTAAGCATACTCTACTTTCATAACCATATATATTGCCACCATTTTTCTTCTTAGACATTTAGTCTTTACATCTTATACATTTTACTTATAAACTTTTTAGGTTTGAAACCCAAAATTTCTCCCCTTACTTCTTTTACCATATTTTCTATGTGTTATAAGGCTACATGCCTAACACATTACATTATTCTTTCATTTAAACTCCATTTCTTTACACTCTATATTTCTTTACAACATTATATATCCCATATTTCATATAAGACTTACTTCTTATGTATATTTAGATGATACACAACTTCCATTAATTCTTTCATTATCTTTCGTTCTTTTATATTTCGAGGCTATTGGCCATTTACATTACTTCTCTCTTTTACTTCACACTTCATAGTATTCTAATTAGAATGCTTATTTCGTAGCTATCTTTATACTTTTATACCTTATACAAATCCCAAAACTTACTCATTCTTTTATATCTATTAGCACATATATAAATATTCTTACATTTTGTAATTACTAGTTATGTACTAATCATTTCTCACAATCTTTGGATACTTTTACCCGTCACTCCCATTTGGAAGTAGTAACTTAATGTCTGTTTATTTTAGTTCTTATCTCATCTTTGACTCTTTGTCTAATACTTATCGAGACATTTACTTTTATATGATCACTAAATCTAATTCCAATGACCATTTTTCTCATCACCATTTTCTTTGATAACTTTCTTTATATTCTTCTCATTATCCTCATTGTCTATCTTATCTTTAACTTCTCGCCTAACACTTGATTAGGCATTCAATCTCCATTTCTCAATTCATTTTCTTATAATCGCATTATAATAATGCAACATACTCATAGTCTTTAACAATTTTCCATTTTTCATTTCCTTTCCATTCAGGTAACTTAATTTGTTATGTTACTCATTATAGTATTATACTTGTGACTTAGTTATTTGCTCCAACCATTAGATGTCTTTACTTGTCATATTACTTTCAGGTTTGGAAGTCACGATTTCCCATTTCTTACACTTTCATTTCTGTCCTTGATTCCTTATCTAATACTTAGTTAAGTATTTTGCTTTCATTTTATATTAACATATTTAATCACAACTTTTTGTATACATACTTTAATCCCTTGGTTGTCCATGGGAGGCGCATCATACTACTTCTCAATATTTATTCTTTACCCTTTTCTTACCTCCATTGGGTTTGTCTACAATTACAAAAACCCAGCTCATTTTCTTTTACTTTTTCCCGGTTAAGTGTTTTATTCTTCTTTCTTATATGAGTTTTATTCATATATATATATATATATATATATATATATATATATATATATATATATATATATATATATATATATATATATATATATATATATATATATATATATATATATATATATATATATATATATATATATATATATATATATATATATACGTATTCATACTCTTTTCCAATCTTTCTTTCTTTGGTCACTGTAGTGACATTACATTTATTTTCATTCCAAAATCATACTTCGTTCCGTTAGACAACGGAATTTTTCAGCTGTACATTTTCTTTTCATTTCTCTTTTACTATTCTCTCAAATTTCAATTACATATACTTTATATTATTTTCCTTATTTACTTTCACCCACTTATTATCTTATTTTTAATCATCTTCGTTCATATTTTATAATAATTCTCATATAGGGTATGGGAATTTCCCCCTACATACATCATACTTGTTATTTCATCTCTAATACTTTTCAATTATACTTCAACATTTCCCGTCACACTGGATTTTACCACATAGGTATACCAAACCCATACCCCTCAAATCTCCTACACTCATCCCCTTACAGGTTCACATGATTCCTGTGTGGTTCCACCAGACTCAAATATATATCCTGTAATTATGATAATATGCGCCCATATTATTATAATCACTTATACATATTTGCTTCTAACTTTACCACCAGGATTCATGTTCCACTGCTTTGGGTTTACTCCCACTTCTCCTTACTTATTGACCATAACTCCCAACTCAGAAACCCGAATGGCACAAACTCAAACATTCTGAAAAGTAGACACAATACATGACAAGTCTTGAGAATATACCGAGACTTGAATCACACTCTAAGACCTTAGAAAATAAGTGACAAGATTGACAGTGCAATCTGTCACAAATCTGGATTAGTAGAGGAATCACCAATTCCATTCCACTTGGGAATGGAATCAAGGAAAACCCTCTTACATAGGCATACTAGATATAACCAAGAGACCATCCTCCGAAATTTAGACCCAAAAGACAACCCAATTAAGAATTAAATATCACACAACATGAAGGAAATGAGCAGCAACATTTCTGTCACAACTCAGCATAGCTTGACAAGATTGGTCCAACAACCTAACTTCTGAAAGGAAATAAGTCAAGACTTTTGGAGGAGTTACACTAGACATGAAAATAAATCTCTCATCCAAAAATCAATCTAAAAGCATAAGCCAATTAAGAATTAAAATCGTGCAACAAGGACAATGTGCACAACTACAATTCTGGTTCAGTCAAAGAGAAGGCATTGGAACCCTAGCTTCCTAACGGAATTGGATCAAGCCCTCTGGATGGAACACACTAGACATGAAGATGATCTTCCCATCAAATTTTCAGACCTAAACTATGAACCATTTGGGAATTAAAAATCCCACAACTTGACCTAGGTGTGCAGCAACCAATCTGTGGAGGTCGGATTGCACACACCAAAGTACAAACCAAAACAATGAACTGAGTCAATCCCTTTTGGTCGAGTATGGCTCATGACAAGGTTCTTCTCCACACAAAATTTCAGAATAATCCAGCGAACACACGATTTTACAAGAATTTCACAACACAATTGTACACAGAAATCATACTCATGGAAATCGGGTTCAAAACCCTAGAAAAGACGGAATGAGGTCTGGACCCCAACTGATGAACTGAAAAAGACATCGAGACGAAACCATGGGCACTAGAATCGCCTGATTTGGACATCGTATGATTGTTCTACGAATTATACAACATAGGACAGATTCTTACCTTGCTTGTGTTGGAAATGCTAGTAATTCGATCATATCATGTGGCTAGCTACAAAACCATCACAATTTCCTCAAGAACCATTATCCTCATCCTCTCCCGTTGCTGAACTCATTCACAATAATGATTATGTAGATATTTTTCCTATTTATGCTACCCATCTTTGAGGAAATGACCCTTTGGTCCCTCTACTTTCATATTTTTCACATAAGGTATAAAACTCTCTTTATTTCTTGGAACTTTTAAGTCTTAGAGTTTTACCCCGCTTATATACTTATTTTACACATTGAGGACATTCTAACACATAAAAATCTCGTTATGAGGTTAAATATTTCAAAATGACAAAAATGCTCTTTTTGGTCATTTTGCACTTTTTACTCACTTTTATCTTTTCAGTATTCATACTTCATACTCATACTTTCATTCTACCTCATTTAATTTATTCTAATAGAAATATAAATCTTTTCATTTCATAACGGTAAGTTGGAGAATTACCAAAATGCCCTTTTTCTCAACATATGGATATTACTTGTTAATTATTCCTTTATTTCTTGCTTTCCATTTAGACGTGTCTTTGGGTCGAACTTCCATATTTTCACATTCCTTGACCATTTTGCCCTTTTTATACAAATTTCTACTATTAAGACATAATTCAACCAAAACTTCACATATGTTTATTTTATAACTTTTACCAATATTTTTGGGTTCTTACATAATACATACATAATTTACAAGTATCTTAATGTATACAAAGTCTTATAGTCTTATCTATACCAATATAAAATACATATATAATTTACAAGTGTCTTAATCGATACAAAGTCTTCAAGACTTATATCATTATATATACATACATAATTTACAAGTGTCTTAATATATACAAAGTCTTAAAGTCTTATTTATACCATTATATAATACATACATAATTTACAAGTGTGTTAATGCATATAAACTCTTAAAGCATTATCTATATCATTATAAAATACATACATAATTTACAAGTTCCTTAATATATACAAAGTCTTAAACTCTTATATATAGTTATATACCATTATTTAATTAATTCATAATTTCTAATTGTCTTAATGTCAATAATGTGTTAAAGTCTTATTTATATTAGTATATAATACATACATGATTTGCAAGTGTCTTAATGCATTTAAAGTCTTAAAATTTTATCTATACCATTATATAACACACAGATAATTTACAAGTGTATTAATATATACAAAGTGTTAAAGTTTTATATATACCATTATAAAATACATACGTAATTTACAAGTTTCTTAAAGAATAAACAGTCTTAAAGTCTTACTATACCGTTATATAATACAAATATAATTTACAAGTGTTTTAATGTATACAAAGTCATAAATTCTTGTTTATACTATTATATAATAACTTCATAATTTTCAAATCTCTTAATACATACAAAATTTTAAAGTCTTACTATACCATTATATAATACATACATAATTTACATATGTTTTAATGCATACAAGGTTTTAAGTCTTAAATATACCATTATATAATTCATACATAATTTACAAGTGTCTTCAAGCATAAAAAGTCTTAAAGTCTTATTTATACCATTATAGAACACATACATAGTTACAAGTGTCTTAATGTATACAAAGTCTAAAAGTCTTACCTATATCATTATATAATATAAACATAAATTACAAGTGGTTTAATGCATACAAAGTCTTAAAGTCTTATTTATACCATTATATAATACATACATAATTTACAAGTGTCTTGATGCATACCAAATTTGAAAATCATATCTATTCCATTATATAATACATACATAATTTACAAGTGATCTAATACATACAAGGTCTTAGAGTCTTATCTATGTCATTATATAATACATACATAATTTACAAGTGTCTTAATGCATACAAAGTCTTAAAGTCTTACATCATTATATAATACATACATAATTTACAAGGGTCTTAATGCATACAAAGTCTTAAAATCTTATCTATATCATTATATTATACATACATAATTTACAAGTGTCTTAATGCATACAATGTCTTAAAGTCTTATATCATTATATAATACATACATACTTTTCAAGTGTTTTAATATATACAAAGTCTTAAAGTCTTATCTATACCATTATTAATAGATATACAATTTACAAGTGTCTTAATGCCTATAAAGTGTTAAAGTCTTATTTATACAATTATATAATACAGATATAATTTACAATTGTCTAAAAGTCTTATGTATACCATTACATAACACACATATACTTTACAAGTATCATAATACATACAAAGTCTTAAAGTCTTATTTATAGAATTATATAACACATACATAATTTGCAAGTGTCTTAATGCATACAAATTCTTAAAGTCTTATAGATACTATTATATAATAGATACATAATTTACAAGTGTCTTAATGCAAACAAACTCTAAAAGTCTTATCTATACCATTATATAATACATACATAATTTACAAGTGTCTTAATGCATACAAAGTTTTAAAGTCTTACATCATCATAAAATACATACATAATTTACAAGGGTCTTAATCCATACAAAGTCTTAAAATCCTATCTATATCACTATATAATACATATATAATTCACAAGTGTCTTAATGCATACAAAATCTCAAAGTCTTATATCATTATATAATGCATACATAATTTACAAGTTTTTTAATGCATACAAAGTCTTAAAGTCTTCTCTATACCATTATATAATACATACATAATTTACAAATGTCTTAATGCCTACAAAGTGTTAAAGTCTTATTTATACCATTATATAATACATACATAATTTACAATTGTCTTAATGCATACAAAGTCTTAAAGTCTTATCTATACCATTACATAACACATACATAATTTATAAGTATCTTAATGCATACAAAGTCTTAAAGTCTTATTTATACAATTATACAATACATACATAATTTCAAGTGACTTAATATATACAAAGTCTCAATGTCTTATATCATTATAAAATACATACATAATTTACAAGTGTTTTAATGCATACAAACTCTTAAAGTCTTATATATACCATTATATAATACATACATAATTTACAAGTTTCTTAATGCATACAAAATCCTAAAGTCTTATATATACCATGATATAATACATACATAATTTATAAGTGTTTTAATGCATACAAAGTTTAAAGTCTTATCTGTACCATTGTATAATACATACATAGTCTACAAGTGTTTTAATGCATACAACGTCTTAAAGTCTTATCTATAACATTATATAATACATACAAAATTTACAAGTGTCTTAATGCATACAAAATCTTAAAATGTTATTTGTACTATTATATAATAGAAGCATTATTTACAAGTGTTATAATGTATATAAAGTTGCAAAGTCTTATATCATTGTATAATACATACACAGTTTACAAGTGTTTTAGTGCATATAAAATCTTAAAGTCTTATTTATACCATTATATTATACACATAAAATTTACAAGTGTTTTAATGCATACAAAGTGTTAAAGTCTTATTTATAGCATTATGTAATACATACAAAATTTACAAGTGTCTTAATACATACAAAGTGTTTGTATATTATATATACCATTATATATTGTATACATAAATTATAACTGTTTTAATGCATTCAAAGTCTTAAAGTCTCATATCATTATATAATACATACATAATTTACAAATGTGTGAATGCATCAAAGTCTTAAAGTTTTGTCTATACCAGTATATAATACATACATAATTTACAAGTATCTTAATGTATACAAAGTCTTATAGTCTTATCTATACCAATATAAAATACATATATAATTTACAAGTGTCTTAATCGATACAAAGTCTTCAAGACTTATATCATTATATATACATACATAATTTACAAGTGTCTTAATACATACAAAGTCTTAAAGTGTTATTTATACCATTATATGATACATACATAATTTACAAGTGTCTTAATACATACAAACTCTTAATGCATTATCTATATCATTATAAAATACATACATAATTTACAAGTTCCTTAATACATACAAAGTCTTAAACTCTTATATATAGTTATATACCATTATTTAATTAATTCATAATTTCTAATTCTCTTAATGTCAATAATGTGTTAAAGTCTTATTTATATTAGTATATAATACATACATAATTTGCAAGTGTCTTAATGCATTTAAAGTCTTAAAGTTTTATCTATACCATTATATAACACACAGATAATTTACAAGTGTCTTAATATATACAAAGTCTTAACGGCTTATATATACCATTATAAAATACATACGTAATTTACAAGTTTCTTAAAGAATAAATAGTCTTAAAGTCTTACTATACCGTTATATAATACAAATATAATTTACAAGTGTTTTAATGTATACAAAGTCATAAATTCTTGTTTATACTATTATATAATAACTTCATAATTAGCAAATCTCTTAATACATACAAAATGTTAAAGTCTTATTATACCATTATATAATACATACATAATTTACATATGTTTTAATGCATACAAGGTTTTAAGTCTTAAATATACCATTATATAATTCAAATATAATTAACAAGTGTCTTCAAGCATAAAAAGCCTTAAAGTCTTAATTATACCATTATAGAACACATACATAGTTACAAGTGTCTTAATACATACAAAGTCTAAAAGTATTACCTATATCATTATATAATACAAACATAAATTACAAGTGGTTTAATGCATACAAAATCTTAAAGTCTTATTTATACCATTATATAATACATACATAATTTACAAGTGTCTTGATACATACCAATTTTGAAAATTATATCTATTCCATTATATAATACATACATAATTTACAAGTGATCTAATACATACAAGGTCTTAGAGTCTTATCTATGTCATTATATAATACATACATAATTTACAAGTGTCTAAATGCATACAAAGTCTTAAAGTCTTACATCATTATATAATACATACATAATTTACAAAGGTCTTAATGCATACAAAGTCTTAAAATCTTATCTATATCATTATATAATACATACATAATTTACAAGTGTCTTAATGCATACAATGTCTCAAAGTCTTATATCATTATATAATACATACATACTTTTCAAGTGTTTTAATGCATACAAAGTTTTAAAGTCTTATCTATACCATTATTAATACATATACAATTTACAAGTGTCTTAATGCCTACAAAGTGTTAAAGTCTTATTTATACAATTATATAATACAGACATAATTTACAATTGTCTAAAAGTCTTATATATACCATTACATAACACATATATACTTTACAAGTATCATAATACATACAAAGTCTTAAAGTCTTATTTATAGAATTATATAACACATACATAATTTGCAAGTGTCTTAATGCATCCAAAGTCTTAAAGTCTTATATATACCATTATATAATACATACATAATTCACAAGTGTCTTAATGCATACAAAGTTTTAAAGTCTTACATCATCATACAATACATACATAATTTACAAGGGTCTTAATCCATACAAAGTCTTAAAATCCTATCTATATCATTATATAATACATATATAATTCACAAGTGTCTTAATGCACACAAAGTCTCAAAGTCTTATATCATTATATAATGCATACATAATTTATAAGTTTTTTAATGCATACAAAGTCTTAAAGTCTTCTCTATACCATTATATAATACATACATAATTTACAAGTGTCTTAATGCCTACAAAGTGTTAAAGTCTTATTTATACCATTATATAATACATACATAATTTACAATTGTCTTAATGCATACAAACTCTTAAAGTCTTATTTATACCATTACGTAACACATACATAATTTACAAGTATCTTAATGCATACAAAGTCTTAAAGTCTTATTTATACAATTATATAATACATACATAATTTGCAAGTGTTTAATGCATACATAGTCTCAATGTCTTGTATCATTATAAAATATATACATAATTTACAAGTGTTTTAATGCATACAAAGTTTAAAGTCTTATCTATACCATTATATAATACATACATAGTTTACAAGTGTCTTAAAGCATACAAAGTCTTAAAGTCTTATTTGTAACATTATATAATGCATACATAATCTACAAGTGTCTGAATGCATACAAAACATTAAAGTTTTATTCGTACTATTATATAATATAAGCATTATTTACAAGTGTTTTAATACATACAAAGTCTCAAAGTCTTATATCATTATATAATACATGCATAGTTTACAAGTGTTGTAATGTATACAAAATCTTAAAGTCTTATACATACCATTATATTATACATACAAAATTTACAAGTGTTTTAATGCATACAAGGTGTTAAAGTCTTATCTATACTATTATATAGTACATACACAGTTTACAAGTGTCTTAATACATACAAAGTGTTTATATATTATATATATCATTATATAATGTATACATAATTTACAACTGTGTTAATGCATATAACATCTTAAAGTTTTATATCAGTACATACTACATACATAATTTATAAGTGTCTTAATACATACAAAGTCTTAAAGTCTCGTATCATTATATAATACATACATAATTTACAAATGTCTTAATGCATCATAGTCTTAAAGTTTTGTGTATACCATTATATAATACATACATAATTTTCAAGTATCTTAATGTATACAAAGTCCTATAGTCTTATCTATACCATTATATAATACATACATAATTTACAAGTGTCTTAATCGATACAAAGTGTTAAAGACTTATATAATTATATAATGCATACATAATTTACAAGTGTCTTAATACATACAAAGTCTTAAAGTCTTATTTATACCATTATATAATACATACATAATTTATAAATATCTTAATGCTTATAAACTCTTAAAGTATTATCTATACCATTATAAAATACGTACATAATTTACAAGTTCCTTAATAAATACAAAGTCTTAAAGTCATATATATACCATTATTTAATTCATACATAATTTATAATTGTCTTAATGTCAACAATGTGTTAAGGTCTTATTTATACCATTATATAATACATACATTATTTGCAAGTGTCTTAATGCATATAAAGTCTTAAAGTTTTACCTATACCATTGTATAACACATATATAATTTACAAGTGTGTTAATGTATACAAAGTCTTAAAGTCTTATATATATCATTATATAATGAGAAATTGAATTGCTTCCTACTCTTTCTTCCTACATTTATTCCTTCTCTTGTGATTGTGCCATTTGGCATTTGTTTAATACCCTCATAGTATTATGCCTAAAATACCTAAGATACCCTTAATGAATAATTAGAAAATTAAAACCAAAAAACAAAAAACAGAAAAAAGGGTTTGTAATCGAAAAGTCAATTGCACGTACCTCAGAACTCTTGTCCGGTCGTCCCCTCGCCATAGTCTGTTCGTATTCCATGCATCGGCTAGTTCGAAGACTGTATTTCGATCATCGCTTATCAGGTTCGATTTCTGTGAATCTTTGTTTATCAGGTTTGAAGAATGATTTTTGTATATGTTCGATTTCTGTGATTTTTCAGTTTGTGCGATTTCTGTGTATTCAATTTTTTGTATATGCTCGATTTCTGTGATATGTGCGATTGGCTATATTCGAGTTTTTGTATGTGCTCGATTTCTGTGATATATGCGATTGGCTTTGTCGATTACGAATGTTTCTTGGTTCATTGATTATCGATTTTTTGAATATTTGTTATATTCGTATCCTCTGTGATGATTGGTTTTATCGATTGTATATGCTGGATTTCTATGATATTTACCAATGTTTATTGGTTCATTGATGTGTGATTTTTCAACCACGGTTGAACCATTTTGCACTTGATTTTGCGATTTCCCGATATTTCCAATGTTTCTTGGTTCATTTGTTTCTTCCTATGTATTTCCAATGATACACAATGTTTTTGATGTAGTTCTTTATTTCATATTTTCAGAAGTCTTTCTTAATTATGGAGGATGGAAATACATTTGAAGGACATACAAATCTCAATCCTCGAGATAATCAACCTACCAAATTTACAAATACAGTTGAAGATGATCAAAACATTCATAAAGTTGGAATGATGTTTGATTCAGAAGATGAACTTTATGATTACTTTAAAAAATACGCCTATCAAAGTGGATTTGGTTTTCGGAAACTTAGTACAAGAAAAAATAGAAATAGTGATACAACTTACTATTTACTTGGATATGCGAGAGGAGGTGTATATGTGCCTAAGACAGATAGAGCATGTCAATTGTCAACTAAAACAAATTGTAAAGCAAAAATATACCTAATTGCTTATGGTGACGGAAGATGCACTATCTCTCGTGTTTCTCTTGAACATAATCATGCATTAAGTCCCAAAAAATCACGATTTCCAGCAATCACATAAGAAAATGGATTCCTATGCTATGAGAAGACTTGAGTTGAATGATTATGTTGGAATTCCATTAAATAAAAGTTTTCAATTGTTAGTCGTTGAAGCGAAAGGGTATGACAATTTGTCATTTGGTGAGACAGATTGTAGAAATTACATAAAAAAGTAAGACAACTAAGACTTGGGCTTGGGGATGCCGAGGCACTTCGTAATTATTTTGTTTGTATGCAAAGAAGGAGTTCAAATTTTTTCTACGTGATTGACATGGATGATGAAGGACGTTTACAAAATGTATTTTGGACAGATGCAAGGTCTAAGGCAGCTTACAAGTCATTCGAAGATGTTGTTTCATTTGATAGCACATATTTGACTAAAAAATATAATATGCTGTTTGCGCCTTTTGTTGGAGTGAATCACCATGGACAATCAATCTTATTTCGATGTGGTTTACTTTCACAAGTGGATACAGAAACATATGTGTGGTTATTCAAGTCATGGTTAGAATGCATGAATGGACGGGCACCAAAAGCAATAATAAGATATCAATGTCGATCAATGCAAGGAGTTGTGGCACAGGTATTCCCCGAATCTCATCATCGTCTTTGTCTTTGGCATATTATGAAAAAAATTCCTGAAAAATTAAGTGGGTTGGATCAATACAAAGTAATAAAGAAGACTCTAAAAACCTTGGTGTACGAGTCTATGGATCCTCAAGAGTTCAAAGAGTGGGTGGTGCAAGATGATTGAAAATTATAGACTTGAAAAAAATGAGTGGTTGTGTTCTTTCTTTAACGATCGACGTCATTGGGTACCGATATATGTAAAAGTAAACTTTTAGGCCGGGATGTCTACTACGCACAGAAGTGAATGTTAACTCTAAAACCTCATTACGACAATTCGTTGAACAATATGACAATGCGTTGAAAAGCAAGATTGAGAAAGAAACTAAGGCTGATTTTGAATCTCATAATTCTTCATATAAGTTTATAACTGGGTTTTATTTTGAGAAACAATTTCACAAGGCGTATACCAATGTAATTTTTAAGTTATTTCAAGATGAATTAGGAGGTATGTTGTTTTGCAATTCTTCATTGGTCAAAAAGGATGATACCCGATATTTTTTTCATGTTACGGATATTGTGGAAGGGAAACATGGAGATTTCAAAAAAAGAGTTGGCTATAGTGTTAGTTATGATGAGATTACATGTGATATGCAATGCTCTTGTCATTTGTTTGAGTTTCGAGGAATTATTTGTAGGCATATGGTGAAGATATTCATTGAGAAGGATGTTAAAAAAAAGTCATTCACGGTATATTCTTACTCGGTGGAGGAAAGATGTGAAGCACGGTCACTATTTAGTAATAAATTGTTATAAAGATTTGATGAGTGATTAGAAAACTAAACAATTTGACCAATTGTGTCCCAACTTTTACGAGGTTGCGCATATTGCTAATACTCGCAAAAAGTATGAATACTTGATGAGTTGTATAAATATGGCAAAAGAAAAGTTGAATGATGGTTCAGTTTGGGGTTGTAATAGTAACGTAAATTTGACATCCGAAAATGTTCATGTTTCAGACTCGACTACAAAATTGTTACCACCATTGCAAGTACGTAGTAAAGGTCGGCCACCTTCCAAGAGAAAGGAATCGAGAGTAGAAAAGGTTATGAAGAAAAAATGGAAGACGGAGACCGCAAGTCGTGAGCATTGAGCAATTTCTTATCCGAAGTTTCAGTTTGATCTTAATGTACCGGTTTGAACATGTAGCGATTTAGGCTACGTATTTTGTGTTTGAATGGTTTGATCTTCATGTACCGGTTTAAACATGTAGCGATTTATACTACATATTTTATGTTTGAATGTTTTGATCTTAATGTACCGGTTTGAACATGTAGCGATTTTATACTACATATTTTGTGTTTAAATAATTTAATGTCTAAATGAAAGAAAAAAAGGTTTAAATGAAGCAGGAAAAAAACAGAAACATGAGAAGGATGTCAAAAAGAAACATGAACTGAAATTCAAAGAAAAAAAATCACCTATGTCTCTTTTTAAAATAATTGAATAAATAAATAAATAAAGAAAAAAGTAATTTAAAGAGAAAAGCTAGTTACGTAGGTCTCAAAGGAAAATTAAAAAAAGTTACGTAGATCTCTTTTTAAAATAATTGAATAAATAAATAAGAAAAAAAAGCAAAAAGTAATTTCAAGGGAAAAGCTAGTTATGTAGGTCTCCTTTTTTTGTTTTTTGTTTTTGGTTTTAATTTTCTAATTATTCATTAAGGGTATGTTGGGTATTTTAGGTAAAATATAACAAAGGTATTAAAAAAATGCCAAATAGCCCAATCACAAGAGTAGGAATAAAAGTAGGAAGAAAGAGTAGCAAGCAATCAAATTTCTCTTATATAATACATACATAATTTACAAGTGTCTTAAAGCATAAAAAGTCTTAAAGTCTTATTATACCGTTATATAATACATATATAATTTACAAGTGTTGTAATGCATACAAAGTCTTAAAGTCTTATCTATACTATTATATAATACATACATAATTTGCAAGTGTCTTAATGCATACAAATTTTTAAAGTCTTAATATACCGTTATAAAATACATATATAATTTGCATGTGTTTTAATGTATACAAGGTTTTAAAGTCTTATATATACCATTATATAATGCATACATAATTTACAAATATCTTAAAGCATAAAAAGTCTTAAAGTCTTATTTATACCATTATATAACACATACATAGTTACAAGTGTCTTAATGCATACAATGTCTAAAAGTCTTATCTATATCATTATAGAATACAAACATAAATTACAAGTGATTTAATGCATACAAAGTCTTAAAGTATTATTTATACCATTATATAGTACATACATAATTTACAAGTGTCTTTGATGCATACCAAATCTGAAAATCCTATTTATTCCATTATATAATACATGCATAATTTACAAGTGCTCTAATACATACAAGGTCTTAAAGTCTTATCTATGTCATTATATAATACATACATAATGTAAGACCCGTTCCGCCGAGTCGCGGCCCAAAGGAATCCGCGGCGCGGCTTTAGGAAGAATCTAGAATCGCGAAGGATTTGTACGCGCGGCGCGGTTCTAAAGATACCGCGACGCGTGCGCCTCTAAAGGGAAAAACCCTAATTCGGATTTAAACGCCTATATAAAGGGACCCAGCCCTAGGGTTCGTGTCTTTGGGAGTTTTCTGGAGCAGAGGCGTCCGATTTCAGCAGAGACTCTGTGGTTCCAAGGCTTTGGAGGCTTGAAGGAAGAAATACAGTGTGGGGAAAAGCTGTAGACGATCGGGTGCATTTCTCTGTTTTCCAAAAGTAAGGTAAGAGGATCTACCTTCTAATATTTCAGTTTATCCCGTTTTCATGGTGTTATCCCTTAAGTAGTAGTCTTAGATGACTTGTAACCCTTAGGGTTGACAGAGGACATGAATAGACTTGCATGTCCCTAAGGAAGTGATCTTATGGTAGTTTCTGATCTCAGGAAGGGTTTGGAGTGAAACCCTAGCCGATTGATGTACTGTTAATCGCTGGAAAAACATTTTGGAATGTTACGAGCCACGACGCGGACTGGCTATGTCAGCGGCGCGGACTCGGCTGAAACCCCGTATTTATTCGATGATAGCCGCGGCGCGTAGGATGAGGAGCCACGCCGCGGCGAGCGACTGTTTGACCAGGAACTTAGTTTTGACCACGGTTTGATGGCAAATAGTGAGTCTAACCTTTAGGCAGGTCTGTAAGAGCCTAGTCAGTAATTGATATGTTGTATGTGTGTGGGATTTAGGTGTGTGGACGAGCTAAGTGGGGATATTAGAGAATATATGTGCGGTTTCGAATCAGGTGAGTATCCTCACCTTACTATATGATGTTGCATGTTAGGCATCTTGTGTGTTGTTTACAGTTATATGATTGCTCTATATCTGTGGTTATTTGTTGTTGGGCTCAGTACTGATGCGTGTCCCCTCGTAGCTGTGGTATGGCGAGTTGGACTATTGCCTTGTCCCATAGCTGTTGTATGATGGGCTGGGCCATAACCGGGAACCCATAGTTGTTGTATGATGGGTAGAACCTTCCCGTATCCATAGTTGTTGTATGATGGACGCCCGTAGCTGTTGTATGGCGGGTAGGGTCGGGTCGTTCTCGAGGACGGGTTATTTAATGTGTGGGCATGTATGGTAATTTGGGGACTCACTAAGCTTTAAGCTTACCCGTTGTTTTTATAATATTTCAGGTAATTCAATTGACAAAGGGAAGGGCAAGGCTTGACGGCAGCGCGTCGCATTCAAGAGATTGATATCAATGAACTATAATAGTATTTTTAAATGTTTCCGCTGTTAATTTAAGTATCATGTTGAACAGTTTTATGTTTTGGAATAAATGTTTTATTGGAATCTTGGTAATAAATTTTTTTTTTTTTAATTTTTAAAATTGGGGAGTTACAAATTGGTATCAGAGCCTTGGTTTGAGGGATTTGGATGAACTGTATTGGGAATCCAAACTCAAACTTTGGACTGAGCGATTTTGTTAAGAAAATGTTTTTAGAAGGTTAAAGTAAAGTAAAAGAAGATGCGATGCGAACCGTCAGCCGAGCTCAAGTAAGTTTTGTGATTCCCAATTACCCATGCCAAGTTTGTGTTATGTGATAAAATTATTGTGCTAGAATGTAAAGTTGCCTGGATAATATACTCTGTAGACTGTTTGTGCCATATGTGCTGCTTTGGAATTTTATGCTACTGTCGTTAGGTTGCTTAGTGAATGCTGGTAGGTTATATACAATTAGGGTAAGATAGCCTAAGAATTCTTGGTCTGGCCTTACTGGTTGTTCCTTGTTTGGTTGTGACTTTAGGGTAGATCAGTTATTCAAACGTCTATCTTATTCCCGATTGTGTAAGGCTGTACGTCCGTGAGGCGACTCGATGACATTAGCAGTAGTTCTCTTAGGCATGTGTGAAATGGAGAGTTAGATCAAAAGACTAGGCACCACGGTGCCTGACCGCAGGAGTCATAGAAAATGGTTTAGTATGTGTGCGACATTTTAGGAGGATGATTGACGAACTTGGAACAAGAGCGAATAGGTGTGGAAGGTAGTACCAGGCCAGTATTACAGAAAGCACAGGATTCACGCTTGAGTCAAGAGCAGTCAACCGAATCCTAGAAAATCAAGTAGATGGGTAGATAAGAGTAACCCAAGTATTGATATTAGAACTGTTGCGCATTTCAGAATGGCAGTCACTCGAAGTAACGGTGGACCAGATGCGGGTGCCTCTAGTGGGGGAGGATCGACTGATGAAAATCTTCGTAACCTGATAGCGGAGGAGGTTTCGCAAGAAGTGTTGGCTGCGATACCTCAGTTCTTTGGTACGATTAAGGCTGAGCTATGGGCAATGCTCGAGGAACGACTGGCTACTCAGGGCACATCACGTGCTAGGGATGCAAGTTATAAGGACTTTTCGGCTTGTTCGCCTCCGATGTTCGATGGGGGCAGGGATCCGATTGTTAGCATGTGGTGGATTTCCGCAGTGGAGGGTGCTTTCCGCACATGTTCCTGTCATGAGAACTCCAAGGTAACGTTTGCGGCGAATCTTTTAAGAGAGGGTGCGAAAGATTGGTGGGAGATACGAACGAAAGATCTCACTCCTGCTCAGTTGGATGCCATTACATGGCCGCAGTTTAAGGAACAGTTCAAATTGGAGTATGTTCCACAGGTGGAAATGGAACGCTTGGCGCAGGAATACCTAAATCTGACCCAGACTACTGAGACGGTGACGGAAATCACCAAGAAGTTTAATGAACGGGCACTCTTCTGTCCAGAGTTTGCGGCAACCGAGCGCATGAGGATGACACGATACTTGGCGATACTTCGCACAGACATTCGGGAATTTGTGTCTGCTGCTAGGCACCAAACTCTTACTGATATGATAGCGGCCGCTCGGGCCCGAGAGTTGGAACTGGAAACCCAACAAAAGCAGAAGCGTCCGGCGCCTACTCAGACTCAGCAGGTGTCGAAGAAATTTCGAGGGGCAGATCAGGGAAAGCAAGGGCAAAGGAGCCAGGGTAAGTGTGGTAAATGTGGAAGGAATCATGAGGGGCGTTGCTGGGTGTTAATATGCCATAAGTGTGGAAAGGAGGGCCACTATGCTAAAGATTGTCGGCAAGAGGTCAAGATTTGTTTTAATTGTAATCAGGTAGGCCACTTCAAGGCCCAATGTCCCCGTCTGACTCAGGGAGTGGTTCAGAATCCGGCACCCACTACACTCCGGATTACCGATGGTAGGCAGGGGAAAGGGGAAGCCCCTAAGACCAAGGGTCGAGCATTCGTCATGACCGCCGAGGAGGCACAGGATGCGCCCGACGTCGTCACGGGTACTCTTTCTTTACTTGCCTCGTGTTTGTGGTGTATGTAATTAATATGTCTATTATGCTTTGATTAGGAACATTCTTAGTCAACTCTACGCCTACCTTTGCACTATTTGATTCGGGTGCTAGTCATTCTTTTGTGTCTGCCGCGTTGGGAAAGAGTTTCGGTATTGCTTTAGGAACTCTTCATCAGCCGTTAGAAGTGGAAATTGCGGATGATAAAACCGTGCAAGCGACTAGTGTTTATCGGGGATGCGAAGTAGTGATTCAAGGAATAAAGTTTCCGATCGATCTCATCCCTATACCGTTGAGTGACTCCCGAGTCATCATCGGTATGGATTGGATGGGTCAGCATGAATCATGGATCGATTGTAAGAACAAGCGAGTGTGGATTCAAACCCCAAGTGGGGGAGAGCTGGTTGTGCAGGGGGAGAGAAAGAATCGAGGTGCAGTTTTCTGTTCAGCTGCTAGGGCACGCAGACATTTTCAGCATGGAGGTTCGGGATTTGTGGCTTATGTTGTAGACGCACGAGAAAGGAAGCCACAGCAGAAAGCAGGTGATATACCAGTGGTTCGGGATTTTCCTGATGTTTTTTCCCGAGGACCTGCCTGGCGTGCCGCCAGAGAGACAGGTGGAATTTAAGATCGACTTAATGATCGCAGTCGTTGATGCAATCAAAAATAACCTTAAAAGCACTAATAGCTAGGGCAAGTAAGGGTCGAATCCACGAGGAGCTTATGGTTAACAACTAGTTCTAATAGACTTAAAAAGTAAATAAATTCAGAAAACAATGCTTGCAAGGGGTTTAATTCAATCAGAGAAAGATGTGATCACTCCCGGTTTCAGTTTTGATTCCTAAACAATGTATTAAATCAGATTTTACTAATTTTGCGTTCATTCAGATTACATAGACATAACCGTACTGTTACTGACTAAATCTGGGATCAAACTATGTAAAATCCGCACCCTCCGTCCTACACACCACTGTGGATGATTTGGCACGGTGGGGAAGATCACAATAGAATTGTCTTACACTCAATCAAGCAACAATTTAAGAACAAGTAATGGAATCTAGTCATATGATTTAAAAGCAAACAATCCAAACACTGTGTTCATGAATCTAAAAGGTTCAAATCAAAATACAATACTTGAAAGGAAATCAAAACCTACTCCCGGTTGTGATCACGGGATGATTTAGCTACTCATGACTTGAATTGATGCAAACTCTGTGCTGGAGATGTTGAACATGGCTGGATTCTTCAAAACTTCAAGAATTGTGGCTTGATCTTGATGCAAAAGAGGCTTAATTTGATATTGGGAATTGTTTGGAGATGATTTGGGAGTGTTTTTGGCCTTGCAAAACTGTCAAAACCCTAGGAAAATCGTCTGGAGTCTGCCTTGGGTCGATGGGATAAAGTTCCATTAAAAAGAGTGGCTTAAATAAGGAAATTTAGGGCATTCTAGGCGGCAGCGTCCTAGACCAGCGTCCCAGACGCCCCTGGGACGCTGTGTGTATTTCTTCAGCAGTTACGACGAGCAGCGTTCCACGACGAGACGTCCCAAAAACGCCCGGCGTCCTAGGCCAGCGTCCCAGACGCCACCTAGGACGTTGACGGGGCTTCCTGGCATTTTTGGCTTGCTTTTTCCTTGAAAATTGGCCCAGAGTTCCAGGCCAGCGTCTGGGACGCTGCTGGGACGCTGCCTGGGACGCTGCTAGGACGCTGACATTTTTCTTCAGCTTCCGGTGTCCGTTTAATGCGCAGTTTTCGCCAAAAATTCCCGTTTTTCAATCCCTGCATGTAATTCACTCAATTCCATCAAAAGTAGGGCCATTCTTGGTTCAATAAAGCTTAATTTATCATGTTAATCACGTATTACGTTAAACCAAAATGGCCCGATCAAACCTCCCCAACTTATCTCTTTCTCGTCCCGAGAAAGACTCAACGAAATCAGAATTCAGGTCCAGTCCATAAAACAACAAGCAATCAAACAAAAGTAGACATTCCAGTATTGCATACGCCTGTGTCCATTGCCAGCCCGGATGTCCGTTTATTTGAAGTGCAAAGCACTATTTAGTGATCTTAAAATTTCTTCACCCTGCAAACGGCTAAGTCAAAAATTCATTTTTTTTAAAAGTCTCTCCAAAGATACCAAGTTTACCTCTCCCCTGCGGTTTTTCAGTGACATGGTACGGTCAGTCCTTTTTGGTTACTGCATTCTGTCCAGATTCCTAAGGTTCTTCTTTTTATTTCAATTGGTCGCTTTTTTTTTGTTTTTTTTTTTTACCACATTACAACCATATTAACTTTGTACTTTTAACACTTTGCCCGTATTTATTTCTTCATTTGATTTATCTTTGTAGAACTTCATTTGTGATCTATGTCTCAGAATATTTTGCTCCGAGTATAATATTCATATTTAAAGTTGATGGTGGACGTGAAAACCTGAAATGGAGTACACCAGGTCCCAGGTACGCAACAACCCCAAACAGCGGAATATAGATCGTTAATTTAAAATTACTTATATGCAATCTACTTTTCAAGTGAGTCTTGCCTTTTTGCGCGGCTTCCAAGAGGGGTCACCTACGGGTTGCCGGTTACTTAGCAAGATACTTATCAAAGTTCCGAAGGTATATTCATAATCAAGCTGTTGGTGGACGTGGAAACCTGAAATGGGGTGCACCAGATCCCAGGTACGCAACAGCCCGAACAGCGGAATATAGATTACAAAAATAGGGACATCTAAGGTCGTGCGGTCATAGAATGCAGTAGGAATCTTTACAAGCAAATTCGAGAACCGGGCCATCAGAGTTCTTTAAACCGAGTATCTCTAGAGGAACTTTTGAAACATAAATTTTTAGAAAAAAACAGTTTGCAACTTGAAGTTAAAACATTGTTGGTCCAATTGTTACTTGAACCGGACAGGCAACCACAGAAATATACATTAGTTGGAATGTCACTTTTATCTCATCACCTGCTATTCCATGTCCAGTCCCTTTTATTCAATCATTTTTCATTTTGCCGAGTCACAACCGGGACAAAAAGGAAGAAAAACTCGGGGACAGTTCATCAAGTTCCAAAATTTCATCATCAGAGTACATCCAAATTCATATTAAAAGTTTTCAACTAACACAACCAAAACAAACACAACCGAGAGAAATAAAAAAAATAGCAAAGAAGAGCGATTCACCTAGTAATTTGATGGTAGAGGAGGCTTAAATTTTTTGTTTGGATCCGAACAAAAGCAAAAAAAAATTTGGATTTTTTTAAACGTGTCTATTTCTTCAGTCTTCCATCTTTCATGGGTTTGTTGTATTTTGTCATTCAAGTACATCCCTCCCCAACTTTGAGCATTTGAATCGTCCCCGATGCAACAAAAAATATCCTACAAAAAACAAAAACAAAACTACAAGCACCGTATTAAATAAAAAATAAAAAACAACCCTCAATTTCGACGGGGATCGCGATTGCACTTAACACGTGCAACAAGCCTTTTAAACCCCTAGGTTGCCCCTAGTGGACGAGTGAAGTCTCGTGAGGGTTTGCAGTGAACACACCCACAAAGTTCACGGGTTGCCTCCCGTAAAGCGCTAAGTTTAACGTCTTCAGCCAGACAGATACCTGTACCATGCTTCACGGAGGATCGTATGTCAGTTGACTTTTTTGAAAAATGATCATGTTGTGGTGATATGGTGTCATATATTTCTCTTTATTGTCAAACAACTCACATTCCTGAGTTTCACCCGGATCAAATGGCATGTCAACTTTGACCTTTTCGAATCTCGGTCTTTTACCTTTGAATCTTTTAAAAGAGCACTTAAACCTTGTTTTGAATGGACATTCATTTCTCCTTGGAGTGAAGTTCTTTAACCGACTCTTGATACCACCGACCAGTTTCATCTTTGATTTGTAGGATCGTGTGGTATAATGTTTCTTTTTCCCCATTCTTTTCTTCACATGTTGACTCCTAATGTTGTCCATGTCTTTTAACCTGTTACAAGAGAAAAGTTTCTCCAGATCGTGGGTAGTGTTAGCGAGCATATTTGCGGTATGCTCATAGAAGTAATCATCTATAGTATTGATTACAAACAAGTCGCCACTGATCGGAGGGTCATTAGTAAATCCAAATAGTTGAAGTTTAAATTTATGGTTTCCAAATGTCACATCAATGACACCTTCTTGACAACTAATTTGGGAGAAAATAGTTGTCAAAATGGCACGATTGATGATGACATGCGGTTTTTTGAATTCGTCCAGTTTTTTAGAATCCATCACAAAAATGTCAACAAGAATTTTCTTTTTGGGTTCTTTGAAATTTGCTAGGTCGGGGGTGGTATTAGACTCCACTGACCCCTCCCCAACTTTGGGTGTTTCTGGCTCTTGGAAAATTAATTGAGGTGTTTCGAATTCAATTTCAGATTTTTCTTGGTTAATTGTTTCCATTTCAATATTTTCCACATCAATTGATACATAATTCTCCACCACAACCTCATAATCGGGTGGTGTAGGTTTATGTATATTAATGTCAAAAGATTCATCACTACACAAGGTAGTTACCTCATCCATTTGCATAGTATCTGAATGATCGTCTAATGGTTGTTGTTTTAGTTGCTCCACCATTTGTTCCAATTGATTTTCAAGAATTGAAATTGCTTTGGAGTTGTTTTCCTCTTGTTTGAAGCCTTCTTTCAATAATTCCATCATTAGATCCAACTTCTTGTCGAGTGACGACTCGTGTGTTCCTTGATTTTCTAGAAAATAGGATGACTCCTCATCTTGATTTTGGTCCAAATCGTTGCTCCCCCACCAATCATCTTCATATGGATCTTGCTGTGGTGGTGGACTATAAAAGTCATAATAACCCAGATCCATGGCGAGATAATCACCCATTGTCCTTCCTTCATTCATGGTATAAATCCAAGTCTTTAATTGCGAGTGTGCATACAACTTGTGAAAACCTAAAAAAGACAAAACACAAACAAAAACGCATAAAAAGGAACAAAAATTAAATCAAAAAAGGAACTAGGTTGCTAAGCGCAATAGCTCCCCGGCAACGGCGCCAAAATTTGATCGCAGTCGTTGATGCAATCAAAAATAACCTTAAAAGCACTAATAGCTAGGGCAAGTAAGGGTCGAATCCACGAGGAGCTTATGGTTAACAACTAGTTCTAATAGACTTAAAAAGTAAATAAATTCAGAAAACAATGCTTGCAAGGGGTTTAATTCAATCAGAGAAAGATGTGATCACTCCCGGTTTCAGTTTTGATTCCTAAACAATGTATTAAATCAGATTTTACTAATTTTGCGTTCATTCAGATTACATAGACATAACCGTACTGTTACTGACTAAATCTGGGATCAAACTATGTAAAATCCGCACCCTCCGTCCTACACACCACTGTGGATGATTTGGCACGGTGGGGAAGATCACAATAGAATTGTCTTACACTCAATCAAGCAACAATTTAAGAACAAGTAATGGAATCTAGTCATATGATTTAAAAGCAAACAATCCAAACACTGTGTTCATGAATCTAAAAGGTTCAAATCAAAATACAATACTTGAAAGGAAATCAAAACCTACTCCCGGTTGTGATCACGGGATGATTTAGCTACTCATGACTTGAATTGATGCAAACTCTGTGCTGGAGATGTTGAACATGGCTGGATTCTTCAAAACTTCAAGAATTGTGGCTTGATCTTGATGCAAAAGAGGCTTAATTTGATATTGGGAATTGTTTGGAGATGATTTGGGAGTGTTTTTGGCCTTGCAAAACTGTCAAAACCCTAGGAAAATCGTCTGGAGTCTGCCTTGGGTCGATGGGATAAAGTTCCATTAAAAAGAGTGGCTTAAATAAGGAAATTTAGGGCATTCTAGGCGGCAGCGTCCTAGACCAGCGTCCCAGACGCCCCTGGGACGCTGTGTGTATTTCTTCAGCAGTTACGACGAGCAGCGTTCCACGACGAGACGTCCCAAAAACGCCCGGCGTCCTAGGCCAGCGTCCCAGACGCCACCTAGGACGTTGACGGGGCTTCCTGGCATTTTTGGCTTGCTTTTTCCTTGAAAATTGGCCCAGAGTTCCAGGCCAGCGTCTGGGACGCTGCTGGGACGCTGCCTGGGACGCTGCTAGGACGCTGACATTTTTCTTCAGCTTCCGGTGTCCGTTTAATGCGCAGTTTTCGCCAAAAATTCCCGTTTTTCAATCCCTGCATGTAATTCACTCAATTCCATCAAAAGTAGGGCCATTCTTGGTTCAATAAAGCTTAATTTATCATGTTAATCACGTATTACGTTAAACCAAAATGGCCCGATCACTTAACTCCCGGTGCAGCTCCGATAGCTAAAGTACCGTATCGTCTTGCGCCTCCGGAGATGCTGGAGTTGTCTATTCAACTTCGAGAATTATTAGATAAGGGATTTATTCGACCCAGTTGCTTGCCGTGGGGAGCGCCTATTTTGTTTGTTAAGAAGAAGGATGGTTCCAACAGGATGTGCATAGATTATCGTGAGTTGAATAAGCTTACGGTGAAGAATCGATATCCATTGCCTCGCATCGACGACTTGTTCGACCAACTGCAGGGCGCTTCGTGGTTTTCAAAAATTGATTTGCGGTCAGGTTACCATCAAATGCGGGTACGGGAGGAAGACATCCCGAAAACGACTTTTCGGACGAGGTACGGCCACTTCGAGTTTGTAGTGATGCCGTTTGGACTGACCAATTCCCCTGCAGCTTTTATGGACTTAATGAACCGGGTGTGTCGACCGATGTTGGATCGGTCGGTTATAGTTTTCATTGACGACATCTTAGTCTACTCTCGGAGCAGGGAACAACATGAACAACACTTAAAGGAAGTATTAGAGACCTTAAGGAAGGAGAAACTTTATGCAAAATTATCCAAGTGTGACTTTTGGCTACGGGAGGTTCAGTTTTTGGGTCACATTGTAAATGAGCAAGGAATCATGGTAGACCCGGCTAAGGTGGAGGCCGTGATGCGGTGGGAGGTTCCGAAGACTCCCTCGGAGATTAGAAGTTTCTTGGGTCTGGCTGGTTATTATCGTCGTTTCATCCAAGACTTCTCAAAGGTTGCAGTACCTTTTGTCACACCCCGATCCTTGGCGGAATCGATCAAGGCGTGATATATTGTTCAAAGTCTCATGACAACTATGTTATAATATGATTATGTTCAATTAAGTACTAAGTAGGCAAACAAGATCCACAACGTACAAATACAAATTCAAATACAAACAACATTTATTACATCAAATTTAAATAGTCTTGTGGGTTTCTAAGGTATACCCTACTTTTCATCAACTTCATTCTTCAAATCTGCATCATGGGTAAAAACAGGTCAACTACGAGAGTTGGTGAGTAATCTAGTTTTATTAAAGAAAATTGTGAGTTTGAAATATTTATAATTTGAAACTTGTTTTCTTTGGAAGTCGACAAACAAGTATTATTGAGATAACGGTTTATAAATAAAAAATTGATTAACAAATGATAAGAACAACAATAAGTCATCACCCTATATATACATATATATGTATATATAGGATGGAGCATCTAATCATCATACACACTCAACCACGTGCAATCAATCACCTTAGCGTCCCAAGGCGGGGTGGTCAACCCAATAGCGCTATTATTGTCCATAACGTACCTCAAGAATACGGGCATAGTCATGGAGATTAGACTAAAAATGGTAATGCACTACAAGTACATGTATCGTAAACAAATAATAATTATACAAATAATGATTCACGTATAAATGTCCCAACAATGTCTCAATGGTGAAAAAATAATAAAATAAAGTTGGAACATATTAAAACCACATGATACACCCCAAAAATATTCGAAATTATAAAATATGGGGTAGATTACTCACATTAGTCCAATAAGGAATGCGCGTGTCGTACGATAGACGGCTCGAGTCAAAATATCGTAGAACCTAATATAATTAATAGTTTTGGCTTAGGAATCGATAAACGGGAATATAGTATTAATAGAAATAATTAGACACATATTCTTATATTAGATGAATTAACAATAATCCAATTTTGTTTTGAATATTAATGTATTCATATGTTAAATGAATTTTAAATTGAATTAATTACTTTGCTTAATTAATTTACATTTTCACTTTAGGCAAGATTTTAATAATTTCTTATTAAAATAATAACTAGCCAAATTATAAGTATTTACAGATTTTATATATTATAAACAATTATTTATATGAAATAATCATTAAAAATGCATTTTTATATGCTTAGATACTTAGGAAAATGATTTTAAATACTAAACAGTAATGAAACATTCTGAAATTATCAGAAAATTATTATTTCATACAATAGTAATTACTGTAAAATTGTCATATTTTTCTTAACTGCTTTAGTATTTATTTAGTATTTTAATGATTAAACACCAACAAAATTCAGGAAAAATAATAAATGATTCCCAAATATTCTGGAAAATTAACCATAGTTTTCTAACATTATATTGAGCCTACTGTAAATATTTTGGATATTTTGGACTATGGGAAGTATTTCTTATGTTTTTCATTATTAACTAATCAATAAAATCATAAATAATAGGAAAATATTAAGAGAAATTTATTAGACTTTTTATTTATGATTAACATGTTATATATGATATTCGGATAAGGTTTTATAATTTTTGGACATGTGTAGCTATTTATCAATTTAAACCATTAAATAATTATTAAATCAGGAAAAATAAGCAAACATTCTTACAAAAATCTGTAAATTTTTTCATGGAGTCTTTAGAATGTTAATAAGGTGCGAAAAATATAAAATCTAGTTTTTAACATACATAACTATATTTTGCAATTTATTTATCTACAACAAAATAAAATACAAAATAAGCATCAAACAGTAATATTGTTGTAAAATACGACGGATCCGAATTGACTTTAGATAATATTAGCTCAATACGGAATAGGATCAAAATTATCAAACGATAATAATCACAACGAAAAATACGAATGAAGTAAATAAAATAGAGACACGAGGATTTACGTGGAAAACCCAAATCGGGAAAAACCACGGGCGGAGGAAGCCGAGAACCAATTCACTATACTTTGTGGTATTTACAAAATGTTTGGAGAAATATAAAAATACAAAGAGTTTGAAACTCTTATGTATTTACAAGAGAAGAGATGTTTTGGTTTTTGGTGTGGTTTGTATGAAATGATTTCTATCCTATATATAGGATTTCATATGCATGCCATTGTTGGAAAAATGGCTCATTTGAATTCTTTGGTTACAGGCCATATTTGAAACTATATTTAGCAGCCTTTGAAAATTCTTTGTTGAATTTTGAAGGCATATTCCACAATCTCCACCTTGACTTCAAAATGAGACAAAATGAAAAACTTTAACTTGCACAATGAGCATGCAAAACAGTTTATCAACAGCTCATCATACTCCAAATCTCTATAAGAATCTGCAAACACCATATGAGAAAAAATTGATCCTGAAAAATGAAATACTTCCTCCACCACGAGCCTAATCAGGCTCAACTGCGATCAGAAATACCCATTAAGTCCAAACATAGTTTGAACTTGGCTATTGGAAGACTTTTAGTGAACACATCAGCGAGATTATAATCTATATCGATCTTTTCTATGACACAATCGCCTTTTTCAATGATATCAGGCACAAAATGATAACGAATATCAATGTGCTTTGTACGGTCATGAAACATCTGATCTTTACTCAAGAAGATAGCACTTTGATTATCACAGAATACTGTAGTAACCTTTATTCTATCATCGAGTTCTCTAAACAATCCCTTCAACCAAATATCTTCCTTAACTGCTTCTGTAATCGCCATATACTCTGCCTCTGTAGAAGACAGCGCAACTGTAGACTGTAACTGGGCTTTCCAACTAATAGCACAACCATTCAGTGTAAACGCATACCCTGTAATGGATCTTCGTTTATCCAAGTCTTTGCCAAAATCTGAATCAACATATCCAACCACCCCAGTGTTAGATTGTCCATAGTGTAGACACATAGAAGACGTACCGCGTAGATCTACTAACCATGCTAACTGCATAAGCCAAATCAGGGCGTGTGCAGATCATTGCATACATCGAAGATCCAACAGCACTAGAATATGGTACGCGTGCCATGTACTCCATATCAGTCTCAGTAGTAGGACTTAAAGCGGATGATAACTTGAAATGAGCTGCAAAAGGTGTGTTGACAGGCTTTGCTTCATGCATATTAAAACGTCTTAGGAATTTCTCAATGTAACCTTTTTGAGAAAGATGCAAGATCCTAGACTTCCTGTCACGAACAATTTCCATACCTAAAATTTTCTTGGCAGCTCCTAAGTCATTCATTTCAAAATCAGCTTTCAACTGGTCTTTTAACTTCTAAATCTCCTTCATATCTTTTGCTGTAATCAACATGTCATCCACGTACAAGAGTAAGTAGATCTTTGAACCATCGTCACCTTTCTTGAAATATACGCAGCTATCATAGGTGCACCTGCTAAATTTGTGACTAGTCATGAAAGAATCAAACCTCTTGTACCATTGTCTAGGAGACTGCTTGAGGCCATAAAGAGATTTCTTCAGTTTACATACGTAGTCCTCCTTGCCAGGAACTACAAAACCTTCAGGTTGTTGCATGAAAATCTCTTCCTCAAGCTCACCATTTAGGAAAGCTGTAGTAACATCTAGTTGCTCCAACTCATAATCATTTGAAGCAACTAACCCCAACAATGACGAATAGAAGTATGTTTGACTACTGGGGAATAGATGTCAGTATAGTCAACGCCTGGAATTTGACTGTAACCTTTAGCTACCAACCGAGCTTTATATCTTGGTTTCTCATTCGGGTTAACAGGTTCTTTGAGCTTGTAGACCCACTTGCATTTAACTGGCCTTTTCCCTTTTGGAATAGGAACTAAATCCCAAGTACCATTTCTTTGCAAGGATTCCATCTCATTATGCATAGCAATCATCCAATCACTTGAGTCTTTAGATTTGATAGCCTCATCATAATTTAGAGGCTTCGTTTCCGACTCAATATCATTAGCAATAATAAAAGCATAAGCAACAAGTTCAGCTTCAGCATACCTCTTTGGAGGAACAATTTGTCTTCTCGGCCTATCTCTTGCAATGCTTCGAGTAGTAGCTTGTGGTTGTGAAATTATTGTATTTTCAACAACGACATGCTCATTTGGCGAGGAAGACTCTTGTTGCTCAACTGGACTCGGAATGGTAACAGGTGAAGTAGGAACTCCACCTCCATTTGAGCTTTCTCTTCATTTGCTTTTGATGATGCGACTATATCTTCTGTAGAGTCGGAAGTTTGATGAATCATAGCAGACTCGTCAAAAGTAACATCTCTTGAGATGATGATTTTATTTAGATCATTGCTCCATAACTTGTAACCTTTAACTCCTGGATTATAACCAAGAAAGACACATTTAAGTGCTCTCGGTTCTAACTTCCCATTGTCAACTCGTGCATAAGCTGGACATCCGAAAGGTTTCAGATGTGTATAATCGGCAAGTTTCCCGGACCATAACTCATACGGAGTTTTCTTTTCGATTGCTCGTGACGGTAATCGGTTGATAACATAGCAAGCAGTAGAAGCAGCCTCCGCCCAAAAGGACATTGGCAATTTGGAATTTGAAAGCATACATCTGACCTTCTCCATAATGGTGCGATTCATCCTTTCGGCTACACCATTTTGTTGAGGCGTATGGACTACCGTGCGATGTCGAGTAATGCCTTCCTTTCGGCAATAGGCATTAAACTCTTCTGAGCAAAACTCTAGTCCATTATCCGTACGAAGATACTTTACCACCAATCCTGATTGCTTTTCAACCTGAACTTTCCAGTCTTTGAAGGTAGAGAAAACGTTTCCCTTATGTTTTAAGAAGAAACACCATACCTTCCTGGAGAAATCGTCAATGATAGTGAGCATATAGTTAGCTCCACCTTTAGAAGCAACTCGAGCTGGTCCCCATAAATCCGAGTGGACATAGTCGAGTGGTCCTTTCGTTGTATGGATACCACTTGCAAACCTCACTCGTTTTGCCTTGCCATATACACAGTCTTCACAGAACTCCAAATCAACAATCTTTTGTTGACCAAGTAAACCTCTTCGACTCAATTCTGACATGCCTTGAAAACTCATATGGCCAAGTCGAAGGTGCCAAAGACGGGACTGATCTGGATCAGAAAGAGACTTTGAAACAACAGCAGCATCACTCGAAATTGTTTGCCCGTCAAGAAAGTATAGGTCGGAGGTTTTTCGATTGGCTCTCAGTTTGTCGGAACCATCTTTGAACACCCTGAGAACTCCACATTTACCGGTAAACTCGTATCCCTTTTTATCAAAGGAACTGAGAGATAACAAGTTTCTTCTGAGGTCAGGGACATATCTAATATCCCCAATGGTTCGGATAACGCCATCAAACATACGGATTCTGACTGAACCATGTCCAAGAACTGGACATGTAGTATTGTTACCCATCAACACATAGCCCTGGTTAACCTTTTCAAATGTGTAAAACCAACTTTTGTTGTGACACATATGAAAAGTACAACCAGAGTCGAGTATCCAATCACCAGTGGAATCCAGTTTATTTGAATAAACTGTCAAGAGTTCTCCAATACATTCGACCTCTGCTACATCGGCTTCACCCGAAATGCTAGCTTGTTTACCATTTGCTGCAGCCTTCTCTTTTTCTTTATTCTTCAACTTGAAACATTCTTCAAGCACGTGTCCCTTCTTATGACAATAGTTGCAAAACTTTCGTTTGCCTTTTGACTTGGATCTGGTTCTGTTGGAAGATTGAGAAGTTCTACTTCTCTCTGTTGTTCTTCCTCTGACATTCAAACCTTCGGCTTTAGCATCACTTGATCCACCACCAATAATATGCTTCATCTTCTCTTTAGAATCCAAAGCTGTAAAGACTTCATCTAAAACAAGAGTGTCACGGCTGAAGATGATCGTATCATGAAAATGGCTATAGGATTCGGGCAACGATGACAACAAAAATAAAGCCAAGTCTTCATCTTCATACTGAACATCCATATTCTCCAAGTTATTTATTAACTATTTCAATGTGGACAAATGTTCAGCTAATGAGCCTCCTTCAATCATCTTGAGATTGAACAACCGTTGCTTTAGATGCAACTTGTTTAGTAAGCTCTTTGTCATCAATAACTGCTCCAACTTCAGCCACAAAGCAGCCGCCGACGTTTCTTTTAGAACATCTTGTAAAACATCGTTTGACAAGTGCAAACGAATTTGAGATAAAGCCTTCAGATCTTTCATCTCCTTTTCTTCTTCGGTCCATGTATTGGGCATCCTTTCGAAGCCCAAGAGCGCCTTATGTAAATCCATCTGAATGAGAATGTCTCTCATCTTTACTTGCCACAGCGGAAATCGGGTATTCCGATCCAGCAGCGGAATATCGTATTTCACGGAAGACATGATTTATTACTTGATAAAATGATCCCAACAAGCTAATATCAAAACTCGGACGCTCTGATACCAATTGTTGTAAAATACGACGGATCCGAATTGACTTTAGATAATATTAGCTCAATGCGGAATAGGATCAAAATTATCAAACGATAATAATCACAACGAAAAATACGAATGAAGTAAATAAAATAGAGACACGAGGATTTACGTGGAAAACCCAAATCGGGAAAAACCACGGGCGGAGGAAGCCGAGAACCAATTCACTATACTTTGTGGTATTTACAAAATGTTTGGAGAAATATAAAAATACAAAGAGTTTGAAACTCTTATGTATTTACAAGAGAAGAGATGTTTTGGTTTTTGGTGTGGTTTGTATGAAATGATTTCTATCCTATATATATATAGGATTTCCTATGCATGCCATTGTTGGAAAAATGGCTCATTTGAATTCTTTGGTTACCGGCCATATTTGAAACTATATTTAGCAGCCTTTGAAAATTCTTTGTTGAATTTTGAAGGCATATTCCACAAATATAAATGCATGAAACTTTATAAATCCACGTTACTCAATATATGGGTTGTTCCAAAATTTTCCCAGAATTTATTGACTGCAAAAAGTATTTTATGTGAATTATTGCCTTATTTTATTGCAATAATTATAGTAATTCAATAAAAATAAGTTATTTTCTGAAAATTTCCAGAACTTCTTATTTTATTGATGGGATCTTGAGAAAAATCAGATTTATGCATAAAATGAGTTTTAGATAGTTTGGTGGATTTAATTTGTTTCATTCATGAATTTGAGACTTTTAACAACATACCTTGATGAATGCTTCAAGAGGGATGAAGATTTGAGTATATTGGATTGTTCTTAGCTGAAATATGAAGATTTCTAGGAGGAATTTCGAGATTGAGAGTGAGAGAAAGAATAGATATGATTTGAGTGGTGATGAGAATAATGTGTTGGGAGAAAAATGAAAGGAAAGATGATGGGAGGTGTGAGTGGGAGACAATGGGAATAACCTTTTGCTTTTGGTGGTCTTCATAATTTTCCACTAACACAAGCATCTTTTATATAATATATTAATTAATATAAGAGTTTTATAAAATTTAATGTAGAGTTTATAAAAATAGAGTTTTATAAAAGATAGGTTATTATTTGATTATAAAAATCTACTTTGATTTGAAGTTTAATTATAGCATTCAAGCTTGATTCTTTTAATTTAATTAGAGCATCATACTTTGATTTAATTTTAATATGGTATCATAATTTAATTTGATTATAGTTATAACGTTATACTATGCTATATTGCTATTAACGTCAATTTATATCGTAGTGTATGGGTTTTGATCCTATTAGCGTCAAGTAATCTTGAGTAGGGTTTATTAAATTTCCAATTGGGTTGGGTTGACCCGAATCCATTTTAGGTGGATGTCACGGCTTTCTACAGTTTGTGATTTTGAGGTGTGTTTCCCACTACATTGTGTGGATGTTATATGTGATTTACTTTAGCTCGTGTGTGCTTATAGGATGTATGTGGGTAGTATTAGAACATTTGGATGTCTAGTGTGTGTGGTTAGTATTGGATGGGTCTAGGTCTAATATGTAGATGTTAGGGGCTCGACGTACCGAGCAATATAGGGTTGCTCGACGTACCGAGCAATATAAGGTGGCTTGACGTACTGAGCAATATAGGGGGCTCGACGTACCGAGCAATATAGGGTGGCTCGATGCATCGAGCAATATAGGGTGGCTCGACGTACCGAGCAATATAAGATGGTATATGGTTGCTTAACACACTGATCAATATAGTGTGGCTCGACATACTGAGCAATGTAAGGTGGCTCGACATACTGTGCAATGTAGGGTGGCTCGACACACTGAGCAATGTGGTACAGAGCAAGACTTGCATGCACGACTCAAGGTGCTGAGCGAAATATGCACAAAGCAAGACTTGTATACACGGCTTGAGGTGTTGAGTATTTAGGCACGATTCAATGTATTATGTAGAGTAGATTGTGTGTTTATATTACTGTGTTGTGTAGTTGTGTTCATTATGATATGGGTAGGGTATGTATGACATATATGTCGTGTATGTGTTGGAACTCACTAAGCTATGTGCTTACCCTTTCCCTATGAAATCACTGTTTCATATGTGGGTGACGGCAAGGCGGGACACCCTTTCCCTATGAAATCACTGTTTCAGATGTGGGTGACGGCAAGGCGTGACATGTACACACTGGTGTAGCTTCTGTTGAAGATTATATGTTGATTTGATTTTTAGTAGATTGTGGCTTCCGCTAGTTTATAACTTATATTTGACAGTGGAATATTTAAAAAAAATGATTTATGTTAGTGTTGAAAATATTAAATAATATGATGTGTTTTTATTGAAATTTTTTTTAAATTTACTGTAAAATCTGGGATGTTACAGTCCACAACCAAACCTCTGACCAGACGCCCCAAGCGCCACGTTCTATCGCTGACATGGATAAAGAGTGGTATTATGTACATCACAATAGGTGAGTGGGGACGGTCAGTCTCAAATACCACTATTCATAAAAACCATCGACTCAAACAGCACTTAATAGGTTGTGTAAGAGAGAAACCAGGGACTTTGCATAAGATAGAATCTCAAGCATAAGACATACATAAATAGTAAAGTTCCAAAGTGCATCAATTAGTATAAACAGTGTAAGTTTAAAGTTCATTAATAGTACAACAATTTATAATATGGTATCATGGTTTCCACCCCAAAATAAAAAATAAAAAGGGGTTGTGAATACTCACAAGGATTTCGGTGGATATGCGCAACAGTTGTTGCGGGTAAATTTCCAATGACAACTCCTTATTGAGTCCTATGAAATATAAAGGCACTAGTGAGTTTTGTGTCTAATTCTCAAGGGTCTCAGTAATACTTAGTTAACTATTTGAATTAGAAAATGCCTCAAACTTTATTTAATTTTTACTATTAAATGGTATCATGGATCACCACCATTTCTAGAAAATGCAACATGTTTTTGGTGGTGATCTACAAACATGAAGATGAAAGGAAAAGGTTTCTAACCATGAATATGCATAAAACCCGAAAATAGATGAAGAAATGACTTTAACTTATAGAAAGTGTTAAAAAAACATCAAGAAGTGTTTATTTCTTCACCTTGGCTTGTTGTATTGCTTCAAAAACACCCTAAAATCTTCAAAAGTTTGTGGCTTATGGCTAGAGTTTAGAGATAGACTAGAAGGTACTAGAGAGAGAGTTTCTAGAGAGAATAAATAGTGATTTCGGAAAATGAAAATAAAGAGAGAGGGGGGAGAGATATGGCAGAATGGGGGAAACCTTCTTGGTACTTGGGAAATTTATAAAAGTTAAAATGGGAGTTTATAAAATTTAAACTCAATTTTTAGGTTTTATAAAAGATGTATGGCGTTTATTTTTATTACTACAATTTGAAATTTTATTAGTTGGATTTTTAAAACACTTGGCTTATAAACTTATTACGATGAATTAAAATTTCTTAAATTGTTTAAACTAATACATTGTTATATATTTAATTAGTTTAGTTATGCATTTAAAATATTCTAATTGCTGACTAATTTTTTTTTTTTTTTGGAATTTTATAAAATAGTTGGGCAATTCACATGTCAATGTGAATACTAATTATTCTTTAAGTTGTTTCTAGCTATTTTGAGGTGTCTACGAGATCATGAATTAGCTTCTAACTTATTAATTCTAAAATGATTAGAGTCTTCACGTGAAGTTTCAATATACTCAAGCTTAGAAGGAACCTGGATTTTAACAGTTGTCACAGTCTCCCCGGTTGAAGGAATTTCATCCCCGAAATTCAACTGGTGTTGCTCTCGATTCCATCAAGGTAAAGAGATGAGGATATTTTGTGCTTCACCTGTATTCATTGTTTTTGAATATTGGAATGACTTACCTCAAGGTGTTACTTCATGAATCGATACTATTGGGCGAATATTTAAAATAAGTTGAGTTTCATGTATCCTTCTACCAAAGATATATGTTAGCTTTTGAGAAAACGTATTACTATGTCTTGATGCAGTTAAACCATGTTCTAAACAAGGAAGTTATAAAAGGCTACTTTTATATGTGATGTGAAACTTGGCGATGAAAAAATATAATTAGATATTGGATTCATTCATTTAAATGTTGGAGTGTGATATCAGTCGAGTCCCTATAGTTATGAGTGTATGGCTATAACTAGATGAATATGCTGATCTTATTCATTCACAAATAAAAAACTAATATTAAACTTATATGAGGATTACTATATACGTGTATCATGGTCAATTGTATTAGAATAAAGGGATATTAAAATGACAAGTTATTAACTATTAACAGTTGATGATAGTTTTATGGAGACAAACATTAATCTATGGTCAAGGACAACGACATGTTGTTAAATGCTTAACATTTTCTATATAGTTGACCCTTCCGTCCTTTACACAAATAGGAGTCTGTTAGATAGTAAGCAATTAAATAAAAAGTATATTGACCACCTTTGACCTAGGTTTGACTTAGAAATTAAAAAAAAAATATTCTAGGGGACTTATTTGTGAAAAATTAAACCTTAATGACTTATAGAAGTTCCATTTAGGGCCAAAGTGTAGTAAGCCTAAGTATGAGGGTTTATGTTGTCAATTCTAAACATATAAAGGCTCATTGGTTAGTTATCTTGTGCACTTGAGGGATGAATGACATTTTGAGAGGAGAATAAGCTCCATGTAATTTTCATGTGGATTATAGTGATTAGAGGATGGATTAATGAGTTCTAACTGTTGGGAATATTTGTGATGAAGTGCTGATGTATCCGAAGTTCTATCCGAAGACCTCTTGATGTAAAACCCCAAAGTAATAAAAATGAGAAGACCCTGAACTCTGAAGACTCTGAAGGGTATCACCTGGAGGATCCAAAGACTTCACAGCTGTCAAACATTTTGATGCACGCGTGGTTGCAGACTACGTGTTACATGTATCTAGCATTCTATTGGATAGTACATCTGATAGAATATTCTCTGTAACATTTTATACTATTCGTATCACTGATTCAGTATAAATATCAGTGATACCATACCGTGTAAGACCCATTTTCATTTTGAGATGCTTACTAAGGTAAGTAGAGTTCTTACCTTATGGTCGGTGTTGTCTTACATATGAGTTGTTTAGAGATGTGTTAATCTAAAGTTATAATTAGCCTAATCAAGTTGTAGAACTTTTCCTTAGCTTTCTAAGCATATAAGGATTGTTAAAAACGGATAAGAAACGAGAAAGTTACGATCGAAAAACTAAGTGAAATTCCAGACTCACATGGGGCGTGCAGATTCTTGCACGGGGCGTGCAGAACCCGGCAGTAGGCTATTCTAGACTTGCACGGGGCGTGTGGAATTCCACATGGGCCGTATGGACCTGACAGAGCCTTTAAATGTGCAGAAAATGCTCATTTTGGGGAAAAACACCCCAATTTTGATTCCAGAGCTTCCTAAGGCGATTTTCCACCAAATTGATCCAGGGGATGCGTGGGGAAACGTATGGAGACTTCAATCTAACCCCGTAAACACGTTCACGATTCCTAAATCATCAAGGTGAGTGATTTCTTCGTTTTGGGGGTTTTGAAACCCTAGTTTTGATTTCAGTGTTTTAGCTATATATTGTTATATATGTTGTTAATAGATTGTTAGTGGATGCCTTTAGAGTTATTGGTGAGAGTATTGTTGAGTTTCTATGGTTGAATGAGTAGAACCGCGGATTTGGGGGTTTCGGTAAATATAGAGTTGATATTTACCGTTTATACTCCTTTTTCCTCTTTTGATTTGTACATCTTTGAGATAGATGTTGTTGAAATGATTGTGGATGTTGGAAAATTGATTTAGACTATGGTGATATAACCAAGTCTAGTGAACAGGAGCCCGGTACGCGTAATTTGGGGGTTCCAAATACTGAGTTGACATCAGGTGAGTAACTATAATTCATTCTTATGATTAAATTGTGAATTTACAGGTTACTATTGATTTTAAATTGGTTGAGATAGCCAAGTTATAATTGAGAAACATGTGATTTAACATACGAGAATGAGATTTTGAGTGTGATTTAATGCACGATTGAGATTATGTTCGTATGAGAAATAAGAGTCATATCTTGTTGTAGGTAATATATATGTATATACGTGTGTGTTATATTGATATTGAAATAAATTAGAGTCGAAATGGTTCTGTTATCGGTGGATAACAAGAGATGAGTTGGATTTCATATGGAGTATAAGAGTAGAGTATATGATGTAGCGGTGAGTTAAAGAGTCTTTGGGTTTGATTGCTACAACCATGATGGGTGTTATAATTGAGTATAATTGATGGTGAAATGAGTATATGCGAGTGTGTGTGTGTGTAATTGAGTTTATGAGTAGTATCACTTGTGATACTTATTATTGATTTGATATTATTACTAATTAGCTGGTGTTTGTAAAGCTAATATGTTACTAGATTTCAGAGTTGAGAGAAGATGGATTTGCTAATGAGATTAGCAAAAGAGAATGATGAGGATGTTATTGAGAAAGATTTATGGAGTGTGATTAAGATTACTTACTAAGCTTTATAAGCTTATACTTGAGTTGTTTGTTGTTTTGCAGGTATCTGTAGCAGTGATAGGGGAAGGCATGTGATAAAGAGAGATGGACAACTCAGAGCATGTCCTTTAGTTGTGTTAGGTTTATTTGTAATGCCTAGTCAAATTTTAAGGACTTTTTGTGTAATTAATGTTTGATAACATCTTGTTTTCCTGGGTTGAGTGCAAGTATACCCATTTTTAATGTATAATTGTTTGCAAAATTTTGGGTGTACTTTGTATGAGAAATCGGGCGTTACATACCGTGTTTGAAGCGAGATTGTAATCGTCCTATTGTAAAACCCTAAATCAATCAATCTAAGCATTCGGCACAAGCTATCCAATTCATCCTGTTCCTTAACTGTTCTTGATTGTTCATAATACTGTTTGATTGCTTATTATTTGATCTACTGTTGAATCACTAGTCATTACTTGTTCATCTTATTGATTTCAACACTCAACAAGTGGTATCAGAGCCTAACCTTGAAGATTTAACAGATTATTTCAAGGGATCCGTTCTTGATTTGACAACCCACCACATCATCAATCATAATTCAAATTTCATATCTGGATCTTCATTTTTAGTGAGTTTTTCTGATATGGAATCAATATTATGATCTGTTCTGCATCTTTGATCTGTTTATGTTCATCAATATTGGTTTAGATCTTGTTTTTATCATTAAAAATTCGTTCAGATCTGCTTCTCTCACTAGAAATCGTTCCAGATCTACTTTCTCTCTCTAAAAACCCACTTTAGATCCACTTTCTCTCTCTAGTTTTATTCCAGATCTGGTGATTATTTATTGTTTAGAACAAAAATGGATGCAACAAATTCGAAAATATGGATTGTTTGTGTTGATAATATCAAGTATAAAGTAAATTTCAACCAATTTCTTGGATTTGTGTTTAGAGATCAAAAAATCACAAATGATATATTAAATTCTGATGGTGAGAAAGACTTCTATGGAAAATTCGTTTTTCATCTTTTGAAACATGATATGAACAAAGAGTTGTTCATAGAAATGTTAAAAGTTGTTAAAGAGATTGACAAGAAACAAGGAGTAGAAATTAAGTCTAGTTTTCACCTATGATTTTCTATGATTGCATGGTTGATATAATTGGAAGAAATAAAACTACATTTTTACAAATAAGAACTTAATGAAGGGCTCAATAGATTAAGAAGAGAGTTAAACTTAGTTTATGGGTTTCTTTAGGTGACCACTAAGTATCAAAATATGTCTAAAGGCAAAGGAGTTTATGATAGGGAACGAGGTGAGTGATTCTCCATGAGTACATGTTCCTAATCCTTATTTTGGAAAATATTAATCCATATCCTAATCTTATATAAGATATATATTGCATCATAAACAAGTTGCATGATCATCAATATGTTTTGGAAATTTTTTATGGTAAGTTATTAGTGTGCTACAACTTATTTTAGAATAATCCTTCATATACATAATATATGATTGGTTTAGACTTGTGTGTAGCCCGGACGCTCATTGAGATTATTCCCGTTTGATATTGGGGGTTCAAAATGACATAACAACACCAACAAATTAGAGTGTGATGCTCAATCATAAGGTGGATCCAAATTAGGCACCAATGCTTCATGATAGAATTTGCTAACCCATTGCTTTTATCAAGTGTTGGTGGTCACTTGTTTCCAAAGGTTGACCTTAGTGGTCGCTTAGGCAACGGGTTTGGGGTTAACACCTCTTTCCAAATTTATAGACATTAATTATCAAGACCCAAGTGTGAAACAAACTTTTCTTAGAGTAGAGAATTTAGGATTGGGATTAGACTCTTATGCATTGCATCCATGCATTGTTATTTTGGTTCGTTGTATTAAATTACCTAAATTGTCTCATATTCCTAATTCCTTCAAAGTATAAAGGGATTTTGAGATTTCAAATATGAAAATGATTTCCAAAAATGTTTTTGGAGAATTTTTACTTGAAGTTGGATTACCATTCTTATCCAATTTCGCAAAAAGTTAAGTTTTCGGGTTTACCAGTAGATCCCCCTGAGTCTAACATTATTATTTTAACATGTATTTGCAGTAAATGATTTTAGAGAACCTAGAAGTGACATTTAGAGGCTTAAATGCATTTGGTTGATTTAAACTACTGTTATGATGCATTGTCTCACCCCAATGGACTTGACAAACTAATGACTTATCATATTTAGCCATTTGGGACTAACTTATGCTATTATGCTTTCTTAAAGGCAATGGTTCTTATGTAAAACTTTTTTAATGGTTTGGAACTATAACTAGACACTATTTTGGGAAAAAAAGTTTCCCTTGTGAGTGACTTTGGACCTTACTTTTTGTAATTTTTTATTACTTGTGTAAAATTTTAAAACTACGCCACACCCTTTAAGCCAAATGGATGTGTGTTACAAAGTGTGACTACAAAATAGAAATAAAATAAGTTCGCAAAATTAATGAATATTTCGGAAATTTAGTGTGCTCACTTTATTGGGAATAGGTGTATTGTAAACACGCAATGTACTTTATCGCTATACTATAATTTGTTATAGTATGTATAAAATTGATATTCTCTCTTTAAAGAGCCTTCCAAATATGGTTATTCTAATGAATAATTCAAATACATAAAAAATTAAAAAAAATGAATGGTAAAGTCTATTTGAACAACTATATGGTGCGTTTGGCACATATAAATGAAATTAAGACCATTTTATTTATTTGTTTAGTATCGAAAATTAAAAAATGAGAAAACAATTTGATTCTATTTGTTGTTTATGATTCTCTATCTGTAGTAGAGAAAGTATGAGAAATGAAAAATAACGTTATACTAAAATTTTAATAAATAAGCAAAAAATTAGAAGAATAAGACAAAGAAATGGAAAAAGAAGCACTCCCCCTCATTTCACACTTCACAGTTTCAAAATCCATGAATCTCTTTAATGATTTAACGACATCGACATTTGTCTTAAACCCTAACCATTGACTCCTACCTAGTAAGCAACATTCGATGTAATTTGAGCAATAGTGATTACAAAGTATGCTTGTGAGTTCATGTCTGTTTGAATCCCTCGATACTTGGACATCGCTTAAAATCTACTCAATATCTATTTGTCGTAGATTCTCTAATACTCGCAGAGGTTCGTGTCCGCTATCTTTTATCAAAATTCCATCATTTTCTCTTTACACATATGATGTATGAGTTGTTGAACTTATTAGGTTTAGTTTAATAACTATACAATGTAGTTGTGCTGAATCCTACAAACTACAAAGAGCCACTTATCCACTGCCAAATGAAACCATAAATAGTACTATGGATTACATGAACCATTTTGAATGCTTGCTGTCACAATGTGAAAGTAAAGACTCCAAGACGATAAAATGTTTGTACTGATGAATAATAAACTTCTATTTTGGTTTATTGGAAATACAATGGAAGCATGACATAATTACATGTACGTACGTATAAGAAAAGGTTTTTGGTTGCTTCAAAAGTTATGTGAGACGTAGACAACCTTATCTAAAGGGATAGTGACTACTCTCGTAGATCATCTCCATATTAAAAAATAAACTAAACATATAGACTATAACAATAATATTATCAACACTTCATATTGAATGATCAATAAGGTAAGAACATGCTAAATATACAAGAGACAAATATAAAACAATTAAATTTAAAACAAATCTTCACAAAATATGTTTTAAAACATAAAACGAACAACCTATTTACTTATATTGTAAAAAAAACCACAACTGTAAAACAAAAATGAAATTCTAACATACAAATTTCTTAAAGAGTGTTTTAATGACATATATGAAGCCCTTGTGAAAATTGCACCGTATTTACTATAAGGAAATGCTTCCAATTTTAACTCTAGATTAATCGATTTCGTGTTTGAAACTTTTATAACATAATGGAATAATATTATCATTTTTAACTATTTTACAAAACTTTGTTTGATCTAAATGGAGTAATGGACAATTATAAAGGTTGGTAATTTGATATTGTATATTATCAGATATCGATCATTTATTTTAGTATTTACTAAACTAGCAACATACGATTATTTCCTAGAAAATGAAAAATGCTAAAATTATATTATAAATCGAATATAATATATTTTATAAATAGAATATAACAAAATAAATACTTCAAAACTCATTATATTCACTTTTGCAACAAATCCGAACAACTTTAAACAATTTGCAGAAAACAAACTATTGAAGAGTATACATACAATCTGCCATTATCCCTGTTCCCTAGAATTCAAAAAGTTTCACTTCAATTTCCCGCTCACACTTTCAAATTCAAAATTCAAAACCCTCACACTCCCATTGATTCCCTTTACAATTGATTCCACCACCACCCACCACCCACAACCATTAAACCCCCTTTCCCTACCTCCGCATCTCATCTATTCGCCGTCTTGTTTCTCTATAGACACCATCTCTGTGTCTCTCCAAAAACCCTAGCAACCATGGTGACAGAAAAACGCCAACCGCTCCAATCGAGCACCACAGACAACATCCCACCACCTACAAAACCTCGCGCCACCAAAGCCGGAAGAACAATCGAAGAAACTTACCAGAAGAAGACTCAGCTCGAGCATATCCTTCTCCGGCCAGATACTTACATCGGATCTATTGAAAAACATGAACAGTCGCTCTGGGTATGGGAGGAAGATCAAATGGTTAAAAGATCCATCTCTTACGTCCCTGGTCTGTATAAGATCTTCGATGAAATTCTAGTCAATGCTGCAGACAACAAGCAACGAGATCCTAAAATGGACACTGTTAAGGTCACGATTGACGTCGAGCAAAATCTGATTAGCGTGTATAATAACGGAGACGGGATTCCGGTTGAGGTTCATCAGGAGGAAGGGGTTTATGTCCCTGAAATGATTTTCGGCCATCTACTGACTAGTAGTAATTACGATGATTCGATTAAGAAGACTACCGGTGGGAGAAATGGTTACGGTGCAAAACTTGCCAACATCTTCTCCACTGAGTTTACAATCGAGACTGCAGATGGAAAGCGAAACAGACGATACAAGCAGGTATCATTTCAAGCATACATATATCAGATCTATTTGCACAACAGATCTAATTCGCTTTTAGTAGATTTAGGGTTTTGCTAACCTCCACCGATTTAGGGATCTTATAGCTTCCACCGATATAGAGTTCCACCGAAGTAGCTACGAACACCAGAGATTTTCCACTTTTTGATGTTCTTCATCTGCATTTAATAAAATCGGATTCATATTTTCTAACGTTAGATTAACGGTTCATGATTATTACACTTCACATATCACGATTTCATGGAAGAAGCGTTGTCTGCTAGATTTGTAACATTTTCTTGTGGTTTAGGTGTTCTCAAACAACATGGGGAATAAATCTGAACCAACCATAACAAAGTGCAAAAGCGGTGAAAACTGGACGATGGTTTCATTCAAGCCCGATTTAGTAAAATTCGGCATGGAATGCCTTGAAGCAGATGTTGTTGCTTTAATGAAGAAGCGTGTGGTTGACTTAGCAGGCTGTCTTGGAAACACTGTGAAAGTTGAACTTGATGGAAAGCGTGTTCCTCCTAAAACATTTGAAGACTACGTAAAACTTTATCTACAATCATCTGAAGAACCCCTAAGGTACTTTTCAACATCTATAATGAATAATCACTCTTTCTTTTCACTCCAATTTGTAGTTTTTTTACTAAGAATTTTTTCCTTTACAGGATCTATGAGAAAGTTAATGAAAGATGGGAGATTTGTGTTAGTATGGCTGATGGGCATTTTGAACAGGTATTGCTTCTTTTTTGCTTATTTGGTAAACTGAAACTTATGTATAATTCTTGAATTTTTTGTGTTAAACAGGTGAGTTTTGTGAACAATATTGCGACAATCAAAGGAGGGACACATGTCGATTACATATCCAATCAAATAGCCAATCACCTTGTGGCAGTTGTCAAGAAACAAAACAAACATGCAAATCTAAAAGCCCACAATGTAAAGAACTACTTATGGGTGTTTGTCAATGCTCTTATTGACAATCCAGCTTTTGATTCACAAACAAAAGAGACATTGACAATTAAACAAACCAGTTTTGGTTCCACATGTGAACTCACTCCAGATTTCTTAAAAAAAGGTATGCAAAATTGCAAAACACTTATTTTGTTTTCTTGGTTTCATGGATAATCGATTCAAGAAAGTAAGTTGTTATTTTGTGGTTTGTTTTTCAGTGGCGAAATCTGATATTGTGAAGAAAGTTCTCTCATGGGTGCAATTTAAACAGCATAATGATCTTAAGAAAACTGATGGAAACAAAAGGGGAAAACTCAATATTCCTAAACTTGAAGAGGCTAATTTTGCTGCTACAAATAATTCTGATAATTGCACATTGATATTGACTGAAGGAGATTCTGCTAAGGCTTTAGCAGTAAGTTTTGTTTTTCTTTTTATAAAATTCTACTTTTGTTTCGTAATATTTATAAGATTTTATTTGTAGATGTCTGGATTATCAGTTGTGGGACAAGATTATTATGGTGTGTTTCCATTAAAAGGTAAATTGTTGAATGTGAGGGAAGCAAGTCCTAAACAGTTACAAGAAAATGCTGAAATTCAGAATATAAAGAAGATTTTAGGGCTTCAACATGGTAAAGAATATGACAATGTCAAATCTTTAAGATATGGTCACTTGATGATAATGGCTGATCAGGTAATCTACCGATTTCTTTATATAACTTGATAAAAAAAAGGAAGAAATAGCAATGTACTTTATGAATTTTCTGTTAAAAATCCAACTGTTTTATCAAATCTATCCAAATACATTGAAAAAAAGTACAATGTCCTAATAAGAAAAAGATTGAAAGTACAATGCAATTAGAGCAACAAACTTCTATATGTTATAACATCATACTTTTGAGTAAATTACACGATTGGTCCCTGTGGTTTGGGATAATTTGTGCGCTTGGTCCCTAACTCTTTTTTTAACTCGGATGGTCCCTACTTTATGTTTTTATTGCGCGCTTGGTCCCTACCTGTTGTAAAAAGACTGATTTACCCTTAGTAATATACTTTTTAATTTTCTTTATACTATTTATTATACATAACAAATAAATAATAAATAAATCAAAAATACATGGATAAGGGTAAAAATGTCATTTTATGTCTGATGGGGACCAAATACGCAACAAAATTAAGTTTAAGGGACCGTCCAAGTTAAAAAAAAAGTTAGGTATCAAGCTTGCAAATTATCCCAAACCACAGGGACCATTCGTGTAATTTACTCTATTTTCTATAAAAACATTTTTGGATTTCACTTCTGTTTTTTTACTAGTAAAAAATCTAGCAAATATAGCAACCTCATTCATTGCTATAATAGAAAATAGAGTACTATAATATTCAAATAAATGAAAGTACATTGCTATTTCTTGTATTTAGCAATAAATATTTCCGTGTAATTATGCTAATATGATGTATTTTCTTATTGTCTAGGATCATGATGGTTCACATATCAAAGGACTATTGATTAACTTTCTTCACTCATTTTGGCCATCTTTACTAAAAGTCCCTGAATTTGTTCTTGAATTTATTACTCCAATTGTTAAAGCTACACATAAAAAGAACCATTCTGTTATATCTTTCTACACAATGCCTGAATATGAGGCCTGGAAGGAAAATCTAGGGCACAAAGCAACCGATTTCAAGATAAAGTACTATAAGGTTTGTTTTTTTTTATAAAAGTATAATCTTTTAACAAGAAAAATATAACCAAATTTGTTTACTAAACATTTTTGCTGCTTTTTAGGGGTTGGGAACAAGTAGTGGTAAAGAAGGAGCAGAGTATTTTGCAGATCTTGATAAACATAAAAAAGATTTTATTTGGGCTGATGATGAAGATGGTGAGGCAATTGAACTTGCTTTTAGTAAAAAGAAAATTGAAGCTAGAAAGACATGGCTTCGTGCACTTCAGGTTTGGACATTTATACCCTTAATAGCAATGTACTTTTGTTATTGAATTGTACATTATTTTCTTACTATTACATGATTCTACATTGAAAAAATTTCAAGTTATAGTAATGTTATTACAATGTTTTCATTCCTATAATTGGGATGATTTTTTCAAGTATAAGACAGTATTAAGGAAACATTGAAAGTACAATTTGTAATCGAAAGAAATGAAAGGAAGATTCTTTTATGCATTAATAAGTGAATGAAAGCTTCAATTACTTGTATTTCGTCTATAAAAAGTTCTTTTTTTGGAAAAAAATGATAATACAATGCAATATAAGTTCTTGAAATTTTATTTTTATGCATTAATAAGGGAAAGAAAGCTTCAATTACTTGTATTTTGTCTATAAAAAGTTGTTTTTTGTGTTTTGTTATGTTACATTGGAAATTATCTGTTGATTTTTTTTGGAAAAAATGATAATACAATGCAATATAAGTTCTTGAATTTTTCTAAAAGAAATTGCAACATACTTTTACCAAGTGAAAGAATGCTTCAATTTCTTCACATTAATAAGTGAAAGAACGTTTCTTTTTCTTGTATTTCGCTTATAAAAAGTAGTTTTTTGTGTTTTGTTATGTTACATTGGAAATTTTCTGATGATTTTTTTATTAAAATAGCAACATACTTTTACATTCATTAATCTGTGACTTATAATCAACAAACAAATAAAAGCACGTTGCTATTTCTTGCATTAACACAATCAAGAAATCATAACAAGAGTATTTTTTTTTCTGTTTTTTTATACAGGCGGGGACATATTTCGATTCAAAGGAAAAACACATTCCATACCGTGACTTCATCAACAAAGAACTCATTTTATTTTCAATGGCGGATCTTCAAAGATCAATTCCATCAATGGTGGATGGATTAAAACCAGGCCAAAGAAAAATCCTTTTTTGTGCATTTAAAAAACCAATTTTTCAAGAAGTAAAAGTCGCTCAATTCAGTGGGTATGTATCTGAACATTCGGCTTATCATCATGGTGAAGCAAGTCTAGTTGGCACAATAATCGGCATGGCACAAAACTTTGTAGGCAGCAATAACATCAACCTCTTTTACCCAAGTGGACAGTTTGGTACACGTCAGATGGTGAGTCATATAAACCCATAATATCTAAAAAGTCTTTTTTGATTAAATGTAAAAAATCTTGTTTTTGTTTTGGTTTCAGGGTGGGAAAGATAATCTTTTTTGATTAAATGTGAAAAAATCTTTTTTTGTTTTGTTTTCAGAGTGGTAAAGATAATTCCTTTGATTAAATGTGATTTTTTTTTTTTTTTTTTTTTGTTTTCAAGGTGGGAAAGATAATATTTTTTGATTAAATGTAAAAAAATCTTGTTTTGTTTTCAGTGTGGGAAAGATAATATTTTTTTGATTAAATGTAAAAAACCCTTTATCTGTTTTCAGGGTGGGAAAGATGATATTTTTTGATTAAATGTAAAAAAAGTAATCTTTTTTTTGTTATCAGGGTGGGGAAGATAATATTTTTTGATTAAATATAAAAGAAATCTTTTTCTGTTTTCAGGGTGGGAAAGATGATATTTTTTGATTAAATATAAAAAAAATCTTTTTTTGTTTTCAGGGTGGGAAAGATAATCTTTTTGGATTAAATGTAAACTAATCTTTTTTTGTTTTTTAAGGTGGGAAAGATAATATTTTTTGTTTTCAGCGTGGGAAAGATGATCTTTTTTTGATTAAATGTAAAAGAATCTTTTTGTGTTTTTTAAGGTGGGAAAGATGATATTTTTTGATTAAATGTAAAAAAATCTTTTTTTGTTTTCAGGGTGGGAAAGATGATCATATTTGATTAAATGTAAAAAAAAATCTTTTTATGTTTTCAGGGTGATAGGAAAGATACTTTTTTTGATTAAATGTAAACAAATCTTTTTTTGTTTATTTGTTTTCAGGGTGGGAAAGATCATGCAAGTGGGAGATACATCTACACAAAGCTTTCACCAATTACACGTCATCTTTTTCACAAATCCGATGAACTTCTTCTTAATTACTTAAACGACGACGGTCAATCAATTGAGCCGAGTTGGTATCTTCCGATAATACCCATGGTTTTGGTGAACGGGAGTGAAGGAATAGGGACAGGATGGAGTACTTTTGTCCCAAATTATAATCCAAGAGATATTATTGCGAATTTAAAACGATTATTAAACGGTGAAGAAATGGTTCCAATGGATCCATGGTATAAATGGTTCAAAGGAACAATTCAAAAGTCTTCATCGAAGGATAGTGGGTACATTTCTACCGGAATCGTCGAGGAAAAAGAAGACGAAAATACCCTCACCATCACCGAGTTGCCGGTACGCCGGTGGACGCAAGAATACAAGGAGTTTTTGGAGGCGGCGGCGCTTTCGGGAAAAGACAAGGAGCCGTTTATTGAGGTGGGTTTATTTATAAATTAGAGTAAATTAAAATTTTGTCCATGTGGTTTATACCAAATTACAGTTTTGGTCCTAATTTTGAAAATCCTTCACCGATGGTCCTTATAGTTTCCAAACCTTTCATTTTTGGTATCTGTGGATTCTAAATCTTTAACTTTTGGTCCCTCCTTCTGTTACTGTGTAAACCATAGGGACCAAAATATAAAGATTTGTAAACCATATGGACCAAAAATGAAAGGTTTTTCCCATAAACCACAGGGACCACCAATACAAGATTTTTAAAACTAGGACCAAAACTGTAATTTGGTGTAAACCAAATGTACCAAAATTGTAATTTACTCTATAAATTATAAGTTTTATAAAAATTTGATTTTTTTTATGTTTCAGGAGTATAATGCTCATAACGATGACACGACGGTGAATTTTGAAATAATTATGACGGCGGATCAAATGAATAAAGCGAAACAAGAGGGGTTGTTGAAGAAATTTAAGTTGACTACGAATTTAAACACAAGTAACATGCATTTATTTGATGCGAACGGTGTGATCAAGAAATATGACACCCCTGAACAAAGTACGAATTTCGTCAAACTTATAAATTTGACATATCCATTAACAAAAAGTGATCAATTTTTAATCTTTATTTGGTTTAATGACTGTTTTACCCTTTGTGGTTACCGTTCTTAAAGTTTTCAAAAAATTTTAATTTTGACATACCCATTATCAAAAAATTATAAATTTGACGTACCCATTAACAAAAAGTGATCAATTTTTAATCTTTATTTGGTTTAATGACTGTTTTACCCTTTGTGGTTACTGTTCTTGAAGATTTCAAAAAATTATAATTTTGACATACCCATTAACAAAAATTATATATTTGACATACCCATTAACAAAAAATGATAAATTTTTAATCTTTATTTTGTTTAATGACTGTTTTACCCTTTGTGGTTACTTTCTTGAAGATTTCAAAAAATTATAAATTTGACATACCCAATAACAAAAAATATGACACCCCTGAACAAAGTAAAAATGACAACATACTTATAAATTCGACATACCCATTAACAAAAACTGATAAATTTTTAATCTTTATTTGGTTTAATGACTGTTTTGCCCTTTGTGCTTACAGTTCTTGAAGATTTCTTTCACCTTCGTCTTGACTACTACGAAAGGAGGAAGGTAAGTTTTGCAACTACGAAACCAACTATTTTTCTTGTTTTATGTATTAGTATTCGGGAAGTGTACAAGTGTTTGATGCGTACAAACGTACAAGTCTTTGATGCATGTTTTTATTACAGACTGCATTGCTTCGTGAGCTTGGAAAGGCAACATCGATATTGGAAAACAAAGTGAGGTTTATCAAAGAAGTTGTAGAAGGAACGATTGTTGTAAGCAACAGAAAGAAAGCTGACCTGTTTGCTGAGCTGGCAAAAAAAGGGTTCACCCCAATGCCAAAAGAAGCTGTTCTAGAAGCATCTATTGCGGGGGCGGTTGACCATGTAGAAGGAAGAGAGGAGACTGAAGATGAAGAAGCGTCTGACGTGGCAGTCGAAGAAGAAAAACCACAAGTGGTGGCGGCTGCCAGCAAGACGATTCCGGGAACGGAATATGATTACTTGCTGTCAATGGCGATTGCGAGTTTGACTTTTGAGAAAATGAAACAGTTGTGGGAAGAAAGGGATACGAAGAAGGCGGAGTTTGATGAACTTACGAATACTCCGTCGAGGTCTTTGTGGTTGCGGGATCTTGATACTCTTAACAAACAACTCGATGTAAGTTTGTGTTTTTTTTAAAAAAAGATTGTTTTTTCTTTCTGGGTTTTGTTAAAAATTTAATCTTTTTTGTGGGTTGTTCAAGATTTAATCTTTTCTTTTGTGGGTGTTGAAAAAAGATTGGTTTTTTCTTCTGGGTTTTGTTAAAAATTTAATCTTTTTTTGTGGGTTGTTAAAGATTTAATATTTTCTTTTGTGGGTGTTAAAAAAGATTGTTTTTTCGTTTTTGGGTTTGTAAAAAATTTAATAATTTTCTTGTGGGTGATAAAAATTGTTTTCTTGGAGTTGTTAAAAGTAAATTTTTTTGTGGGTTGTTAAACTTTTAGTCTTTTAATTTTGTGGGTATTCAATGTTTTTCGGAAAAAGATGCTGTTTTCTTTTGGGGGTTGTTAATCTTTTTCTTGTGGGTGATAAAAATAGTTTTCTAGGATTTGATTAAAAATTAATTTTTTTTTTTTTGTGGGTGCTCAGTGTTTTTTCTTAAAAAAAGATTATGGTGGTTTGTTACAAATTACAATTTATTGCAGGGTGTTCAGTGTTTTTGTTAAAAAATTGTTTTTTTTTCTTTTTGGGGCTTATTAAAAATATTCTTTTATGTTGGTATTCTGTGTTTTTGTGAAAAAGATTGTTTCTACTTATCTGGTTAATTAAAAAATTAATCTGTTTTTTTTTGGTGGGTGTTCAGGAACAAGACAAAAGAGACGCGAAAGATGAAGCGGAGAGAAAGAAACAGCAAGAAAAAGCGAAGGGGAAAGGTCCCGGCGGTGGCCGGAATGCTAGAAAGCCGGTCAGGAGAGCACCGGCGCCCAAGAAACCCGCTGCCAAAGCTGAACCTATGGACATCTCAGATGGTTCTCCAGCGGAAACAGGAAATGCTCCGGCACCGGCTCCAGCTCCGGCAGCCGCGAAAGGTAGAGCCAAAGCGGCGGCTCCAAAGAAAGCTCCGGCGAAAAAGAAAGGAAAAGCCACTTCGAAGGATGACGACGAAGAAGAAATACCTTCGCTGGCGGCTCGTATGGCGGCGAAACATAATTTGGAGTCCGTACGAGAAGATGTCGATATCGACGACATTGTTGAACTTGAAGATCGATTAGCTAGACATAACATCGAATCATCTCCCGATCAATCAGAAGGTAATGATATTTTATTATTTTAATTTTAATTTGTTTGTTTAGTTTGTAATTAATATTATTTTCGAAAATAATAATAGAAGTGCCGAAAAAGAAACAACCGGCTAAAAGAGCTCCGGCGGCAAGGAAAAAGGCGACCGTAATTTCCGATGAAGAAGACGAAGATTCCGACTTCGAAATAGTGAAACCACCTTCGGAGGAGAAAAAGAAGGGAAAGAAACCGGCGGCGGCAGTGGCTAAACCACCAGCCGGAGCGAGTAAGAAAAGAGCACCCGCGAAGAAAAATCAACAAACAGTTGGTGGGCAGAAGCTGATTACGGAAGTTTTGAAGCCAGTGACGGAAGCGTCGCCGGAGAAGAAGGTGAGGAAGATGAGGCCGTCGCCGTTCAACAAGAAGAGTGGGTCGGTGTTGGGGAGGATGAATAAGAATGATGACGATGATGATGAGGATGCGGAGGAGATGGTGGCGGCGGAGACGAGTGAGGTGGTTGCGGCGAAAGCGAGGCCACAGAGAGAGAATAGAAAGAAGATGACGTATGTGTTGAGTGATTCGGAGAGTGAAGAAGAAGAAGAGGACGACGCAACTGAGGTTTCTGATTTCGACGATGATGAGTGAGAGGATTGAAGGGGTGTTTTAGTGTTGTTGAAATGGTAGGAAAATTTATGCTTGTTTTCCTGGACACATTGTGTTGCCATTGACTTAGTGAACTGGACCTGGAACTATTTTAGTATATTTCGTGGATCCATTGCTTTTTATCTAACTTTTACTTTTATAAGTTTTGGTTTGGGTACATAATTTTACCTTACGACAAGTCGTAAATTTACAACATCTAATTTAATGATACTTGTTTAACAGTTGAGAGTTTATTTCGATAATTTTTGACCATAATCGAATTGGTACTATGTGAAAAATTGAAGGATTGTAATGTCTTTATCAAATGATGACAAGGTAGACCACAACATTGTCACTTCGTACATGTATAAGTCCATTAGAGGTGAGCAAAAACCGAACCGCAACAAAAAAAACCGCAAAAACCGAAACCGAAGCGAAAACCGATGGTGTGGTTTATATTTTCACAAAAACCGCAAAATTGCGGTGCGGTTTTTACTTTTGGAAAAACTGTAAATAACCGAACCACACCGATTACCATGTATTAAATAATTACATACTATATGTATTATTTACATATTATTAAGTTTAAATATGACATTATAGATTAAATAAAAGAGTGAGTTTGAACGATAATTTCATTTTTTATTTTGATAGTGGCAATTTCATTTGTCATTTTCACCGATTCTAAGTTATAAGCTTTAGTTGTTTCATGATTTACTATACTAAGTACAGAGAAACAAATGAGTTCTATTTTGTATTTTGAAAGCGGCAATATACTAAATATATAGTCAAAATACTAAAAATTTTATAAAAAATGCGTCGATTTTGAACTTCTACGGTTTTACAACCGCACCATAGGAAAAAACCGAACTATATTATGCGGTTAATAACCGAAACCGCACCAAATAAAACCGCACCGCATGAAAAAACCGCACCACATTAAAAACCGCAAATTGCGGTTTTAGGTTTTCAAAAACCGCATAATGCGGTTTGCGGTTCGATTTTGACCAAAAACCGCACCAAACCGCACCATGCTCACCCCTAAAGTCCATCATAAATAAGCAATATCTTTCTTCGTGTGATCACATACTACATATTATATCTTCCATGTTTCACTTTCAACCATTGTCCAATGTGTGAGCGGATGTCAAATTTGCACTAGCAAGTTTAAAAGCAATTCAATCCTACAATGTTATAATTTTTTAACCTTTATACTGTTTCATATCTTCTATATTACGACACTAAAAACATCATTGCTACAATGTGCAATAGCACAAAAATCAGCAAATATTGTTATATGGAGTTTCCCATCATATCTAAATAACACATTGATGGTCTTGACACAAATGAAAATCATTATATCGTAACACACATCATGGATACATGCTTTTACTCATTTTTCGTGACCAACATGGTTAATACTTGTACATTCTCGAGGTATAACACAATGTAGCATCACTAAATATTTTTCGAGATTAGACATGTACATTCTAGAGGTATAACACGATGTAGCGCCGCTAAAATATTTTATGGTATAATATCCAATCTCTCTTGAATACAGTTAGATTTGAATGCTACTTGATTGTCTTTTAGCACCAATCATATTTCCATCCGATGGATTTACATGAAAATTATTTCCACTTCTTTTAGCATAATCAATAATAAAAAAACATTACCATATTCAATAGAGAACACTAATGTGAAATGTTTGACATAAGTGTCTTCAACTAGCTTGAACAAGTATTCATTACAAGATATTCAAAATATGTACGAATTTGATTATCTAATAGCATATATTGCTCGCCACGAAACTAACCGAACCATAAAATTTTATACCCGAAGGAAAATCCATAACATAATTCATCAATTGCAACATCATAATACAAAAGTACAACAAAAAATGTTATTTTTATTTCAAATCAATACGTCAACAATATGTGTATTTCCTTAATATTAAGGTAGCCAAGTACATATCATTAAATGTTTAATATAATACATTGCAAAATAAATGACATTAGTTAAAAAAACATCTAATACTTTACTACTATATTCTACAGTTGATCTATGATATCACTCGTTTGATACATATATTTTACGCGATATCATACTATTTTAAGCAGTATTTTGATTAGAAAATAAGATAAAAGATACTTTATGGATTGAATTTACCCGTTTAATAACTTAAGACGCTTTTGGATCAAAAGCAGCTAAAAACAGACAATCTGCATGCAAAACGCAACTCACCCAAAAAGCCACGCACCGCATAGAAGGACAATTAATGAAATGCGGGATGTTGTTCCACATGATGCGTAGACTTATCCTACACGATGCGTTTCTAGGTCGGTTCCAAAAACTATAAATAGAACACATATGTTGCCCTAAAGGAGAACGACGCATCCCAGAGTCACTTTTAATACTTTTGCACATTTGGAAGTCAATATTGAAGTTGGAGAACTCATTGGAAGCAAGGTTTGAAGAATCCAAGGATAGATCACGAGAACACATTTAGTTTGCTATATTCAACTATGTTTAACACTTTCTTTATGTTTCTTGAACAAAATTATGGAATAAAAAGCCTTTTCACCAGGATAGATGAACCCTAATGTTTTGGTTTGATCTCTGAGTTTCGGATGTTGCAAGTTGCTTAATTTATTATGTTTGTTTAGCCAGAGACTCATATGCGTTAAAGTTTTGATTTTTTTGATCTATTGCTGAGTAATTACAGTTGAGATGATCATTCTAATTTTATTGCTTGAATCTTATTAGTTTATAACCATTAAACAAGTAAGACTAGTGAAGGACCACATCTTAGGGTTAGGTTATTAAGATTGAAACTTTAATGAATGTGCATATTTGCATTAGATGACCATTCTGTGTAACAATTTGATTGTCATGACCATTAAAGTCAACTAGAATAAATCTTGCGTAATATGAACTAAAAATCTAATAATAGGGATAGAACATAGATAAACACTATAATCGATTGTCCTTATAATCAAAGAGTTGGTGATTGGACCAATAAAACTAATAAACTTAGAAATCAATAAACAACCGACGACATTGCCCTTCTTTGAAATCAACCAAAACTTAGGGGGAAATCGAAGTTGTGTGATAACTATTCAAAGACCATTTCCAAAATAAAAAAAAAACAAAAAAAAACGTTTTTTTGTGATAAACTATTCAAAGACCATTTCCAAAATAAAAAAGAGTTTTGTATTATAGTTCTACCTATAAAAATGCAAAAAAGAAAATAAGAATTAGAAAAATTTGCACATCTAGTCTACGAAATTCTTAATTTCTCAGATTTGATTTATGAAAAAAAAAAACATTTTTAAACTGTTATTTGTCGTAAAAATATTCAAATAATATTTCCACAGCAAAAAGAGCTTTAAATGCTATAAAATGGAGGCTTTTAAAAGAATTTCACTGTAAAAGTCAAAAGATAAGGAAAATAAGCATTATATATGTGGACCATTTCGCGATCTAATAAGGTTTTTTCGCATCACAAAAAGATTTTTCCTCAGTTCATTGATGATTTCTTAGCTCATTTATTAATGTTGCAGATACCATCTATGAAATCAATTTTTGTTTTAAATATTTAATTATATTTGACTATTTCATGAAAAATGGTAAACTAAATCAACTTATTTTGACCTTTTCTTTTGTTTTTCTATTTAATCCAAAAGCAATATGAAACTTAAAATCGAAACATATTAAAAAACGAGGTCAAACTTTGACCATCTTATCCTTTCCCAAAATCTAAGGTGGTAAAAGGACATGCCCTTTCTAAGATATTTTGCTTCAATTATCAACAATAGACCTTTCAAGTGACGTGCTTTATCCTCTCTCATCAACAACCCATTCTCTCAAAACACTTCAAATGATCAAACAAAACCATCTCACCAAAATCTTCAATCCTTAAACCTTTTGACACCAAACCCACATGGCTTCCCTTTCAATAAGCCCCTCATTTCACACCCTAAGATCAAAGACCATAACTCAAGAATCGGTGCACCCCATGAACCACCAAACCCGACCCACCTTCGTGGCTTGCCAAACCCGGTTTGGGTTCGATCCATCGACCGATAAAGAGAAAGAGGGAAAGGAAAAGAAGCAAAGTTTGAAGGTTTTTATTGGTTTAGAGAAACTTGGAAGAGGAATCAAAGAAAGTTTGAGTCCAAAAGATAAAGGAGATTGGAAAGATGTGGTACTCATGAGTCTATCATTTGCTGTTTATGTTTATATTTCACAAAGGATTGTGTGTGCTTATTGTGCATGGAATTCCACGTTTGAGCACCATTGGTAGTTAAAATTAGAGAAAAAATTATACAACTTATAATGTGTATGATAATTGATAGCAATTGTATATTTGCATGATGGAAACATGGAACTTATTAAAGTATTATGTTGTGTTTGTACTCATTTTCATTGGTTTGAACTTTGATCATTGTGCGTTTTTAATTTATTCACTTTATTGTAAAATATATAGGCTAAGATATTCATTTTTATAAAGAAGTTTATTCCAAGGTCAAAGAAGTTATAAATGAACACTAAAACTGTTGTAGAATGTTTTTTAAATGTTATTTTTTGGTTTTTAAATTTATTTTGTGAGTTCTTTTTTCAGAAAAAGAAAATATTAGGGCCAAGACAACATATAATGATGGCATATATTGGTGTATTTCTTTGCTTGTAAACCTGAAGTTCTTCGATTAGATGTCAATCCAGTGTTTAGCGTGATAAAATTAGGTGATTATTAAAATAGTTTATTCTATTAAAAATGAATAAAATATATCTTGAAGGGATAGAAAATTTCGTACATGTCATTCTTAAACATCAATATGTAATACTTGGCTTTTAAATATTATGTTAAGCATTCATAAACTTTTAAAATATCAGATTTTTCAAAATCTCTTTCGAACCTTTTTTTGACATTTTATAATTAATTTAAATATTTCTTTTTTATCAATTGACTATTATACCTCTTTTATAAGTCTAAATTTATAATATCATCAATACCATTTATAGACTTTCAGAATATCATATTTACCCAAATATATCCCATTTCTTCATCAATCCTTTGCATCCTACCAAACAAACTTATTTTTGCCCAAAAAATAATCATAATTACTAAAACTATAACACAAGTTTAACTCATAATAAACTCAAAAAACATAAATAAAACATCCAACCCCACATATCTAGTTTCCTTAATAACACAATGTATATATAATAATATTACAACACTATCCTCAATTACCCCACATATAATTACCATATAAAACTCTCCACAATTTCCTCCTAAAACCTCAACATTCCCACTCCTCAAACTCATTCATTTTTTACCGTTTTACCCCCAAAAAGACGATAAATTACCGAAACCAACCATTGCCAAAATAAAACCAACCAAGTAGTACCAGTCTTGGTGGGCTTGGGCTCGGGTCTAGGCCCAAATAGGCCTTTATAAAGCTCCTTTTGTTTCTGATAAACAATCTTATCATGTTCATCTAACACGCGTAATTCTTTTAATATTGCTTTATCTTCAGGGGCAAATTTACGCGCTTTCAAAAAATCTTCTCGGGCAGCATCCGTCTGCCCGAGTTCTGACCGAGCTTTCCCGCGTCTAAATAATGCTTTCACATTATTTTGATCCTCCGTAAGTACCTACAAAAAAAATTTTACGGTTTCGGTTAGTCTTGTATTATTTTTAAACCATTTACTTTTTTTAGGGTTTATTTCATAAAAATTATAACCACTATAGTTTTTTTTTTTTTTTAACCACTAAGAGTTTGTTTAATTTTTAGAAAACCAGTACGTAAAACTTTGGATTCTATAAAAACCATTTCTATTTGATTTTTTTGCAGTTTAACCACTCAAACAATTAATTTTTATGATTAAATAAACCATTCAAATTTTGAAAAAAAATTTTTCCAAAAAAACCACCTCGTATCCAATTCTTCCAAATGGTTTTTGTAACTCATTACCGGAAAAAAAAACGTATAGTGGTTATTTTGAAAATAAAGACAAACTTTTAGCGGTTAAAACTAAGAAAAAAATTCTTTCAGTGATTAAACCAAAAAAAAAAAAACAAACTATAGTGGTTTTTAACTTTTTATGAAATTAACCCTTTTTCTTAAAACATTTTTCTAGTTACTAGGTTTTCAAAAGGGCAAAATAGAGAACAAGAGAAGATTGCTATTATAAGTAAACATAAAGTACATTGCTATTCTATGATATTTTTCGTACAAAAGAAAAATAGAATACTTACAATTGCACATTGAGCAATGGCTTCTTCATATCTTTTGAGTTTTATCAAACATGCTGCAATGTTAAGGTGACATGGATTTTTAACCCCTAAAGCCATGTCTTGATATTTTCCAAATAATTGGAACATGAAATCATCATTCATGTATGCAATTGCCTATTATTATATCCACCAAAAAAAAACATTAGAATGATATTTAGAAAAATCAATTTAAACATGTTATTTGAATTTTGAGATGTGTATGAATATTAGTGATAATATTTTTAATTTTTAATACCATTTCGTATTGTTGAATGGCCTCTTCTAATTTTTCTTCTTTAAATAAAGAATTTCCATCCATTCTTCTTCTATCTGCTGCACTGATTCTTTCTTCTACTGTCATGTCACTACGCGCTTTTCCCTATGAAAATATTTTAAAATTATTTTGGGTCCCGTAAAAATGACGACTTTACCCCCATAGCGATTTTGGAATTTTGGTGGGGTGTATGTTTGAAAGTCCTTAAATGATTACAAAAAAAAGATTTTCTAAAAAAGCCATTTGAGATTTGTAGTTTTCCATGAAAACCGTTTTATGGTTTTAAATTTTTTTTAACCGTTCAATATTAGGTTAAATGACGGAAGAACCCTTGTATTTTGGACATTTTTACAAAAAAGCCCGTAAAAATGTATAAAATATAAACGCTTTTCTGACTTTTTTCCAGCTTCATTATGGTTAGAAATTATGAAACGGCTTTCTTGCAAAATTTACAATTTTCAAATTACTTTATTGAACAAAAAAAACTGGTACTGGTACCGGTACCGGTACTGGTGGTACTGGTACTGGGCAAAAATACAATTTTTGTCCCATTGATAAAGATAAAATTAATTAAAATTAAGTTGACTTACTTCTTTGGTTTCATCAAAACCAACTAATTCAACTTCATAAATGATATCTGCTTTTGGGGGTACATTTGGAAAAGAAAAGTTTCCTTCTTCACCATACCCTAATTCCCAACCCACATGTAACAAAGCTCTCTCACCCGATTTCATGGAGGTCAGTCCAATTGCCAATCCTGTCATTTCCTTTTTCTCTGGTACAAAACAACAGGGGTAAAAATGTCCAACCTTTTTCATAACACCATAAACGGTTCTAATTTGAGTAAAAACAAGTGATTACTTTTTTTCTTGCAAAAATATCAAAACTTTACACCATCTTATTCTTGCAAAGTATAGTTTCTTTTTTGCATTTTCCAAAAAGGGCAAAAGTGGAAAAATGGTGAAAGTACATTATGCTTTTCGATAAAAAAACGGGTAATGGTTAATTTAGAAGGTTAAAAAAAAGTATAATTGCTTAAAGTTAAGTGACTAAATCGATAAAATGGTGAAAGTATGTTGTGTTTTTTGATGTTGATACTAAAACCAGTAACCCAATTTTTTTTTTTTAAATAGTCAAAAAAAGTATAATGGTAGCTAAAAAAAATAGTTAAATAGATAAACCAATAAGTTAAAAGGTAAGAATTTGTTGATGCATTTATACCTTTTCCTAAGACCAATTCAACTAATTGTAACTCCTGCCAGGTGTCTTCAAACTTGTGTTGAGTACTTTCAGTCCATGCTTTGTAGTGCACTAAAATAATAAACATATTTAAAAAATATTTTAAAAAATTGATGACACACTAGGGGAAATGCAAGAAAAAAACAAACTCGGGAAAATTTTGTAAAAAAGTTATGACTTAATGGGGAAAAAGACTTTCTTTTTTGGAACCGAATTAACCGTCTATAATTTGAGTATATGACCACTTTACCCTTTGTCTAGATATAACAATGAATAAAAGAATCAAAACAAACAAATTAACATTTTCATTGAAGAAAAAAGGAAACTTACAAAAGCAAGTGGAATATTTTGAAGGCTTGTCACCATGACCTTCTTTAATGATTTGTTTTTTAACTTTTTCATGAAGAATTTCCACTTGTGTGTTAACTTTAGGAGGACCTTTATCATCTTGTGAAGGTCCTCCATTCACAAATGAAGATCCTTCCATCACAATTTCAGGTTCATTATCTTGAGATTGTTCATGTGGCATTGAAGAACCGTTTGACATCATCTCCTTTTCACCATCTTCAACTGCAAATTATAAATTTAAGCTTATTACATTAAACTTAAAGATCTTTGTGAAATTGGTTACATGATCACAACACGGATTGTCATGTCATTGTTTATAGGATTTGTACACTATGTTTGTGAATTAAAACTTGGAAAGAAAAGAATCGGTTAATGTTTGGTTCATTTGTTCTTGGTTTTTTGAAATGATCAAGAAACGATAGAGAAATAAGGTTCATTTTGTTGGGAACATTGGGAAGATAGTGGGAGAAAAGAAACTAGAATCTATGTATTTTTTCTTAATACCCATATTACCCTTACACATTCCAAGTTATAGAATCCAATTACTCCAACATCTTATAGTCGAACATATAGGAAAGAGACATATGTATGACCTTCACATAACATGACATCATACAAACTTTTTACTTTTGATGGATGAAAAGTGGAAGTTTGAATTTAAGCACCAAAAAGAAACTGATAAGTACATTAAAAGTAGGTTTGATTATAGGGATATATTCAGGAAAGTCCTTACATTTTGACACTATATTCGATTAAGTCCTTTTTTTTTTTTATATTCAATTAAGCCCAATACTTTGTTAAATGTTTACAATTTTAGTTATATATAAAAAGAAAATATTCATTAAAGTCCTTACATTTTGACCCTTTTAACAATTTAGAGTTGAATTTTCAGTTTTTATTCAATTATATTGACCCTATACATCAGTTGTAAAAATATAAATACGGCATAACCAGCTACTATCCAAAATTGTGCTTAATTAAACATAAAATAACAATTAGGCAATCGAATATAGGGTCATTAAGGACTTTCCTAAATATATCCCTTGATTATATATAGGGTGATCTTAAATAAACCCCGTCTATGTGTGTGGGTGTGTGTGTTGTGTGAGTTGACCTTCACACACACATGTCACGTCATGGGGTTTTTTTTTTACCAATACCCTTATATATATATATATATATATATATATATATATATATGTTATATTATGAACATAAATTTTCTTAATGAAGTTCATATCTATTGAGCATAAGCTCCTTAAAATCCAGCAAAACTTAATGTGTTATTCAACTTGGTAATCAAAATTAACACCTGAATCCCATATACACAAAGAAGCATAGTATGTATGTATAATTGTCATTAAACAATCCCGTATTGTCTTGTCATTGTTTATAGGATTTGTACACTATGTTTGTGAATTAAAACTTGGAAAGAAAAGAATCGGTTACTGTTTGATTCATTTGTTCTTGGTTTTTTGAAATGAGCAAGAAACGATAGAGGAACGAAAAGAAACCAGAATCTATATATTTTTTCTTAATACCCATATTACCCTTACACATTCCAAGTTATAGAATCCAATTACTCTAAGATCATATGGTCCTACATATAAAAACAGACACATGTATGATGTATGACTTTCACATCAAGTGAAATCATGCAAACTTTATACTTTTGATAGATGAAAAAGTATACTTTGAATTTAAGCACCAAAAAGAAACTGATAAGTACATGAAAAGTAGGTTTGATTATATATGTTATATCATCAACATAAATTTTCTTGATGAAGTTCATATTTATTGAGCTTAATCTCCTTAAAATCCAGCAAAACTTAATGTCTTCTTCAACTTGGTAATCAAAATTAACCCCACAATCCCATATATACAAAGAGGCATAATATATATGTATAATTGTCATTAAACAATCATACAGTTATAAACAGGAGTTCTAATTTAAAACTTTTGGTCAAGTCAGCTAAACATATCAAACTATGATTTATCATAAAAGTGCCAGATGATTAGAGATTTTGATGGGTTACCAACTGATTGAATCGGCTGCTGTTGCGCTTCTTCCATTTCCAAGATCACCACAGAGACTTCTTTCTATTCGTCAACTGGCTCCAATCAACTAAAGGAAGCTCGATTTCGAACTTCAACAAATTTCTAATCAAATCACACAAAATTAAAAACCCAAATAACGAAAAAGACCTACATTCACAATCGCAATCGCAATTCCAATTTCAGTTACAATCTATTCGAACAAGCAGATTAAACTGCGAACCGATTATAAGAACTTGTTTAAACAAGAGCACAAAGAGAAGCAAGATTCATACTTTAGTGCGATTTGAACTGGAATCTTACCTGCTTTTGAATTAGAACTTCTGGGATTTATCCGTGCTTGCTTACTTTGTAGTAATCGAAGAAGATTCGAGAGAGAAGTGTGTGTGTATTGACCAATTTGACAATTCTTTGTTTGCGCTGTGGCCTGCACATGCGGAATATGCACAATTTGGGAGGCGAAAGATTATGACATTATATTAGCGTTTCTTGTGATAATTAGGATTTTTCGCGTTTTAAATACAATAGATTTTTTTTTTAATTGAGTTATTAAGTTTTAATTTTTTTCAATTAAGTCATTATATTTTCAAATTTGTTTTAATATTAACCATGTGACCTGTCAATCCAGCTAGCGTGACATGGTAACGTGACACATAGGTGTTAAAATTGAAACAAAATTGAAAACATGATGACTTAATTGAAAAAATTGAAAACATAGTGACTTAATTTGAAAATTTGAAAAGCTAATACCTTAATTTAAAAAAAAAACACAATGTCAAAATCGAAATTAATAGAAACTTAGTGTTTCTTTTTTTTTTTTTGGAATTTGAACGATATTAAATTTGAAGATTTGTTGATTGTAAAAGTGTAACTAAATTTATTTTATTTATTATATTTGTTGTTAGTACAATTAAAATTTGTATAATTTTTTTAGTAAAGTCTAATTACGTTTAGTCAACTGGAAATTATAATTTCTTATTTTGTTTTGTTATTAATTTGCGATAGATTAAACGTAATTACATTTTACTAAAAAGTTTATACAAATTTTAATTATACAATGACAACTAATATAATAAATAAAAAAGTTTATTTATATTTTAACAATAAATAAATCTTCAATTTTAATAAAGTGCAAATTCCAAAAAAGACACTAAGTTTTCTATTAATTGAGATTTTGACACCATGTTATTTTTGTTTAAACTAAGTCAATAAGTTTTCAATTTTTTTTCAAATTATGTCACTATGTTTTCAGGTTTTTTTAATTTTGACACTTATGTGTCACGTCAGCTGAAAACCGGGTTGACCGATCATGTGGTCAGTTATGAAACAAAATTGAAAACTTAATGACTTAATTAAAAAAAATAGCACAATGTCAATATTTTTTTTTTAAACTTGATGTTTTTTTTTGAAATTTGTCATTTTTATTAAAATTAAATTAAATTAATAGTTCTAGTCATTAAGTTTAATTTTTTTTTTGGGTAAAGAGGACGGCACCTCTGGCAAATTTTATTAATAAAAAGAATAAATACAATATAAGGTTGGGGACTCCCCACCTAAGAAAAAAACAGAAAATCCATCGGGACAGGCCCCAAAGGACAACAAGGCTAAACTAGGAACCAAAAACAAGAAATGGAACCAGAAGCATAACAAGAACATAAAGCAAAGCAACCTGCAAAAAACAAACCATACAAGCAGAGAAATATATCGAAGCAAAGAGGAAGAAAATTAGGGGAGTGTCCATATCTTTTTAGCTAAAACAACATTAGTGCAAGGTTTCATAGATAGACTCAGCAGTCTACAGCGGATATCATCATTGACACTTGTTGTTGTTCAAAACAACTCACTTGTAGTTGTTATGTTTACAAAGTCTTAAATCAATTTATCTACCTAATTATATGACTATTAGACTTACGAGCAAGTATTACTCGGTCATTTAATAGTATAGTTTAGGCAAGTAAAAGGAATCGAATTTTCCACAGGGAATTATTAATTAACTTAAAGTCTTAAATTATCAATCAAACAGTTTAGAGCGAGTTTTAGTAAAAACTCGTAAAACTAAGTTTTGGATGCTTGTAAAATAGGCGAAATAATAAATAACAACTATCGTAACAACACGACAATAAAGAGATAATATGATCAAATTATAACAAGGGAAGCTTTCGCCTAGGATTTGTTGATTCATATAAACCTATGTTGACTAGTTTTGATTATGTGCAATGAGTTAAAATAGGTTGCATTAGGTGGTAGGATCATATGGTCAAGTCACCAATTATGTGATTTCTAAGTTAATATAGCACAATGGTCATGTAACTAAATAACTTATAATCGTGGAATATTAATATAATCTAGCATGCGAATATAGTCCATACCCTAATGGTCATAGTGATATGTTCATACAATCAATGGTCATGAGTTGCAACTAAATGTGATATAAGTTTTATTTCACTAATCAAGTTTATAATTTAAATAACTTCCCTAGTTAAATGGCCAATAACTAGTCCAAAGGTATATGATTTTCAATTACACATAACAATGGTTCATATGATTAATTTGTTTAAATGGTCAATAAACTTAAGCATATGAAGATGGTTATCAAGATTACAAACTTTAATCACATTCAAAATGTATAGCATGCAAATTATATATCCTAACCGATATTTAACTCGAATCAAGAACTAGATCAACACAAATTTGTATTAACGAATCAACATCACCTAGGCAAAAGCTACAGGGAATCTAGCCTAGCATGGTATCAAGTATACAATAACAATATGAAGAATACATGATAAAAGATACCAACAGGTTAAAATCGATGAATCCTTGCTACAATGAAGATCTCCGCTCCTTCTTGTAATGAAAATAACTCTCAAATACAATTATCATACATTAAATGGTGAAATACACGAAATATAATAACTATCAAATGTCAATTATCTGATTTCTCTCTTGTATTCTAACATTGGTCACCCAAATGGTCGTGCAATGCCTTCTATTTATAGCTGGAGAAAGCGAGAGGCGCGGTGCGCCTATAACTGGGCGCGGTGCGCCTAATGGTGGAGAGCTGGCTCGCTTTATCGCTGGAAAGGCCACGTGCAAGTTGCTTTTAAGATCGGATCTAGGGCGTGGTGCGCCCAAAGGTAAGGCGTGGTGCGCCTATGCACATGTTAGGCAACCCGGTTGAATCATTGGATGAACCCACGCTCCATTATTTTAATCTCAAGTAGGCCAGCATGTCGAAAACTGGTATCTTTATGGGCGCGGTGCGCCTGAGGACTGGGCGGGGTGCGCCCTGGCTGAAATCAGATTGGCACTTTGTTTCTTTTTAAGCTCAAATCTCTTGTAAAATCCGATCTTTTGCTCCATACGTGTCTTTTAGCTACAAAATGTATTTTTAAGCATATCAGGAATATTTAGTTCAAGAAATGTACGAAACTATACTAAAATGACACTGATATCGCCCGGAAAATATGTATAATTTACGCGATATCAAAATACCCCATACTTGAACTTTGCTTGTCCTCAAGCAATTTTAGAATAATTTTTAGGTTAAAAATCAATCCAAATAAACAAATACAGACACCATAGAAAAAGGTCAATGTCAGTCAACATGGTCAGAATCAGTTTTGTAAGGAACCTATATATTGAACAAACGTTACCCACTTTTAGCATTGTGAACCACTTTCTTTTGCTACTCAAAGGACGAATAGACTCGTTAAGATTTGGCGACTAGGAGTGTGTATCAGACAAATGAAACAGAGGATGTACCCAGTGGGGGTACTTTTCATCTACCTTTGATGAGGCTTTTATCCTAAAGAAATAGGGTTTTAAATGTCCTCTGGGCAAACATCTGGTTTTGAAAGTTTCACCCTTGTACTGTCCTTTACTTTTTACCGTCTCAAACCTTTCATTTCCTTTTTCTCATCACCAATCATAAAACTTCAATCTTCAATCTCGACATGCCAATATATTCTATATCTTCAATTTTTAGCTCGTTTTAGTCTCTAATTTTTGTAGACTTCTTGATGTTTCTGTCTTTTTGCTCTTTATTTTCTTGAAGTCTTTAATTAATCGTTGGATCTCTTTGACTTTTTCTTTTCTCAAGAACTTGGCTTCTAAGAGTTTCTTAGATGCGTGGATGTAGATTGTGATCAAGCTGATATTACCGATCAATTTTATGACTTGATCCCAATGATGTAGAATAGGGGATCGTCTTCAAAGTTCATCAGGAATCATTTGTAAGATGCGATGAATCAAAAATAGTGATGAGAAAGTGGCAATGTAAGGTTGTTTGAGACTTGGGAGTACAAAGGGTTAATCCTTTCAGAAGCCAAGATGCGAATTTTCTTATAAATAATATGCAAGGCTTAATATTTGTGTGTACACATCATCCAAATCAACCTCCTCTAAACGTATCTTAATTCATTGAGCACCTGCATCTGTCTTCCAAACAAGTAGTTTCAAAGTGGTTCGTTAGGCTCAAAGTGTGACCTGTTTGTTCAGTATAAAGAATTTCAAACAAAACTCGGGACCAATCTTATGATTCAATTTTTATGACTTGGCACTATGGTATCTGATTTATAAATTTTTTTCAAAATTTTACCCGAAATTAACCTATAAATGTTCAAAGACAAATAAAATACAAGTGTAAGTACTGCAATCCCTACCCCATACTTGATAAATACAACGTCCCCGTTGTATAAATATTTTATAAAATAAACATAAGAAAAAGGAGTATTGGAACCAACTCCCCTGAGGTATTGTACACGTGATTGCAGATTCTGAACTTGGAGCTCTTGTATTGGATCGAATAAGATTCATGATATGTCATCGTTTAAGTGCGATCTTATTATTTTTATTTTTATTTTTTAATTTTTTTTTATATTTTTTATGGACTGAAACGAATGTCAGTCATTCTGCACAATCATCAAATAAAGCAAGCAATATCTCAAACAACACGGTTAGATATACACACAAATAATAAAACACACCACAAATAAAAACAAAAAAAAACTAAATTTTTTATTATTATTATTTTTTTATATTTTTATTTTTAAGATAAATTTTTAAAAACAAAGAAAAATAATAAATAACACATACCAATCAAACCACAAAAACTCGGGTTGCCTCCCGGGAGCGCTTCTTTTTCATAGATTTGGAGTCTTTTTAGCTGGACTCCATTCCACTCTAAGGTTCTACTGTTTGGAGTGGGATGTCTTCGCGTTCGTTCTCGATGTGAATGCCTTCCTCATACCTTTTAAGTCGGTGTCCGTTCACTTTAAAACTCTCTCCTCCTTCCTTAAAAAGATCCACAGCCCCGTGTGGATACACTTCTTTTATGGTGAACGGACCATACCATCTTGTCTTCAGCTTTCCAGGGAAAAGTCTTAAGCGTGAATTGTAAAGTAAGACTTTTTCCCCTGGTTGGAAATCTTTGTTTCCTTTTAACCTTGAGTCGTGCCACCTTTTGATCTTGTCTTTGTAAATCGCTGAATTTTCGTATGCGTCATTTCGCAGTTCATTTAGCTCATTTAATTGACACAAACGGTTAGTACTGACAAGATTAAAATCCATGTTACACGATTTCAAGGCCCAGAATGCCTTGTGTTCAACCTCTACTGGGAGGTGACAAGCTTTTCCATACACCAATCTGTAGGGAGTAGTGCCAATAGGTGCTTTAAAAGCGGTTCGAAAAGCCCAGAGTGCATCATCAAGCTTTTCAGACCAATCTTTTCGACTAATTCCCACGGACCTTTCCAAAATGCGTTTTAAGGCCCTGTTTGTGATCTCTGTTTGACCACTTGATTGCGGGTGATAAGGTGTGGATATTCGATGGGTTACCCCATACTTATTTAAAGCATTTTCCATTTGTTTGTTGCAAAAATGAGTACCCCTATCGCTTATAAGAGCTTTAGGGACACCGAAACGTGCAAAAATGGTTTTCAAAAATTTAACCACACCTCGAGCATCATTTGTGGGTAAAGCTTTTGCTTCAGCCCACTTTGATACGTAGTCAACTGCAACCAATATATATTTATTTCCTTGGGAATTAGGAAAAGGCCCCATAAAGTCAATACCCCATACATCGAAAATTTCACATACCTGGATAGAATGCAATGGCATTTCATTTTTGGAGGAGATATTACCCGCTCGCTGACACGGATCGCATGTCTTGACGAAATTTGTTGCGTCTTTGAAGATTGTAGGCCAATAAAAGCCTGCTTCAAAAACTTTCCGCGCGGTGTAATTCGCTCCGTGATGTCCACCTGTAGGTCCTTGATGGCATTGCTTAAGTATGTCTTGAATTTCCTTCCCGTGTACGCACCTCCTTATGATGTTATCCGGACATGAGCGAAAAAGGTATGGCTCATCCCATAGGTAGTACTTGATGTCTGCAAAGAACTTCTTCTTCTGTTGATGAGTAAGCCCTCCAACAAGCACTTTGGCTGCAAGGTAGTTCACAATATCTGCATACCAAGGGGTTTCCATATTAACATGAACTGACATTACATGTTCTTCAGGGAAGGATTCGTTCACTCCTTTTTCTTCTCTCGCCTTTTGTTCAGGATTTTCCAGCCTTGACAAATGATCTGCTGCCAAATTCTCGGATCCTTTCTTGTCTTGAATTTCAATATCAAATTCTTGTAACAGCAAGACCCAACGAATTAAGCGGGGTTTGGCATCTTGCTTATTGAACAGGTACTTGATTGCTGAGTGATCTGTATAGACAATGGTTTTTGATAAAATTAGATAAGGTCTGAATTTATCAAAAGCATACACTACTGCCAGGAGTTCTTTTTCAGTGGTAGTGTAGTTTTCTTGGGCAGGATTCAGAGTTTTGCTGATGTAGTAAATTGGCTTGAACTTCTTGTCGATTCTTTGGCCTAGGACGGCTCCCAACGCGATATCACTTGCGTCTGTCATCAGTTCAAATGGTAGATTCCAGTCTGGGCCGATCATTATTGGAGCAGTGGTTAATTTAAGCTTCAAAAATTCAAAAGCATTAACACATTCATCGTTGAAATCAAATTTTACATCATTTTGTAAAAGTTGTGTTAAAGGTTTTGTTATTTTAGAAAAATCTTTTATAAACCTCCGGTAAAAACCGGCATGTCCCAAGAAGCTTCTGACTCCTTTCACGTTGGTCGGTGGTGGAAGTTTAGCAATCACTTCCACTTTTGCTATGTCGACTTCAATTCCTCGACCCGACACTTTGTGGCCCTAGACTATTCCCTCTTTAACCATGAAGTGGCATTTCTCCCAATTGAGCACTAGATTGGTTTCTTCACATCGTTTAAGCATTTTGTCTAGATTAGACAAACAGTTTGTAAATGAGTCACCAAATAGCGAGAAGTCATCCATGAAGACCTCCATTGAGTTTTCCATCATGTCATGGAAGATTGCTGAGACGCATATTTGAAAAGTGGCTGGAGCGTTGCATAGACCAAAAGGCATTCTTCGGTATGCAAAGATTCCTAGCGGGCAGGTGAACGTGGTCTTTTCTTGATCTTCTGGGTCAATGGGAATTTGAAAATAACCTGAAAAACCATCCAAGAAACAGTAATATGCTTTTCCTGATAAACGTTCTAGCATTTGATCCATGAAGGGAAGAGGAAAATGGTCTTTTCGTGTTGCATCGTTTAATTTGCGATAATCGATGCACACCCGCCATCCTGTCACTGTTCTGGTAGGTATAACTTCATTCTTCTCGTTGGTAATGACGGTTATCCCTCCTTTCTTTGGAACGACATGGATTGGGCTTACCCATTTGCTGTCAGAGATTGGGTAGATGATACCAGCATCAAGTAGCTTCATGATTTCTTTATCTACCACTTCTTGCATCTTTGGGTTAAGCCTTCTTTGATGTTGGGATGTTGGCTTTGAATCTTCTTCCATCAGTATCTTGTGAGAACAGATGGTTGGGCTTATTCCCTTGATGTCTGAGATGCTCCATGCGATGGCATTTTTCCTTCTTTTGAGAACTTTCATAAGCTCTTCTTTTTCTTCTAGGCTCAATTCAGCTGAAATGACAACAGGGTACTCTTTAGTATTAGACAAAAATGCATACTCTAAATGGTTTGGAAGTATTTTCAATTCCGGGATGCTCTGGTTCTTTGGAGATTTTTGCTTTGGAAGTACAGTTTCTTCCCGTTCAGCGAAATGTGGTTCATCTTTCAACAGTTCTTCTAGCTCCTTCAGATCCTTTTCGGGGTCGAATGACTTCTCAGCAAGTTGCATTTCGTGACTATGGCTATCTTCTTGTATGGCCCTGGCTTCTTCTTCCAATAGTAAGTCGAAAGTGTCAATATGGAAGACTGTATCATCACTCATCGTCGAGTGTTTGATCGTGTGGTCCATGCCAAAGGTGATAGCGTCAGTGCCAACCCGAATGGTTAGTTTTGTGTCATGGACATCTATTAAAGCTCTTGCTGTTGCTAAAAAGGGTCTTCCGAGAAGAATGGGGACTTCATCATCTTCCTCCATATCCAATATGACAAAATCTACAGGAAAAACAAATTTGTCAACTTTTACAAGAAGATCTTCTACAATTCCTCTAGGATAAGTTACCGCCTTATTAGCAAGATTAATTGCCATTCGAATGGGTTTTGGTTCTGGTAGATTCAGTTTCTTGTAGAATGAATATGGCATTAAATTTATACTAGCGCCTAAGTCTGCTAAACCATAGCTACTAGCATGGTTTCCAAATGTGCAAGGAAGATGTAAACCGCCGGGATCTCCCACTTTCTCTGGTAAGTTTTTCATCATCATAGCGTAGCATTTTTCACTTAATGTGACCAATGACACTTCTTCCATTTTCTTGCGGTTAGTGAGAAGGTCCTTGAGGAATTTGGCATATTTTGGCATTTGTGTGATTGCATCAACGAAAGGAATGTTGATTCTTAGCTGCTTTAGGTGTTCAAGGAATTTCTTGAATTCTTTGTCTTCTTTCTCTTTCTTCAACCGTTGAGGAAATGGAATAGTCGGTTGGTGTGGCTCTGGTGAGGATGTTTCTTTTGTTACTTCACCCTTTGTATGCTCATTATCTTTCTCCGCTTTACCTATTTTTGATTCAGGAGTTGAATTAATTTCGGGTTCCATGACTGCTGGTGGGATGATTTTACCACTTCTGGTAGTTATTGCTTTTGCTTGGGCACGTGGGTTCGGCTCGGTGTTGGTGGGAAGCGTTCCTGGTAGTCTTTCTTGCAAAACTTTAGATATTTGGCCAATTTGGTTCTCGATGTTTTGAATGGAGGCTGCTTGATTTCTTAGTTGAACTTCGGTTGCTGAATGTCTCTTTTCTGATCCTTCCATAAATTTGCCCAATATGTCTTCTAAGCTTGGCTTCTTTTCTTGGGTATGTTGTGGGTTAAATCCTGGTGGTGCCTGTTTATGTTGATTATAGGGTTGTTGCTGGCGATCGAATGGTGGTTGTTGCCTCTGTTGTTGGTTGTAAAAATCATTTCCTCCCCGCCAGTTGTTTCTTCGTATCGGGTAGTCGAATCTGTCTCCGGATGAGTAACACGCATCTGCTTTCTTGTTACCGTCTTCATCGTAAGGACAGTCTTTTTGTAGGTGAGGACCGCTGCAGTTGTCACATCCTACCGTGATGGCATGGATGTTTTGATTCATTTTCTTGAGGTCTCTCCCAAATTGGTCCAATCGGTTATGTATGGCTGACATTCCTTCCACTGCTTCTTCTTTTAGCTTCCTTCGACATGACGGATCTCTTGAGGAATGGTAGTGGTGAGAATGTTTTGCAAGTTCCTCAATTCTTTCGTAAGCATCAGTGGCGGTTAGGTTTATGAGTGGTCCTCGCCCGTCGAGTAATTATCTGGTTTGTGTATTGATGCAATCATAGAACTTCTGTACTTTCTGATGTTTGTCCATATCGTGTTGTGGACAATCTTGAATCAATTCTTTGAATCGACTCCATGCTTGGTACAAAGTTTCATCTTCGTCTTGAAGGAAGTTTTGAATTTTTGCTTTCATTTTATTGATTTTAGAAGGTGGAGTGTATTCTTCAATAAAATATTCTTTTAATCCGTCCCAGATAGTGATGGAACCTGGAGGTAGTCTCTTTAACCATTTCTTTGCCCCTTCGCGTAGTGTCATTGGGAAAATTCGTAACATGATTGCATCTGAGGAAATTCCTGGAATGTTGAAGCAATCGGTTATTTCCGTGACTTGCTCGATGTGTTCGACTGGATCTTCTTCTTCCGTCCCTTTGAAAGTAATTCCTTTTAGAGCAGAAAGGTAATGGCCTTTAAGCTCAAAATTTGCATTTTCAGGAATTTTTGGGCGTATGAGGCTTGGTCCTGTTCCGTCTCTTGCTCGGTTGTAGTATGCTTTCAAGGTTGGTTCTGGTTCGTTAACTGGGGCTGCCATTTCTTCTATTGGTTCTTCTTTTGGGAATATGCTTCTTCTTGTTTTTCTCCTGATGTTAAATTCACGTTCTGGTTCGTTCAATGCAGGTATGATGTTTGGTTGTGAACTTCGGGTCATAAACTGCACATTAGAAACTGTTTGCAAGTTGGGTGCGTTTCTCTTTTTTTTTTTTTTAAAATAAAATATATATATATATTTTTTTTATTCTTTTTTTTTATTATAAAAATATAAAATATTTTTCTTATACAAAATAAAAAAATGAACAAAAAGTTTAAAACTTTTAAAACCTTTATGTAATCAATTAGTTATAACAACCGAATATCTTATCAAATCCACTATAATGCGTTGACTATCAAATAAAGACAGTAGGGAGGCAGGACTCTTTCGGTCAATGACCTTTCGAAAATCCAACAACCAAACCGAATCTGTCTATTCTGACACCGTTCTCGTAAGTAGAATTACTAGCATGATAGTTGGATTGATAATCAATTTAGTTTGAAACAACTAAATAAATTGCAAGCGGGTCTTAAAATTATTTAATAAACAAGCATAGAGAAATACATGAAAATTTTGAAACAAACGTGAAATTTTAACTTTCCACGGTAGAAACCGTAAAAAGGATCGATTGACTAACAATTGTAGACAATAAAATTAATTAAATAATTCCCCGGCAACGGCGCCAAAAACTTGTTGTTGTTCAAAACAACTCACTTGTAGTTGTTATGTTTACAAAGTCTTAAATCAATTTATCTACCTAATTATATGACTATTAGACTTACGAGCAAGTATTACTCGGTCATTTAATAGTATAGTTTAGGCAAGTAAAAGGAATCGAATTTTCCACAGGGAATTATTAATTAACTTAAAGTCTTAAATTATCAATCAAACAGTTTAGAGCGAGTTTTAGTAAAAACTCGTAAAACTAAGTTTTGGATGCTTGTAAAATAGGCGAAATAATAAATAACAACTATCGTAACAACACGACAATAAAGAGATAATATGATCAAATTATAACAAGGAAAGCTTTCGCCTAGGATTTGTTGATTCATATAAACCTATGTTGACTAGTTTTGATTATGTGCAATGAGTTAAAATAGGTTGCATTAGGTGGTAGGATCATATGGTCAAGTCACCAATTATGTGATTTCTAAGTTAATATAGCACAATGGTCATGTAACTAAATAACTTATAATCGTGGAATATTAATATAATCTAGCATGCGAATATAGTCCATACCCTAATGGTCATAGTGATATGTTCATACAATCAATGGTCATGAGTTGCAACTAAATGTGATATAAGTTTTATTTCACTAATCAAGTTTATAATTTAAATAACTTCCCTAGTTAAATGGCCAATAACTAGTCCAAAGGTATATGATTTTCAATTACACATAACAATGGTTCATATGATTAATTTGTTTAAATGGTCAATAAACTTAAGCATATGAAGATGGTTATCAAGATTACAAACTTTAATCACATTCAAAATGTATAGCATGCAAATTATATATCCTAACCGATATTTAACTCGAATCAAGAACTAGATCAACACAAATTTGTATTAACGAATCAACATCACCTAGGCAAAAGCTACAGGGAATCTAGCCTAGCATGGTATCAAGTATACAATAACAATATGAAGAATACATGATAAAAGATACCAACAGGTTAAAATCGATGAATCCTTGCTACAATGAAGATCTCCGCTCCTTCTTGTAATGAAAATAACTCTCAAATACAATTATCATACATTAAATGGTGAAATACACGAAATATAATAACTATCAATGTCAATTCTCTGATTTCTCTCTTGTATTCTAACATTGGTCACCCAAATGGTCGTGCAATGCCTTCTATTTATAGCTGGAGAAAGCGAGAGGCGCGGTGCGCCTATAACTGGGCGCGGTGCGCCTATAACTGGGCGCGGTGCGCCTAATGGTGGAGAGCTGGCTCGCTTTATCGCTGGAAAGGCCACGTGCAAGTTGCTTTTAAGATCGGATCTAGGGCATGGTGCGCCCAAAGGTAAGGCGTGGTGCGCCTATGCACATGTTAGGCAACCCGGTTGAATCATTGGATGAACCCACGCTCCATTATTTTAATCTCAAGTAGGCCAGCATGTCGAAAACTGGTATCTTTATGGGCGCGGTGCGCCTGAGGACTGGGCGGGGTGCGCCCTGGCTGAAATCAGATTGGCACTTTGTTTCTTTTTAAGCTCAAATCTCTTGTAAAATCCGATCTTTTGCTCCATACGTGTCTTTTAGCTACAAAATGTATTTTTAAGCATATCAGGAATATTTAGTTCAAGAAATGTACGAAACTATACTAAAATGACACTGATATCGCCCGGAAAATGTGTATAATTTAGGCGATATCAACACTATTCACGACAACATGATAAGATCTTTTTGTTTTTTTAAAAATCCGAAAATTTCTTTCCTGCCAAATGTGGTAAACAGCACCAGCAAGAACAAGTCTTCTAATGATGGACCAAATGTTCTTACTCTTAGAAATGGGGTTGAGTTGATTAATGATATCGGACCAGCTATCAATGGGGAAGGAGAGATTCATGACATGTTGGAGATCATGCCAAACCATAGAAGGGAAAGAACATTCAAAGAAGAGATGGGAAAGGGAATCCGGACAATCCCCGCAGAAGGCACAAGTGAGATTGGAGTTAGGGTCCCAGATTTTGATTTTATCATGAGTCTTTAGACGATTTTTAAGAGCAACCCAGAGAATGAAAGCATGTCTGGGAATATTCTGGGAGAACCAAACAAGGTGAAACCAAAAGACAGGTTGATGATAGGGACGAATTGACTCCCAAACTGAACGAACCGAAAAAGGAAAGAGTTTACCGTCACTAGATCTCCATAGGATCTTATCAGGAACGGACGTGGAAAGAGTAGGGGGTTATGAGAAAGAAGAGCAATACGGGAATCCCTCCAACATTGGGGGCGAACCCAAGATCCGTTGAGGACCAGGTCAGCAACCTTAGAATCAGGAGTGAAACCCGCACCATGGATGTCACGGGGAGTCAAGAATTTAGAGAGGGGGCCCGCAGGGTGCCAGTTATCGAACCAAGCCGACGTAGAGCATCCATCACCTATCTGGGAAACTATATAATCCCTTATCTTATCCCGCATATCGAGGATGTTTCGCCAGGCAAATCTTGAACCGCATTTTTTGGGGGCATCCCAAAAGTTACGGCCACATAGACGGTATGAGTGGATCTATTTGACCCATAGGGACTCTTTCTTGGAAAGGAGTCTCCAAACATGGGAAGCCATAAGGGCAACATTCCAGATAGCAAGGTTACGTATGCCAAGACCACCATGTTCCTTAGGAAGGCACACAGTTTTCCATGAGACTTTTGCTTTACCTCGTTTCAGCTCACCATGGCACCAGAGGAAACCCCTCATGAGCTTCTCAATATCGTTAGAGATAGATTTAGGAAGAATAAAAACAGAAGCCCAATATATATGCATAGAAGAAAGAACAGAGAGGATGAGCTGGAGACGGCCAGCAAAGGAGATAGACTTGTTCTTCCAGTCATTAATCCTGCATTTGACTTTATCAACAAGGGCTTTACAGTCCTTGTGGGCAAGACGGGTGGTGATAAGAGGGACGCCAAGGTATCGGACAGGAAAGGATCCCTCAGGAAACCTAACAATACAATTAATGGCAACCCTTGTCCTCTCACCAACATTGCAGCAGAAGGCTTCGCTCTTCGCTACATTAGGATGGAGCCCAGAGACCCCAGAGAATTCTGCAAGAGAATCACAAATGATGCTTACCGAAGAGCTATCGCCATGACAAAAGAGGAGAAGATCATCGGCAAAGCAGAGATGAGTGATACTTTGCTCTTCACATTGCCGGTGGAATTTAAAAGAATCGGACTCAGAGATTTTTCTCCTGATCATTAGGTTAAGCACCTCCATGACAAGAGTGAAGAGATAGGGAGAGAGGGGGTCACCCTGCCGAAGGCCTCTTTTACCGTCGAAAAAACCGTGAGTATTACCATTGATACCCACAGAGTAAGCCGTAGTGGAAACACATGTCATGATCCAGTCAATCATACGGATAGGGAAACCAAATCCAAACAAGATGGTGCGAAGAAAAGACCAGTCCACCGTGTCGTATGCTTTTTGAATATCGACCTTAAAAGCACACCTTGGTGGTCCACGATGCCGATGATAATCACGTATTAGTTCGTGGACAAGAAGAACGTTGTCAGAGATCAAACGACCAGGGATGAAAGCAGACTGGTTATCATCAACCAAAGAAGAAAGATGGTTCTTGATACGGTCTGCAATAATCTTGCTAATACATTTATAAACAACATTACAGCATGCGATCGGCCGGAAATCAATGACTTTGGAAGGGGAGTCGACCTTAGGGATGAGAGCAAGCACTGTGTTGTTGAAAGACTTAAGGAGTTTTCCAGAAGATAAGAACTCCTTAACCGCCAAACAGACATCGGTACCCACAATATCCCAAGCAGACTTGAAGAACTTAGCCGAGAAACCATCAGGTCCAGGGGCTTTATCATCTCCCATCTGGAACATGACGCACCTAACTTCGTCATCAGTAACAGGAGTAAGCATGGCGGCAGACTGGATAGGAGAGAGCTTATTAGAGAAGAGGGAACAAGGGTCACGAATAGGAAGGGAGGGGTGGGCAGATCCCAAGAAAGTTTGAAAGTGGGAAACAAAAAGATTGGGAAGGTCATTCCCCGAGATCCAGTTTCCGTGAGCATCCTGGATAGAATCGATACGGTTACGAGATAAACGGCTTCTAACCGACTTGTGAAAAAAACCAGAATTTTTATCTCCCTCACGAAGCCAGTCAACCCTAGCCTTTTGTTTCAGGAACCTCTCTTCATCCAGGATAGCCTCGTTATAAGCGAGGAGATACCTGCATTGTTCTTTACGGAGATCCTTATTGAAAGGGTCTCGATCCAGAGCAATCTGAATTCTATCAAGCTCAGTACGAAGGGAGATAACCTTAGAGAAGATGTTGCCCTGGCTGCGAAGAAGCTGCCACAAGGGATTTTTCAGATTTTTAAGATTTTGGAAAACCTTATACATCCGATAGCCGGGGATATTGGGGTTCCAAGAAGCAGCAACAACCTGTTTGAAATCGTTCTTATAAGTCAGGAAATTAGGGAACTTGAACGGTTTAGGCCTGAACGTAGATCGATGGGGAAGAGAAAGCACAGCAGGGGTATGGTCGGAAGAATGGTAGGGGAGAAAATTGACAGAAGCCGAAGGGAAAGAAGCAACAAATTTAGGGTTTCCCATGACACGGTCAATTTTCTTAAGAATCCCACCAGTACCATTAGGAGACTTGGTCCAGGTATAGAAGAGACCTTTATAGTTAAGGTCCTCCATCTCAATGTGATTAACACAGTCCCTGAAATCTTCCATGGCACGAGAGATAACAGAAGTCCCGGAGGTGCTATCTTTCATGTCAAGAGCAACATTGAAATCACCCAAGAGAATCCAAGGGGCATCTTTAACCACATTCTTATGGGCCGAAAGAGAATGCCAAAGGGAACGATGCAGGATGTGATTATTATGAGCATAGACGAAAGAGCAGAAGAAGGATCTATTAGAGGCACGAATTTTAATGGAGAAATGCATAACTAGATCATTTAAGTCAAGAAGCATCATATCAACAGCAAGGGGATCCCAAGCAACCACAATTCTAGTCCCCCGAGGGCAAAAAAGACCGTTAGACGACCAAGACCAAGAGCCAAAAGCACGAGTACAGATAAGAGTAAGATTAGAAAAGGAAGCACGAGTCTCGACGGAAGCACAAATTTGGAGATTTTGATCGCGAATAAGATCTCTCAAAGCTTTCTGATGAGAAGGCTTACAGAGACCGCGAGTATTGCACATAGCGATGTGCGTCATATGGAAACTGGGAGGGGGGTGGAGTCCATCTGCTCGGACGCTGGAGCTATCATAGGGTGATCATTATGGGATCCAGTCTCATTAACAATGAACTGGGCAGTGTCACCATCATCAGAGTCGACCTCAAAACAATTATCCTCTTCGATTAGGTCATCAGCATCAGGATCAAAATCATCTGGACTAATTTGGGAGGGAGCACCGAAAGGGGGCAGGGGGAAAGAAGTAGAGGGAATATCCGTGACGTTATAGGAACAAGACTCTAGAATGGAGAAGGCGTTGAATATAGGTGTGGAGGATTCAGACTGTTTTAGGGGCTGGGAGGAAGAAAGGCGTAGGATAGGGCTAGGGAAACCAACTATAGCCGCCTTACCCTTCAAGGGGGGATTAGGAGAATGGGGGGATATGTGGGGTCGATTATTATAATGAACCATGCGGTTCTCAAATCGTTTCTTATTGCTAATTGTTTTTAAATTGTTATTATTTTTGGAAAAAGAGTTATCTTGCATCTTGTTTTGGTATTTTCTACTCGTATTGCTTTTAGAAGATTCATTATTTTTCTTGTCATTATTAGAAACATGTTTTGATGAATTTTTCTTATTTGAAACCATAGTAAAATCATCATTTTTATCTATAATTGGTTGTTCAAGTTTTTCCGTAGTAATGGTAGAAGTATCCATAGGTTTAGCAATAGAAGTAGCAATTGGTTTAGCAATAACATGCATACATACATGGGTTTCGTGACCAAACACCTTACAATGAGAGCACATATGTTACGTCATATGTTAGCGTCTTTTATACATTTTTTATACATTTTTGAAGTCGGTCAAATCATTTATCATATCACTAGATTATTATTAAAATGTTGTAACCCTTTCTCATATCTATATTTTCTTCCAAATTTTAAATTATTTATGTTTGAATATATATATATATATATATATATATATATATATATATATATATATATATATATATATATATATATATATATATATATATATATATATATGTGTGTGTGTGTGTGTGTGTATGTGTGTGTATTATTGTTAATAACATGTGATTATAAACCTTTTTATTTGTTATCTACAAATATATAGTTCAACATTTAATTTGTAGTGATGTTTTGTAATGTAGTTGTTTGTAAATACTTTTTATAGCTATAAGTTAAAAAAAACTTACAAATTAACGGAATACTTTTTTCTCTTTTGATTGCTCTCTAGCTTCCCGCTGCATTACGCAATGGTGCACTTCCTAGTTTTACATATCAACCACTGCCGTTAAAAAAACTTAAGAAGTTGTTTGATAGTTGCAGTTTGAGTCATATTTGATGCAAGTTTGAATGAGTCGAAAGCTCTGACTGAGTTTACCTCTAAATAAAATCATGTTGTTTGATTATACATTGATTGATTTTGTTGAATGATAAGAATGATGATATTACCCTTCTATTATATCTTGTACCGTATAAAATGTACTATTCGATAAAATATCCGAATGAAGTTGCTAAATAATTATAAAATTTACAAAATGTCATACAAAACCAAAAGTAAACATAAATCATTTCAAATCTAAATAGAAACATATTGAAATTCAAACAAAACATAATAATTTGCATATAAATTTACTTTTAACCAATTTAAAGTAGTTGATTAGCAACCTGGTCACGCAAAGTAGCCATACATTGATTTCCTTCTGAACCCCATTTTATGTCTTGTGTGTTTTGGCCACCACTTTCTTCATCTTGCACGTTGATGACAAACACAATGTTCTCTTCAAAGTCCATAAATATTTGATTGTGAATGTTGCATTTCCTTAAAAAATTATGGATTGTGAAACAAGAAATGACTATGTCTCTTCGCATTGGAAAAGGATAAGGAGTCATTTGCTTTACGATTGAGAATCTAACATTCAATACACCATAAGCGCACTTAATAACATTTATGAGTTGTGCATGAGCATGATTGTTGAGGCGTCACACTCAACAAATAAATTAAGATATATAAGTCTTAAAATTTGTTCACTACTTAATATACTAATAATATAGTATAAGGTAAGCAGGATTGATCATCAAGGATAAGGGTATAATATATTGCCAAGTTTTTCACATAAGACACAATAAAGTTGACACCCTTATGCCACTAGAACTTCTGACACTCCTATTGCCTCCAACTTTCCTGCCGAATGGGCTAGTGAAGCGCAGTGAATTCATCTAAGGTAGACTGGTCCTTTGTCTGGATGGACTTCACTTCAGTCGTCGTCGCTATCTGATTTTGAAAACTGCGATCATCCAAGGACCCTTAGATATGCAAGGGATAATCCTCCACCTTTCTATCTTTCTTCAATGCATCCAACAAGCCAATTGAAGGCTGAGGCATCTGAGTATTGTTTCCGTTCATCGATTGAACATACTTCCCATTCGGTAGGTTCTTCGGTCAAGACTGACTTCGGTCTTGAAGTATTTGGCCTTGGAACTTCTCGGGTCTGGGGAGTTTCAGGTTCGGTCTAAACCTTCTCTGATATGAACTGTTTTTACTCTACATCTCTTCTGACTTTCGGGGTTGACTTCGGTCAGAGGCTGTCACCTTGGTAAGGACTGACACTATGACTTTTGACACAAGTGCTGGCTTTCGTCACTTCAGTGGGACCTCTCTCAAGTCTCCTTCTGGGTGAGTGACGTGGTACCTGGACTTCGCCTATTGATGAATCAGAAGAGCCTTCTCCAAACTGGGACATTAGATGCCCGTTATTCATGTTACCTCTTTCAGACTGCTAGTGGAACCTGACATTCGGAAACTGAGGCTCCACAATGGATCCGACGTGACAATCCCTTAGAGACATGCATTTTTATCTCGCTAGCTTCACAGTGGTTGTGGCCCAAGCCATAGTTGTAACTGTAAAGATGCTATAATCATCATCAGCTCCACAGTAAGACTCTGTCATCCCTTCCCTGGAGGTAGTCAAACTCTCTTTCCTGTCGTTGACACCGGTGGCTCCTGCTCCCATATCTCTCCATTCGTTCCCGGTTGGAAACTGGAGCAAGGATCACTGTTACGACAGTTCTCTCCATGTTACAGGTGATGTCAGACTTGTTTCTGGATCTGTTCTCTCTTCAACTTGGTTCTTCCTCCACCATTGCTCCACCTCCAGGTTGATTTTAGAACCATTGACAGGTGTAGAAGATCTGGTATATTCAATTTTCCATCTGCATACCCTAGGAGTCAAAGTTATTAAATACAATTTGCCGATCTTGGACCTCCCGACTTTAACCATGAAGCTCTGATACTAGTTTGTTGGGCAATGGAAGACACTAACGAACACGGCCAAGTACTTCGACAACGTTCTCCGACTATTAAGACTAATGGGTAATACGAAAATTGAAACTGAGAAACACAATGATATAAATTGGTTCACTCGACAACGAGTCGCGCTATATCCACTGTGAGAAACGAGAGAAATCTTTCAATAATAAACTTTATTGATTTACAAGAGAAAATTTATGACTAAGCTCTGTTTTTGACACATTTGACATATATTATTATATAAATAGCCAAATGTGGAAGGTTAAACACGCAAGTCTTGGGTGAGAAAGAGCAAGAGGACGACCTAGACGTGCACCTATTAACTTTACAGGCGGTGAAGTGACAACTACATGCTTCCCATGCTGCCGCCTGATGCATGCCACTGTTCTTCGCGTGTTCCCAAGATATTTCTGACAGCGGAGGTGACTAAACCACACAAGGTCTGACCAAGACTTTCTCTTGGACCGAGATCACCCAGTTGGCCTTCGTTCCTTGAACGAGACTTTGATTGTCCGACTATGCTTATGCAACTTCTATCGAACTTCACTTCGTACAAGGTCCAACCCTTTATTCAAAAACTTTTATGTCTGAATTTTGCTTTGCCCGAAGGATACTGCTATCTCATCTTCTCCTGTTGATGACATGTTCACAACTGTGACTGTAGCCGAAGCTACTGCTGTCACTGTGAACATCTGTCCGCATGAGATACTGATGAAGCCTTCCTCAAACATAACTCCTCAGTTCAGACTTGGTACTTGCTTTATCACACACCTTAGTCTGGTAACGAGTCTATCACCAACTGTCTTCTGTTGTCTATCTTTGATGCATTCAATGTCTGTCTTAGAACCAAGAACATGACTCCTGATCCGGACGAAGCAGTGGCTTCGGTCCAGCTGATCTTCATGTATTTGGTTTCAACCTTTTGTTGATCTTCTGAAGGATCGCCTTCTTCTTATTCTGATCCGCCATGGTTGATCTGACCGGAGCGAAGGACTTCCATTTAACTGGAAGACTGGACTGAGATGTACACCTCAACAGTACTGGTTGGCCTCAACTCTGTTTCTGGTTGCTTCGGACACATGTCCTCTTCAGTTGTCATGGATGGCTTCGGTTTGGATTAGACTCCACACTTTGCTCAACATGACTGATATGATGTATGTGTTGGAACTCACTAAGTTGTATGCTTACATTTTTCCTAAAAAACCACTGTTTTAGATACTTTTGGTACGGACAATGACAAAGCTTGATGGGTACACACTAAAGCGGCTTCACTTTTGGTTTATATATGTGTTGACATTATTTTAGTTATCGATTTTCGCTGACTATTTTGAAATATTGATGATGTTTTATGATTTGAATTATGAAATAGTAATTACGTTTGAAAGTTTAAACAAAATGATGTTTTTATAATTAAAAATCGATTTCTCTAAAAAAATTTAAATTGTGACAAAAGGCGTGACGTTACAACATGTAATATAATATAACCATGTTATTCAACCATTTTTAAAGTGGTGCGTTGGGATTGAAAGAACTCGAAATATATATTCAATATGAAATAAAAATATCTAAGGGCCACTTTTTAAATTTTGGTATTACATACACACTGTTAAACACATTATTTTCGTAAATGTTTTAAACTAGGTTTTGCACACTGCGCAATGCGGCGACAATACATGCCTTGTGGGAAATTTATGTATAAGTGTACTTTTGGTTTTGTGAAAGCCAATATTAAAAAGAATCTATATGCTTTTATAACCATACATGCATAAAATATGTAAAAGAATGGCAAACGATTTTATAATAAAAAAGTAATCTATAAAATAGAAAAATCTCAAAAAATCACATATAAAAACAAAGATACAAAACATGAAAGTTTTAAGAAGCTACAAATTAATTATACGATTAAACATCATAACTTATTTTATCTAAAGAATTAATTTGTTGCATAAATTAAAAAAAAAAAGTAAAATGTATTTAACTAGTCAACAATTTAAAACTTAAATAAAATGCTTGATATATTTATTTGTTATTTATATAGTTAAAACTTAGTTATAATAGTTGAAATTATAAATTTAGATCTAATATATGCCATTTGTATAAAACTTATCTAAAATGTTTCATATATGACTAAAGAAATATAATAACAAAAACTGAGTTTATTGTGAATCTTTAAGGGCTGCAATGGGTTTTAGATTTTCAATTAATACCGAAATTAAATAAAACTAATTACAAGAAGTATAGTTTGCCAATTTCCAAAAAGAAATATTCATGAATAGAAACACATTTGTTGTTGCTTTCAGAAGGGCTCGATTTAGGACCGGCCCGTTGATTTAGGCGGTGTTTGTTTTCTATGAGATAAATGGTCTGCAGTCTGCGGACCATATCTGCAGAATAAGAGGTAAACCAGATGTCTGCAATCTGCAAGAAAAAAATTGTTTGTTTTTTAAAGTTTGTGGAGCACTAAAATAAACTAAATTATTTTTCAAATAATGTATTTTTGTATATATCTAACCTTTTATTTTGTCAATTATTTTTTTAATAATAATTATCTACAATTTATATATAAAAATACTTTTTTTTTAAAGTTAGAAGATGCAAAAAGACTTTGGTCCATATCTGCAAAAATAAGTGGGTGCGTAGACCTTTTTAGGTCTGCAGTATTCTAAAAAACAAACAATATGTGAATGTAAACGTTTGCACGCCGTCTACGGGCTGCAGACAAAAAATGTCAAGAAGATCTGCAGACAAAAAACAAACACTTAGAAGACCCTGTGCGAATAGTAAAAAAGTGGCCCTAAATATTATTTTAGTGACGAAATCTATGAGAGATTAGTGACGGAATTTTACGAGGCATTACCGACGGATTTTTATAAAGAATTAACGACGGATAAATAATTTGACATGACTTTTTTGACAATATTAATATTCCGTCACATGATTTAGCGACGGAAATACTGACAGATTTTTCCGCCACTATACTAAACATAATTCTTTTCTGGGTCTTCTAGGACCTAAACGACACGACCTCTATACAATCTCATACTTTACACCTCCTTAAAACTGGGCCGACTCGATCCCTTACTATTTTGGTTGACAATGAAACGCCTTATAACCAAAACCAAACTCAATTTTTGTTATCATTTGTTGTCTTATAATATCCAAATTAATAATTAAATTTACCATGGTCCGGTCATATCATTGTTCAAAATTATATAAATCATTCAAAAATCACTGGTTTTGACCAATTTTATGATTTTCTAAGGTAGATATGGAAGTGTAGCTTTGGATGAAACCTATAAAGGTAGAGGGACTTAAAGTGAAAATACATAACAAAACAGGGGGTTCAACCGCGGAATTCGTCGTCACAACCGCGGTTTTGTCTCCCATGGCAGAATCTCCCCTTCCGTCATCCGTGGGTTGTTAAAAGTCGTCTCTCTATCTACGCATTCGGGATATTTGAAGCCGTAATTACTGTCCATGACGGCTGATTTCTTCGATTAGCAGGTTCGATTATTGTTTCTGAATACCTACAAGTTTACGTTTTTTTCGGTCTTAGGGTTTTTTTTTTTCTCTAGAAAAAGTTTCTCTTAGATCGATTGTATCTAATGTAATAATTATTATTGGAGTTCGAAATCGAATATGGGTTGATAATGAATATCTCATTTTTAGGCTTCTTGGTTGTAAAGCGTGGAAATTCATGTTACGATAGCGATTGCCCTCTTTTCTTATAACCCGGGCCTCAATTTTGTGTGAAATCTTTGATACAATAAGGCTATGAAATCAGGAAACGATTAATGATCCCTACTAGAATCCATGAGAAAATATAATTTCAATTCAAACCAGAACAATGCTCTTGATCTGTCGATTCAACTAAAATTGTAGAATTTTGCTTAAGAATTATGGTGTTCATGTTCTTAAAATTCTAATTTATTGTACAGAATTCAAGTTTACACTCTCAACTGCTCAAATTAGATGAATTTCGGAATTGTGTAGTACTTCATGCATTTTATAACTTCTAAAATTGATGATACTCATTGTTTTCTGTTCTTCTTGAGACCGAAAAACCATGTTTGACTGTTTATAAGTATGTTAACAACTTTATAATGGTCTTATTTGTAGAGTTATATGTCCTCTTTTTGTTTTTCTTGTATTGCAGGTGAGATACACACAATTTCAAGTTTCTAAGAAAGCTGATGCAGATTCATGTTTATATTCAAAGAAACTTAAAAGTCTGCTTTAGCTGAACTTGCTTGATGTACATTTACAACTAGTTTTAGCAGTTACTATAGTCTATTAACAAACAATCATTCAACATCAAACAATTCAGACCTTCATCAAGATTTTATGGTGAAAAAAATCATTGTATAGCAACATCAAAAATGGGTTCAAGACATAAACAAATCTTGATATTCTTTCTTTCTTCACTCCTTCTACACACATCCGCCACATCAGATTCACAAAACCAGACTTCACATTCACAAAACCTAATAACTGCTCCATTAAAGGACACAATAGGAAGTGTTATAGATGGAAACAATTTAGGTGAAGTGTTTGTTGAAGAAGTTGTTGATGGAAAAAAGAACAGGGTTTCAGTGACTACAGTTGCTTTGTTTACATTAGCCATGGCTGCTGCTACGGGTTTAGGTGCACTGCCATTTTTCTTTGTGGAACTTGATGCTGAATGGGCAGGAATATGTAATGGAATGGCTGCAGGTGTAATGTTAGCAGCAAGTTTTGATTTGATACAAGAAGGAAGGGATCATGGGAGTGGTAGTTGGGTTGTTATGGGGATTTTGACAGGTGGCATTTTTATCTGGCTATGTAAGAAGGTAAGTTTTTATTTTTGGAGTAAATTACAAGTTTGGTCCTTGTGGTTTACACCAAATTACGGTTTTGGTCCTAGTTTTGATTTTTGAAAGTCTTGCACTGATGGCTTCTATGGTTTACAAAATGTTCACTTTTGGTCCCTATTGTTTTCAAATCTTTCACTTTTGGCCATTGGCGCAAGATTTTCAAAGTAGGACCAAAACTGTAATTTGGTGTAAATTACAGGGACCAAAACCGTGATTTACTCTTATTTTTATTTTTATTGATTTTCAACTATTGGTCATGTGTTCATTTAGTTAGTTTAACTTTTTTTTTTGAGGTTTAAGGTTTTTTGAGTTTTAAAGTTGTTGTGACCTGCTATGGGAGGTTTCCTAGGTTAATTTTAACTTTTTTTTTTTGACAAAATTGCCCCGAGTTTTAGTTATTTTTACGAGTTTGGTTACAACCTTTTTTTTTTTGCAAATTTGGCCCAAGGTCGTTTGAGTTTTAAAATTGTATCCATTGCACTATGTGACTTTTACAAAATTGCCCCAAAATTTAACTACTATTGTGAGTTTGGTTCCAAGTTTGTTCTGCAAATATATCACAACTTTTTTACTAAAATTTCCCAACTTTTTTTACAAATTTTCCGACTTTGTTTTTACAAATTTGTTCCCAACTTTTTTACAAATATTTCCACTTTGTTTTTACGTGTTATTATTATTCTTTTTACTTTTTTACAACTTTGTTTTTACACGGTTTACATGTTTTTCTAGAACATCGTTTTTATACGTTTTTACATTGTTTTTTACGACTTCGTAATAAACAATGTAAAAAGGAAGTCGTAAAATGTAAAAATGAAGTTGGAATATTTGTAAAAAAAGTTGGGAAATGTTGTAAAAAAAGCCGGGACGAAATTCATAATAAAAATAAAAACTTGGGGCAAACATGTAAATTTTTTTTGGATAACCTGTGAACCTTGTTATGCTATAACAGGTCACATTGTGCAATGTATACAATCTTGAAAGTCAAATAACCTTGAACCTCCAAAAAAAAAAGTCAACTGACTAAATGTATACATGAACAATAGTTAAGAGGACCAATTTCAAACATAACCCATTTCTTACTTTCCTTTTTTTGTTTCCATAATCACATTTGACATACTTTTTTTTTTCTTTAATATTATAGTTTCTTGAACATTATGGTGAAGTAAGTATGTTGGACATAAAAGGGGCAGATGCAAATAAGGTCATTTTAGTAATTGGCATCATGACTCTTCATTCTTTTGGGGAAGGTTCCGGAGTAGGGGTATCTTTTGCTGGTTCAAAAGGTCTTTCTCAGGGCCTTTTGGTAACTTTAGCAATTGCTGTTCATAATATTCCAGAAGGGTTAGCTGTCAGTATGGTTCTTGCATCAAGAGGAGTTTCCCCTCAAAATGCCATGTTATGGAGTGTAATTACATCTTTGCCCCAGGTAATTCTTTTTACAGTTTTGGTCCCTGTGGTTTACACCAAATTACGGTTTTGGTCCCTGTGGTTTACACCAAATTACGGTTTTGGTCCTAGTTTTAAAATTCTTGCATCGGTGGTCCCTGTGGTTTCCAAACCTTTCACTTTTGTTCCCAATGGTTTACAAATCTTTCAATTTCGGTCCCTTCGCTTTACACAAATAATAACAGAGGGAGGGATCAAAAGTGAAAGATTTAGAAACCACAGGGACCAAAAGTGAATGGTTTGGAAACCACAGGGACATCAGTGCAAGATTTTCAAAACTAGGACCAAAAATGTAATTTTGTGTAAACCACAGGGACCAGAATTGTAATTTACTCTTTTGACCCTACCCTTTTCTTTAAATAGCAAAAAGATTTAATCTTTGATATATATATTTTTTACTTTGACTGTATTTTGACAGCCTATTGTAATTTACTCTTTTGACCCTACCCTTTTCTTTAAATAGCAAAAAGATTTAATCTTTGATATATATATTTTTTACTTTGACTGTATTTTGACAGCCTATTGTAGCTGTACCTTCTTTTATATGTTTAAATATCAAAAAGATTCAATCTTCTTTTTCACCCGAGTAAATTACGGTTTTGGTCCCTGTGGTTTACACCAAATTACAGTTTTGGTCCTAGTTTTAAAATTCTTGCATCGGTGGTCCCTGTGGTTTCCAAACCTTTCACTTTTGGTCCCAATGGTTTACAATTTACAAATCTTTCAATTTCGGTTCTTACGTAAACAAGTAATAACAGAGGGAGGGACCAAAAGTGAAAGATTTAGAAACCACAGCGACCATCGGTGCAAGATTTTCAGAACTAGGACCAAAACTGTAATTTTGTGTAAACCACAGGGACCAAAATTGTAATTTACTCTTTTCACCCTACCCTTTTCTTTAAATAGCAAAAAGATTCAATCTTTGATATATATTTTTTATGTTGACTGTATTTTGACAGCCTATTGTAGCAGTACCTTCTTTTATATGTGCGGATGCTTTCAATAAATTACTGCCATTTTGTACGGGGTTTGCAGCAGGGTGTATGATTTGGATGGTTGTTGCTGAGGTTCTTCCAGATGCATTCAAGGTAACCAACTTTAGAGTTTTTATAAATTTGTATATATATTTTTAATATAAGTTTAAGGGAAATCTTCAATAAAGTCCCAATGCTTTGGCCCAGTTTACACAGAAAAGTCCCAAATTATTATTTTTTGAGTAATTTACAATTTTGGTCCCTGTGGTTTACATCAAATTACAGTTTTTGGTCCTATTTTTAAAAATCTTGCACTGATGGTCATGTGGTTTTCAAATCTTTCACTTTTGGTCCTTATGGTTTCTAAATCTTTCACTTTTGGTCCCTCCCTCTATTATCGTTTGTGCAAACAACAGGGACCAAAATTGAAAGATTTAGAAAGCACTAGGACCAAAAGTAAAAGATTTGAAAACCACAGGGACCACAAATGCAAGATTTTTAAAAGTAGAACCAAAACTGTAATTTGGTGTAAACCACAGGGACCAAAACTGTAATTTACTCTTATTTTTTTTACAAAAAAGGATACCGGCTAATGTATTTAAATCAGCATTTTTTAACCTTTTCAGCTGGTTACCTTGCCACGTGGAAAAAACTACATGTTTTATCTTCAATAAAGTTCCAATATTTTAAGTCCCAACATTTTGGCTCAGTAAATTTTTCCAAGTAAACTGAGCCAAAATGTTGAGACTTTTCTGTAAATTGGGCCAAAATATTGAGACTTTATTGAAGATAAAACATGTAGTTTACCTGCTGAAAATGTTAAAAATGGCTCATTTGAATACATTAGCCGGTATTCTGTCTTTTTTGTTAAAAAAAATTAATTTGGGATTTTTTCGTAAATTGGGCCAAAATATTGGAACTTTATTGGAGATCCCAAGTTTAATAAGGAATATGTGCACAATTAAAGAATGTCTTTGGAAGGAATGAAATCTGTCAAAGAAGATGGAATTAGAATCTATCACGTGTTTTGGTTGGCAGGAAATGGAATGGAATTTAACAATAAAAGTTAAAATTTTATTTACATTCGAAATTTTGAATATTTTTGTTCCTAAGTAACTATTTTGGTGTTTTAATAAAAAACGAAGAACGGTTATGGAATTAAATTCCTTCAACCTAGCCTAGAATAGACTTTGATTTTTGGAATCCAAACGCACCATGGAATGGAATCATGAATTCCAATTCCGTGAGATTTACGGTAACAATTTTGATGGTTTTATAGGAAGCCTCTCCATCTCATGTTGCATCCGCAGCTACAATTTCAGTCGCCTCCATGGAAGCTCTCGGTGCCATGTTTAAAAATTTCGGCCTCAATTACACGTAAGTTACTTTAAATAAATCCCAAAAATTACACACACTTTATTATTATTATTTTTTTAATATTTTCTTTCTATTAAAACATTGTACTTTCATTCTTTTAACCAAAATTTATCGAATATAGTTCAGAAGGCGCATCTGGCTTCCTCGTCTCCTTACTCTTCGGCCTGGGCCCACTTTTAGGCGGCAATGTCCTCGTCGCCTTCGCCCTCGCCTTCCACCTCCACCACGCCGCCCTCACCGGAATCGCCTCCGGCATCGCCCTCCTCCTCGCCACCTGGCGCCCCCTCCAACTCCTCCTCGCCTCCAAACTCAACTTCCTCACCCTCACCTTCCTCATAACCGCCGGCTCCACCTTCTCCCACATCACCACCACCGCCGCCGCCAAACTCGCCACCCAAAAAAAAACCTCCGCCACCACCCTCCCGGACTCCACCGCCTTCACCATCAGCCCAACCGCTCTCCAATCGGTTTTATCTTGTCTAACCGTGGCCCTCCACGCCTTAGCGGAAGGTCTCGCGTTAGGTGTGGCGGCGCCGAAAGCATACGGGTTCGGCCGCCACATGCTCCTCCCGGTTTGCCTCCACGGGCTGACCCGCGGGGCGGCGGTTGCGAGTTGTATATTCGGAGCCACGGATAGTTGGTACGGGTCGTTAGCGGGGTCCGGGTTGATTGGTATTGTGGGCCCGGTTTCCGCGATCGGTGCGATTATCTCGGGGATTGATTATAGCGGTTTGGATCATTTGATGGTGTTTGCTTGTGGCGGTTTGATACCGTGTTTTTTGAGTATGTTTAAACGGGCGGTGAGGTTGGATCGCCGGAAAAGTATGGCGGGGGTGGTGGCCGGTGGCGGTTTCGCCATTGTTTGTCTTATGTCCACCAAGTTTGTTTGTTTACATACTCCGTATTGTAATTCGGCACCCGAGGCCGTGCGATGATTGGTTTTACTTTGATCTGACTGCAGCATTCCAGTCAGTCTGTCAGCTGACTGGAATGCTTCGGTACCCTGAATTGATATCGAGTTGAGCACAATATAGAAAAAAGGTTTTTTTTGAGGAGAAAGGGGAGTAGGTTTATTATTTTTCTTGTAATGGTATATGTTTTTTTTTTTTTAAAAATCTAATGGGGTTTTGGCCTACTAATGATTAATATTTTGAATGGTGTAAAGCATGTAGTTAAGGTGTTGGGGTTGTAACATACGACGATTCTTACTGAATTTTATAAAGAAAATAGTTGTTTTTTCTTTATTTTTTGTTGCTTGTGGTATTTGTAGTTTCTTCAAGATGGATTATAGAACAATGGCTAAACGCTTGTGGTATTAGTTATTTGTTTATTCGTTGAAATTTTTGTGTCAATCGATGCTTTGAGTAATAATGTAGCATTTCCTATAAAATGGTATGTGTGAGTACCTAATTAGTAATCCGGTTAGACATTTATGGAAATTATTAAAGGAATATTAGTGAAAATTTGTATGCAATAGACGTTGCAATATATTATGGAGTGGATTGGACATACAAGGAAATTTTGATATCTATGGTAACTTCGTCATGGATATATAAAGAAGTGAATTGTAAAACTCCATCTCCATTCGAAAGGAATTATAGATGTGTTACATGTATAAACCTTACATTGAGAAATAAACTTATGATGTTTATGGATCCTTTAGCACTTAGAGTTGTTTGTATATATTGTAAAATCGGGTTGGTTCATTTAGGAATTTAAGAAAAGCAAGGAAACAAAGAACCGATGGTGTTTCTTAAATAAAAAATATTAAGCGTAAAAAGAGGATGTATATTTGTTAGTTGGATGTGCATTACATGGTTATCGAAAAATAAACTTTCTAGTTTTTACTTTCTAGTTTTAAGGCTTATTTTTATTAAAAAAAATTGAATATTAGCAAAATTTATAACTTTTTTCCATGTAAAAAAGGCATTATTATTGATACATAATAAATAAAAATATATTTCGCATTTCTGCATTCACAATCTGAAATGTATCTGACTTTTACATATTTAGATGTAAATGACCATTATACATAGTTTCTTAATAGTTAATGATCATCCAGGAAATAATTATTAATATGTATAATAAATTCAAGCAAAATTTCACAAATACAAACGTTTTTTAGATCTACGATCTAACAATCTGATATTGACATATTGACCTAAGTAAATGACCAAAATATGAAAATAGTAAAAAAAAAACAAAAAAAAAACACACACACACACATATATATTTAAATAAAAATAATATAGTGAGAAAATTTTAGATACTATATAATTCTTGTTGACAATGGTTATCCACATTGGATGTTAAGACTAAAAATAGAGCTCACCCCGTGAGAAAAATACCCCGTACGACAACATCTCCCCACTCAGGGTTTTCAGTGTGGGGTTTTTACTTGAGCGGAGTTTTAACACCATAGCTTATTTTCTCTTTCTTACACCCATAACACACACACACACATATGGGGAGGATCAACATAGAACCATTTTTTATCCATAGAACCATATGTTCAGAACTCAACATACACATGTTCAGATGTATGTTCAGTGCTGAACATACGTATATGTTCATAAGTGAACATTTTTTACATAAAACATATACGTATGTTCAGCTCTGAACATATGTATGTTCAGTTCCGAACATATGGTTCTATGATTGTATGTCTAATTTTGTTTCTATGTTGATCGCACCCTTATATATACATATACATATACATATTTGTATATATATTTATATAGTGAGAGGAGTGATGTATAATGAGTGGCAACCATTTCCAAGATTTAAGAGGGTGAAAGGTTAGTGATGGTTTATTGAGGTGATGCATACGTACCATGTAAAAAATGAGTGACGATGAGTGTTTTTTTTCCCAACCACACCTTTTAGTCTAACTATCAAAAGTTTATACGTTAACAAGAAATTAGTGAATAAACAGAAATTATCGAAAAAACTAGATATAATAATCATTCATAAGTTAATTAGTTTCTCTAAAAGATAAAACTTAATTTATATTATGAATGCCACTGATTTGAAATACTGAAATTTTTTTATTTTTATACCGATCAACATAAATGTCTATGACAATAAATTATTGAAGACAAAAGATTATGAACTTTGATGTATTTAATATTTTGATTATAAACTTCTAAAAAGAAGAAAATAAGTTTTTGCTATAATGCTATAAATAAACATCCATAAATTTAAGAGAGGTTCTATATCCTCCTAAAAAATATTTCTAATTATCTTCCTAATCATATGATCAAGACAAGTGTCAAAATCAAGAGAAGAAATTAACAAAGAGAAATAATGGATGGGTCCATCTAATTATACCCCTTTTAAAGTCTGACTTTACCCCCTAATTATTACTTCTATCTTTTTCCTAAAATAGCTATAATTAATACATAGATATTTTAACTTTTTTCTAAAATAGCTTTAATTAATACAAAAGTCAAACCCATACACAAATTACAAAGAATAATTAATATACAGCTTTTTATAATTACATTATAAATTTTTATTCCATGTAATTAAATAGAATAGGAAAAGAAAGAGATGAAGAAGTTGCATCGTCGGAACCGTGCCGGAACACTTACTTTTGATATATCTAGGGGTGGAGGCGTGGAGCAATAAATAAAATAGAAACAAACTTCATTGGTCAAGAAAAAAAAAAGAAAAAGGCCTTACGTTTCTTCTGATTAGTGAAACTTTATTTATATAAAAAAAAATTCGTCTCTACATATGCTATTTAGATAGATTATAAACTATAAAAAAATTATGACTAAAATAGATGGAAAATCATGAAATGACTTTTAGCATGTATGTTATTTTAACCGATTGAGAGAACTGGGTCACTACATCTGTGCAAAATTCATTGAAAAACATAAACATCACTTATTCCATATTGATATATTGTCCGTAGAGTTCACGTGTATTTAATCTAAATGAGAATACTTATTATATTTAAAGTATAATATTTATATTTAATATTTAAACATAAAAATATATTTAATATATTAGTCGATAATAAAAAAACACATGTGACGATGTTTATTTAATATTTGATTTATTTAGAATTATCTTAAATTTAGTATTTTGTTGTTTTAAGGCCTTTTTCTTTTTTTTTTCTTGACCAATGAAGTTTGTTTCTATTTTATTTATTGCTCCACGCCTCCACCCCTAGATATATCAAAAGTAAGTGTTCCGGCACGGTTCCGACGATGCAACTTCTTCATCTCTTTCTTTTCCTATTCTATTTAATTACATGGAATAAAAATTTATAATGTAATTATAAAAAGCTGTATATTAATTATTCTTTGTAATTTGTGTATGGGTTTACTTTTGATAGTAGGACCCATAATGGATTCTATATGTCATAATTTAATGAGGAGGATGATGAATTAGGAGGATATAATAGGAAGAAATAAAATTTTCTTAAATTTAAATAGATAAAGGTGTGAATACGATCAATTCTATATTCTCTTCTTCATTTTTTCTTTTTTCTTTTGCTTATTGAACTTTTCTCTTGGTAAAACTAATCAGCGCGACATGAATACACAGTAATCATTTTGTAAGAATCTGGAGTCTGATTTGTTTCTAACTTATATTAATGGGTAATGAGTCATAATAAAATGCATTTTTATAACTATATTAAAATGTAAATAATCAATTAAGAAAAGGAAAAGCTAATAATTGGTAAAGCACAAGCACGTGGTATGTGTATTTGGCGGTTCCAGAAGTTAAATGAAAGTCGGTTGCATGATTGGAGTAAAACATGCGAGTAAATCACGCATCAATTTCTTTTTTCTTATCTATAAAATTTGTTGTTACATGCATTTTAAATTTTTAATTGCATTTTAACAAAGCGCAATTTTTTATATTTATTTAAATATGCCCATTCTATATGGAATATGGATAGACTACCATTAATGGGAAAAAAAATTACAATTGAAGATTAATTTGTTTGGTATAATCCAAATAAATGTTCTTTGAATTTTGTTTTCTTTTATATACATATATAACAATAATAATAAAATAAAATAACATTTTAACAGAGGCAGATACAGAATCATTGTCAGTTGAGGGCATTAGTGCTCGTTTATATGGTGGGATCGGATCAAAATAATCAGATGAGATCTACATGATTAATTTTTCCATCCCAATTTAATATTGTCTGAATCTAGTTTTAAATTTGAAGTTTTACTTGCTTGTATCAACAATGTTTAGGATGTCTTGCTTGTTGCATTTTACTCATTGCAGCTTTTAGAGCAAAAAAAGAGTACACAACGAAATTAGAAAAGATATAGTGTGTGGTAGAACGGATTTTTGGCTTACAAAATTAGAATGAACACTAAGTAGCTATCCAGAGGATGTTATCCAAAATTCTACAAGTTATTAGGTTAAAACATGAACTTGGCATTTGGTTAATTAACATACAATTTATTAGGTTAAAACGAAGGACTTCATCAAGTAGTAGGGATACAAAGAATTAAGAAAACATGCAATGACAAAACCTAGACCTGGCGATTCGTGTATTCGTGTCGTAAATTCGTGTCACACACGAATTTCACATAATACAAATACACAAAGAGAAATAAGCTTTATCTCCATTTTTAAAATGTATTCGTGTCGTGTCTCTCACAGACTCGTGTATTCGTGTCTCAAATTGCCAGGTCTAACAAAACCCCAGAGAGATACCCACCAATTGACAATAACAAATACTGTGAATTAATTCAACGATATCACCGGTCACGACATAGTCGAGTGCAATATGTTGAGAAGAGAAATTGAGTAAATTACCGACACACAATTCCGTGGGTAATGGTCACACAATCCATCAGACAAATTACCCACACCTTTTCCCATTTCCGTTGCTAATCTCGTTTAGCGACGGAATACCGACGGATATATCCGTCATAAATGGGCTTCTTTTGTTATGGTGGAAGACAATTGGAGTGTTAAAAAGAAATGATCAATGTCTTTAATATGATATTAAAATGAAGACATTTACTAACAACATATAATTGGCTCATCATTTTTAGGTCGAAAAGTTGCATGAAGAAATGCAAAACATTCAATAAATTATGCAATAGACAATTAAACAATATCAACTTGACATGCAAAATGATTTACAACAGAGACAATAGGAAATGAATCGACAATTACAATAAACGCAAAGAGAACTTAAAGAATGTATGGAAATATGGATGAGATTTATGAAATCATCCGGTGATCCTAGTTCTTAGTTTTATGTTTTGAAGAACTCAGATAAACATTGTAATTTATATTTAACATTTTTAATGTATTAAACAAAATCTATCGTAATGTTTAATTAGTTATGTTTTAATATGAGCATTATTATAGTTTTAATTTTATTGAGTTTTTTTTTTGAATTTTTGAACAAAAAAAATCTAGATTTAAAAAAAAAAATTGTTTTCTTTAAATAAAAAAATTGGTGTCGGCAAAATACGTTATTAAATAGTTGTCGGTAATCTGTCACTAAAAGGATGCGTCTGAATTTCGTCTCTGGTGGTCAAACACGATCAAGGTGGTTTCGTCGGTAACGTAAAGCCTCGGTAATTCTTTGTCGTCCGTATTCCATAGTAAATTACCGACACACAATTCCGTGGGTAATGGTCACAAAATCTATCAGAACAAATTACCCACACCCTTTTTTTGACACCCATTTCCGTTGCTAATATCGTTTAGCGACAGAATACCGACCGATATATCCGTCATAAATGGGCTTCTTTTGTTATGGTGGGAAGACAATTGGAGCTTTAAAGAAATGATCAATGCCTTGAATAAGATCAAACATAAACAGCAAAGACACACACCAATGTCGAACCAAAACAAAGTTCTATAGTTGTTTAGACTAGTGAGAGTACCCATCACATTGCACAAATGTGATGGGTGACACATCAGCGCCACGTCACTTTTTTTCCCTATCACACTCTATCACAACACACACTTTATACCTATCACATTTCATCACGCCACATCATCTTTTTTTAATTAAAAAAAATTCAAAATTAAAGGCTAATAGGAGCAAGAATGTTGTGTACAATATGCATGAAAGCTTGTACTTCCTTGTGATTGGTTGTGATCAACCGTGATCACCATCACAATACATCACGATCACACCCATCACACCCCACCGGGGGTGGTGTTCACGGTGTGATGGGGAGCCTAGTCAGCCATCACGGTGTGTGCATGATGAGTACTCCGTGAGGTCTTATAGGTAAATCCTTTAGATCTGCCAATAATATAACAAGAACGACATATCGATATTGTAAAACCCTAACTCAAAGAAAGTCAACATGAAATAACACCGTCATGACTGGATCAACTAGATTTTGTAGATCTAGACCAAGATGACAAAGAAATCATTGTAACACAACAAGTATAACAAGCATAGTAAAATCCTAACATGAATGTTCGATTCAAGCACATATTAACAAAATACAAAAGTTTCTCTGAAGATCAAGGGGTTAGATGATGAAGAGAGACGAAGTGATTAGCTAGAAGCCTAGAATGCAGATGATGAAGACCATTTAGCTCATAGTGAACTCTAAAACCATGTAAAAAATATAAAACTTCATTTTTTTAATAATCATGAAGAGTACTTACAACTATTAAGTCTCTACAAAATACATAAGGTTAGAGTTTTGGTTTCAAATATCAATAAAATTATTTAAATTCAAGGATCGTGTACAAAAATACTTTTTAAAATCTGTGATTTCGACCATATATTCTAGTGTATCACGAAATCCGATTTGGAATAATCTACGAAACACAATTCGGAATTACATGCCTTATTCCGAATCCAGAAACACAGTATACCTTGCAAATTTTTGTGTTTGTCAGAGAGAATTTTTCAGAGAGAAGAAGCCATTTTTTCGTATATATCTTCTGCAACGTCCTTATCTTCGTTTATATAGAAGACGATATGTTTAAACAAAGGAAAAACACGTCTCTAAAACGGAAGTAAAACCTCCGCCTGGGGTTCGGCATGCCGAACCCCTTGGACATTGCTAGGGCGTTGCCCCTAGACCCCACTTAGGACGATGCCTCTTAGAACCCCACCAGAGGTACTGTTCCTGAACCCCCGTATTCCCGAATCCTTATTAACTCTCCAGGTATGCACTCCACACCTTCAAACTTGGAAAATAGCAAAAAAAAAAAAAAAAAAAAAATCAACTTGCCTCATATTATTTCCGACTACAATAAAACGTATTTATGATACTAAAATCACCAAACCTAATCAACTCTCAACACTCTAAGGAGAACAAGAACCGTATAACAAGTTGAATATTATAACAAACCCTAACAAATAGAAGTATCAAGAGGAGAATAATGAGTCTATGCCTAGGCTCATTTAAGATGCATTTAATATATGTGGGAGGTGGCGGTAGCCGTCCAGACATGCCTTACTATTGATTTATACATCGAAAGAAGTAAATACAACGAAATCGATTTATTTATTTTTTTAAGTACTTATGTTTTAATTTTCTATTAAAATGTAATCAATATATATTAATTAATAGGGAATCAGGTTTACTGTATAAAAAAAAAGAAGTCAAAGTACTATTTTATAAATTCGTATAACTCCATAAGTCACAAGCTCATTGAGGACAAACTTACTCTTGTTTGGCGAGAGAAAGTGATGGTTTCAGCCGTTCATTCCACGACTATTTACAACATCCATTATAAGCTTTCAAGTCACATTTACATGTTAAGTATTCTCATTTTTTTATCTCGACAAATTTTGACCATTTATCTATATATTAATTTGCGTGTTTTCCTTCAATAGTGTAACGTTTTTTTTGCTTGGCTTTTGTCACGCGGGTTTATCTAGATCCAGTTTGGATCCGTTTTTCTTTTTCACCGCCCCAGACCCCAAATACGTTTCCATGGCAGAGATCAAAAGAAAGTGGGGGAAAGAAGAAGGTCAATCGGGAGAGACGACATCGTTGTTGGGTTTGTTGGAAAATGTTCTTGATCCTGAGTTCGTTGTAGATTTTGTGATTTTGTACTCTAGGGTTTTTGTTTCCCGACGGCACTGTTATCGCAGTTACCGAAGAAGGGTTTTGCTCTGCTCCATTAATAATTGAATCCAGTTCAAACGTTCAAACGCCCAACCACTTTATTCGAAAGTCACCAACCCCACTCTCTCGCCGTCTCATCTACAAGGTCAGTGTGGTGTTTGATTTCAGAGAATTCAATTCAGGACTGTTAACATTTTTATTTTTACTCCGTGCGAGTGTGTATTTGTATTTCTGCACACATTTATGAATTAGGAGCTATATGTTACTCGATCATATTGAACATGCTGTTTCTGCGAATGATTATTTGTGCGTATTTGCTGTTTGTCACATTTACCGGGGTTTACTCGAAGTGTGTAAAAGAGTGACCATGCTTTAATCACTCCACAAAGTCATGTTTTTAGCCCATGCCTGATTGGTATGTTGATTATTTCAAGAATCCGTGTTTTATTTTTCTTTCTGTAATGTTTAATTGTAAGCCTCTCACGAACATTAATTTGATAGGAGTAACACAATGGCTACCTATTTAGTTTCATCCGCAATGGGAGCACATTTTCTTATGTATATAGAAAAGATGCAAGGTTGGAGATCCGATTGTAGCTGAAGTGTATAAATTTTGAAAGGGAATCATCCGCAATCGGTTTTTAAAGTTTGTGATGAATTTGTTCGAGATGTAAGTTTTCCATTTCTTTGACTTGATCAATTAGAATTTCTGCCAAATAGAATTGAATTTACGTGGCAACGATTTTGAAAGTAGATTCAAATCGATTAACATAATCCCCATATTCTATGATTTTTAGGCGTTATTAGTATGTTCTTATAAAAAAAAGATGAAGTGAAAGTACATTGCTATTTATTATAATTTTTCTAAAACCGAATGGTCAATAATTGATTGTTTGATGCAGGAAAATTGGCTTATCGATTGAAGAGTGAAGGCGCTACGGTTAGTTGATATCATTTATCTATTAATTAAAAAGCGTCATTTTTAGCAATGTGGTGTACGATTTTTTTCCGGATTGTGACACGCGGGTTGGCTGGGTTTGTGTCCGGGTCTTCCGGATCCGGATTTATACCCACTTTCTCGATTCTGCGTCTTACCACCGTTCACTTCCTCTTCTGCACCTCCTTTCCTTCCTCCATAGAAACTCTCCTCTTCCAACACTATCCATGAAAAATGTCCACACGTTTCACTCACAAACCCTCCATTTTGACAAACAAATTTCAATCTAACCCTCCTTAATTTTCTCTTATCAGGTAGTGACTGACGTATCCCCAAATCAACCGCGTTGGACTTGCCGAAAGAAGGACATTCATCCTGAATTCTACGACGACGCCAAGGTTTACTGCAGCGGAGACCACGTCCTCACCACCGGTGGTACTATTTACGTCGTCGATGTCTGGTCAGGCAACCATCCGTTCTACCTAGGCAGTCGCTCCGTCAACCTCATTGACGCCGATCAGGTTGAGAAGTTCCGGAAGAAGTTCGGTAGAATTGGCGGTTTGGAGCAGTTTATGGAGATTCCGACGCTCAAAGGTGAGATTATAATTCCACCCAAGCGGTTTGATTTTCGTGTCGTATTCTTTATCGGCAATCGACCCTGATTCAAACTAACATTCGGCGCTTTCAATAGACCTATTTTTATTGTTTTGGATAAGAGGAGTTGAATATGTGTTGAGTTTTAGTTTGATTTTTTGTTTAACGGATTACAATTTTGCAGATGAACACTTTAACTTCTCTTTTAGTGACGAAGATGATAGGAGATGCAGACGTACATCCATCTTGATTTATCGATGTGCATTGTTCTTTGTGTATGGTTAAGGTATGCTTCTATGAGTGTTATACATTCTTCCCTCCTCCATTATGTCCTGGATCTATCGGTGGTTGAGTTGATATTCGTGACGGAAGTTTATTTCTATAGGCACCGAAAGGCTCTACATATGATGTACTATGCAGATCACCAGGGATTCCCTATTATCATATTCATTGACACTCCAGGGGCATTAGGGATTCCCTATTGTTACATTCATTGACACTCTAGGGGCATTTGCTGACCTTAAATCAGAGGAGCTTGGTCAGGTATGTATAAACATATGCATTCTTTATGTGAAAATTTGTCCCTCAAAGCATCGTTGCACCAGAGCCCGTGCGGAGCACGGGGTCCCACTAGTTTAATTAAATTTTTGTCCATTTTTTCATTTAAGCGGTACATTATAAAAAATTAACTAAGACTTGTATTTTAACTTATTTCACTTAAACATTTAACCATATGTATTCACAATTTCTTGTCCCATTTCAACATTACAAATCTCATCCCACGTCTATTTCTAATATCTAAAATAAGCTTTTAAGTCATATTCACAAGTCAAACAATCATGAATACTTGTGCTTTATGTAACCATACTTCCAATATCTAGTTAGTCCCTCTAACATAACTACTTTGAAAACGTTTACAAATTGTCATAAAAACTAATCTTAATCTCAATTGGTTCTTTTGTCCCATATTCACATAATATTATAAAATAACAATTATACACCAACATTTTGCTAGTAGCTTGAAACCCACTAATAGTTAATCACACATAAATTGTATAACATGTTATAAATAGAACTTCTATCCTTTTCCTCTTCATGTATTTCAAGATTTAACATTCAACATGATGTTTGAATTTTACAAAGTCAAACCTGTTCATTTACAACAATTCATCCCATTCTTCATTCTTTGGTGCTTCCAACTAGTTAAAAAGCTCAACATATAGATTTATGTCAATTTTAGCAAGAACTTCAAATCCATAAACTTTCAACTTCAAAAACACAAGTAAAGTTCATCCATTTAACATAATACCTAACTTAATAATCATACCAACAAAATTTCTAGGTGTTTTGGAATCCATAACATAACATATATCCTGAATCAAATTCCAAACCCACCATGCATTGATAGATTTTAATTTCTATACCTAGGGTTCTAGAAATGTAACATCCGTGCTTTGGGTCTAGGAGTTTTGAGTTTAAATCGACGAAATAAAATTTTATTTTTAAATAAATAAAACAAACAAAAAAATAAATTCATTATTTTATTATATTTTTAAATTTATGAATCAATGACCCAAATAAAGTTTTAAAAGACGACATGAAGTGTTAAAATATATTTTTAAACAAAAGATGAGAAGTGTTGTCATAAGGACTAAAATTGCCAATTTGACCAAACTTAACCATTTAGCTTTGCCTAGTCAAGGGTTTATAAGGATTATAAAATATTATGAAGAATTGAGGTAGAAACTTAGAATAAGTTATATAATTCCTTAAGTTAAAATTTAAGGACCAAATTGTAAAGAACTTAGTTAAAGGGGCCATTTTTGTCAAATTGTGAAACTAGAGGTTAAGGTCAACCTAGACAATGACTCAAGTGAAATAAATAATCATCTTTAGGGCATATTGTGAAACTAGATACTTCTAATTAAAAGAGTGGACTTTTGGGTGTTGGGTGTAGAAAGATCAAACTATAGGGACTATTATTGCCAATTCGTGAAAGATACCAAGTTTTAGTGAGTCATACCTTGTCTGGATAAGAAGAAATGCCTTCACTTAGGCATGAAAGGAAACTTCCAAGATAGACAATAGAACTTCGTGATGATCGAGGCAGGTTACCAGACCAAAGGATTGTGATGAAGAAGAGAACGACATCCTAACCAAAGAACCGTGTCTAAGAAGCCAATCATTAGTACCTTAAGAGGATTGCAGATTCATCGTGACAGCAGTAGCCTGGTCTACGGTTACAGCAGTGAATGCATTAGCAACATATAAAGATGAGACAACAGTGTCTTCAGACCGAAGCTCAGTTTGGACACAAGGAAGTTTATCAGGCGAAGAGTTGGCCTCTGATCAAAGTGTAGTCTGACAGGAGTGCAGAAGCATAGTCAGATAGTTACATAATTTTGTCCCGGGACAGCTTACTCAACCGCAGTCCAAGGAAGGTTATCCAACCGAAGAAGGAGTCTTCGATTGTACCCTACCTCGGTGTTGTCACATTTATCTTGGGAATATGTGAACGGGAACTGTTCAGCATGAGGAGCATAGAAGAGTCACTCCACAGACTATAAAGTTGACTAGGTGTTCCAGGCCTATGTTTGAAGTTTACCGCGCAAGACCTTTTACGTATTTATTCTTCTATATTTTCTTATAAATCTCATATTCTTTTGCAAAAGACGATATGTCCAATGCCAAATTAAGAGTAGTGGATATACAATGTTCAGATTGTGAACATTGTGAATATAGTCTTAGTTTCTCTATTGTAAATCATTGAAGTTTATCAATGAAATTCTCTCGGTTGTCACATTGGACGTATCTTGACGCATTGTCAAGTGAACCACTTTATATCCTTGTGTCTCTCAGTAATTCTTCGTATTTCTCCTTAGTATAGATAGTTGTGAGGTGATTGTTTTGTTCAAATTTCTTAGTCGTGGGGAAGATCGGTATAGACGAGTAGTGAAGTGTGTGTCGATCCTGTAGATTGCAGAGATCCCCAACATCCATGATGAGGGCCTTCCTTGATGGATTAGGATGAAACTCCAATTATATACCATTACGGGTGAAGGGCTAGCCTTGCATAATGGCATTGTTGGCAGATCTCCCTTTAAGGGATAGGGCACGACTCATCCTTATATCTATGACAAGGGCCTGCATAGGTAGATTGGGACGAGTGTGACACCCCAGTTTTCACTGTTTACAAATACTATGGTTTTGCATAAAATTTCATAAATACGAAAATACGGTTTAACAAAAACCGATAATTTACACGTTTAAAACTGCGGGTGTACAAATCTATATCAAAACTAACCATAGTAAGCAATAAAGGATTTAACCTTGAGTCCAAGATAGGAGCTAACTCGAGCTCCACTCCAGCTAAACTTCATCCAAAAATCCAAAAATACTTTAGCTTTTAACCTGGAATACATGGCATAAAAATAAAATACGTAAGACAATAATGTCTCGTGAGTTACATGGGTTTTAGACTCAAACCTTTAATTTCTTTTCCAGCTTTTATAAACCTTATAACATAAAACCTTTGTCAAAACTTTATAGTAGTATCATACTATACTTTGTACTTCTCGAAATCATTTTATAACACACTTTTCAAAAATAACATCCTTCATAGTTCTTTATTCCTTTCAAAGCCATTTCATATCATTCTTTGCATAATTACTTTCTTTCAAAACTTTATAATAAAATCATAATACAACTCTTACTTTTCAAAAAAATCTTTCTATAATAGCATATTATACTCTTTACTTCTCAAAATTTATTTCATAATATACTTTTCAAAAATAGCTTCTTTCTTACTTACTTTGACTGGTTCTATAAGCTTGCTGGATTTTTATACTTAGGGCCTTAATCACTATAAGTGATACCCCAAGTCTCTACGGCTAGAAAGAACGGATCAATCTTCACCGTAGAAGTGCTGAGGCAATCTACTTCGCGATGGGGCTCGCCCCCAGTAGATCCCTTACCTAACCCGGGTAGGTTGGAACATAGTTCCCTTACTAACGATGCTTGCTACAATTACCAGTCATATAAAAACTTGCTGCTTGCTTGAACATTTCTCATAAACATAACTTATGGCTAGGTGCCAAACTTCACCATTTTACATCTTTATGGCTAAATGCCAAATATAGCTTTCATCATATAAAAATCATATGTTTAGAAACATATCTTTATAACATACTAAGCTTTACGACAAGACATACTTTCCAAATCTTATGGCTATATGCCATTCATACTTAAAAATATAATTATAGTTTGTAACTAAAACATACTTCTTAAACATCTTGTGGCTATATGCCTTTCATACTTGAAAACTTATATAACTTGTATTCAAAATATACTTTCACATGATTATATCATAGACCAAACATACTTCCACATAATTGGCTCATAGACCAAATCATAACTTCAATTATAGCATTATACTTTCATAAACAAGTCATTAATAATACTCTTGCATATATCATCATATAAAGAGATTTTAGAAGAAATCATAAATATACTTACTTGCCATGTACCCCAAAATGGGTAAAATTACTGCATGTACTCACCTTATAACTCTTGATAGGTCCTTTAGACGTTCCTCGGTTCTTTACCCTTTCGGTGTCCAATTACTTGACTTGTACCTATATATATATAATACATTATTTACATTCTAATTGACTCTATAACATGTTAGAGTCCTTATTATACCATTAATGGTCAAAACAAGTATATAAACCTTGAATGACCAACTTTAGTTAAATCGTATATTATACGTATTTTGCTACAGTACCCTCGGAGGGTCGTATTTCGATTCCGATAATTTTTTATGAAGTTTTGAACCATTATAGACCTATGTTTAAAATTTGGGGTCAAACGGACAAGTATAACTCCAACTTCCAAAAATCAAAACTCAAATTCCTCCTCAGTGAGTTACACGGTCGTGTAACTTTGCCTTGCAAATTACACGGCCGTGTAACTTTGTTGGTCATTTTGGTTACGCGGTCGTGTAACTTTGGCCTGGAAAGTTACACGGCCGTGTAACATTCCTGGCCTGGTTTCGGGTCCGATTTTCGAGCTGCAGACCTCTATTTTCACCTATTAAGCACTTAATACTTAACTTAATCTTTCTACTATCATTCCATGACTAAAACCCTTGCTTTACATCAGGTTTTAACCCATGGAATCATTGATTTCCACTTCAATTTCTTGAAAACCCGTTTTTTATGATTTTCACTAAAAATCCAAATTTTTGAAATTAACCACTTAGGAGTGTCTTATTACATCCTAAGTGATCATTTGGACCCAACAAAACCATAAAAACTAGCTTTGATCTTACAAACCCGTGATTTAGGGTTCTTGAGTAAAATCACCATTTCTTGGTTTTTAACATATTCAAGGGTTAGAACATGTTAGATAGATGATTTTGAGCAAGATGATTTCATTAAACTCATGATTTCTGGAAAAATCAGAAATCAAGTTCATAATTCCCGTTCAAGAAGTTGAGTAGAACAAACTTGAAAACATGAAATTCTTACCTTTAGAGGCTTGGAATCACCAATTCCAAGGGTTTAAAGTTAATTCCTTTGCAAGATGTTCCCAATTCCTTCTTCTCCCGTGCTCTCTCTCGCTCTCTCTAGACTCTTCTGAAATTTTCTGGAGAATGAGAGATAACTCTCATTTATATTTAATTTTTATAGTATAGTTACACTTTAACCCTTAGCCTTCCACTTTCTTTACAAAAATGGTCCTAAGACCCAAAATCTTGCAAACATAGTTCTAATAATTACTAACTTAGCTTCTTACTGAAATTTCTTAACAAAATGGTCATTTTCATGTCAAATGACCGATTTGCCCTTTTTGGCCAAGTATCACTATTCACGCGGTAAAACTTCAAATTTTACATAATCTCTTATTTCTTATATTATTATTTCACAAATACATATTATCTTACATAATGGTCTTATAATGGGTCGAAAGACCATTTTACCCTTTTATGGTAAAATGACCAAATTACCCTTTTTCACCATTTTTCTCCAAACTCTTGGAATTTTACTACAATTCCCAATAATTTATTTTAAATCTTTCATTCCCAATAATTTATTTTAAACCTTTCCCTTAAGTATTTTCTCGAATATAAATTCAAGATTTTTGGGTCGTTACAACTACCTCCCCCTTATTGGGATTCCGTCCTCGGAATCTTTTCGTATTTTAATAGTGTGATTTGTACTTATACTCTTTATCTTCAAGGAATTACCCTTTTTATTTCTTCAACTTTTTACTTTCTTATTTCAATATATACATTACTTTTATTAAATGACCAAAATGCCCCTTCGGTCATTTTATTCGTTTTCTCAACCTTTTAGTCATTCATTCATGTTTTATACTGTTCATTCTAGTTACTTTCCTTTCTACCTCATTTCATTGATATATAATCTCTTAATAAACTTATTTGACAAAATAGTTTCATACTTCAATATTTGTTATCATAAATAACAATCTACTTCATAATTCTTTTCATATCTTTACTAAAACAAGTGAGATTATACTCACAGCATTCTTTTCTTGTAAAAATTTCAAATACCATTAAACATAATAATATATGTTTCAAATTTATATAAATTCGTAATTACACAAAATCTTTTCCTTGTATAAATTTTGTCCCTTAATGGACATTTTTCTCGAACATAACTTCTTCTTGCTTTTTAGAAGTTTACAACTTCTTATCTTTACATAATTATTCTTTAAATCCTTTAAACTTCACTTTATTATTCTTTACATCCATTATCTATTCTCGACTTTTTATCACTCAATAAGAATACATTGCCTTTTGTTTTATTTCACATTCTTACTTTTCTGGTTGGGACGGAAACTGTTAAAACAATATATTTTCATACAAATCTGCATATCTTATTTTAAAAGAATCGAAACAACATACCGCTTTTTATTTTAGAAACTATGCATCATTAGCTTTCTTTATATATATAATACACAATGTTTGATCTTTTAAACTTATAAAATTTTTCTACTCTTGTCATTCATATACGGATTCATATACTCCATTTTACTCCTTACTAACTTTTATACGTTTACAATAAATTATTAATATCATTATTTTCTACTCTCATTTTACATGTATCTATTCATACATGTCTTGAATCTTTCTACTTTTACATCATACTATTTGTTAATGACCCAATTTATGAATTACATTTTCACATACCTCTTAATCAATTCTTGTACATTACATGTACTACTTTCTTTACATATCTCGTATCATTCTATACTTATTTTACTTTTCATGATATTACCATACTGTGGGGTATTTAGGTTTCACGAATCATGTTTACTAACTCCTTGATTATAAATATAATTTCCAAACTTTTGTCCCATTTTAGACTTTTACAAGTCAATTTTGTCCCTTTCCTTTCTTAGCTTTCTTACAGTACTCCTATGAGTACATTTCTTATCTTTTAAGGTACCCGTGTACCATTCTCATCTTATTACACTTTTTATGGTATTTTAATCTCGTGGTGTAATTAGGTTTCACAAACCACATTCATCAACTTCTTGACATATACTTACAAGTTCTTAGTTGCATAATATACACATATACATATACTTGGTTCTCTTTTGGTTTAAGAACTCAACTAGGTATTTTTAACATTTTCGTCCCATGACGAATTCTTGATATAACCTTCAATTACCATTACTTCCCATTATTCTTTACTTGTTATAGCTAATGCTAAAACAATAATTTTCTTGCCTTTACATATTTTACCATTTCTGTCATGTGTTATAAGGCTACATGCCTAACACATTACGTTATCCTTTTATTTATACTCCACTTCTTTACACTACATATTTCTTTTACAACATTAAATATTTCATATACAACTTACTTCTTATGTATCTTTAGGTGATACCATTTGCCATTTATTTTCTCGTCATCTTTCATTCTTTTGGTATATCGAGGTAGTATGCCCAATGCATTATGTTACTCTTTTGCTTCACACCCTATAGTATTCTAATTAGAATACTTGTTTCATAACCACTTTTATACTTTGTATAAGTTCTAAAACTTACTCATTCACTTATATTTATAAACACGTATAAACATATATACATTTCTTTGTATTTCATGGCTACTAGTCATGTACCGACCATTTCTCACGATCTTTGGATTCTTTTACCCATCATTTCTATTCGGAAGTAATAACTTCCTGTCTGTTTATTAAAATTTTATCTTGTCTTTGATTCTTTGTCTAATACTTATTTAGACATTCATTATTGCTCTTTACGTCGTAGTGATGATAACCTTTAGTCGTCATACTTACATGCTTTTTGTTTTCTCCAGTTAACATACGTCGTTATATCGGTATTTCTTCTTATACTTCTTTCATTTGGTTATGGAATTTAATTCCTAATAACCAATATTTTAACATTATATTTGTCTAGGGACAACTTTTAACATTCTTCTTTCAAGTGTTAAATTAACAATTTATCATTCAAACTGTTTTCTATTTTTGTCAGGTAAGCATGTTCTACCTTCAACCTACAAGCTTGTTAACTCCCAACTTTGATTAAATTCCAACTTCTGTCATGAAAAGTTCCTTGAAGACAACCAAAAATTTCCATAATCGCCTTTCACGTTGCGACACCTGTCATAACCTTCAAATGGTTATAATCTGCCACTACTTCACATTAAGTAATATTCTTTGCGGATATCGATTCCACATTTACTTATAGTGACTTTGCTTCTGTTCGGGTACATCATGGTGCGTGCATCTTCATTTGTATGCTGCTTCTTTTACGGGCCGATTTACGCCAACACTTCCAAGTCTACTTATAAATATAACCACCTTAATATGGTTTGCATGTGCTTATGTTGTAATAAACAAGGCATATTATCCTTGCTTTACTTAAATTTTTTTTTTTCAACTATACACAACGAGGTTATCGGGCTTTTGTACCGATTATTCTTCATTCTTCATCTTCATTTACTCTTCACTCATCTTGCTGCTTGTCACTTTACTTGACTCATCACTTACTTGCATTAAACTCTTCTTTACTACTCTTTTATTATTACAAATTTTATGTAATAATAATACATTCTATTCATAATTTTCATTCTTCTTGTAAGAGTCTTATAACTCTCATATAAGTAATCAATACCCATAATTCTTCTTTTATTTGCTCTTATTCATACTTCCTCTCGCCTCTGAAGGCATACATTTTATTATCTTTTAATCCGTTCAGGAATATTAATTATCACATTATTTCTTTTACGTTACCATACTAAGTGGTATATACCCATTGTACTTACGCATAATTTTTACTGGTTGTTATTACATAGGCATATAATTCCTATGTTTTACTTGTTACTCTCTTCAAAACCTTACCCACCAGAACGCCATAATTCCTTTGTGATTCCACCGGTCTCAATACATATCCTGTGATTATGATAATACGGGCCCATATTACCATAATCACCTATACATATTGATTCTGCAGTTACCACAAGGTTTCACGGGACACTGGTTCCTTTATCATAAAACACCATATAAATACATGTGATCACTAATAGAAATCTTACTACGTTATAAACGTAGTCTTTAATAAATTTAGACGGTTACGGAAAATATCATATAATTTTCGTAACGGTCAGATTTCTGTTCATTTTAAACGTTAACTTAACACTTCTTAGTGTTATATATCCACTTATGTTAAATAATACATAATGTCTTAATCATTTAAGACTTCATATAGTATACTTTCATAAACTGACTTTCTTATAGCATGAGTTTAAGCCTAGGAGTGGAACAAGCCAATCCTAATTCGCTTAAACTATGGCTCTGATACCAACTTGTGACACCCCAGTTTTCACTGTTTACAAATACTATGGTTTTGCATAAAATTTCATAAATACGAAAATACGGTTTAACAAAAACCGATAATTTACACGTTTAAAACTGCGGGTGTACAAATCTATATCAAAACTAACCATAGTAAGCAATAAAGGATTTAACCTTGAGTCCAAGATAGGAGCTAACTCGAGCTCCACTCCAGCTAAACTTCATCCAAAAATCCAAAAATACTTTAGCTTTTAACCTGGAATACATGGCATAAAAATAAAATACGTAAGACAATAATGTCTCGTGAGTTACATGGGTTTTAGACTCAAACCTTTAATTTCTTTTCCAGCTTTTATAAACCTTATAACATAAAACCTTTGTCAAAACTTTATAGTAGTATCATACTATACTTTGTACTTCTCGAAATCATTTTATAACACACTTTTCAAAAATAACATCCTTCATAGTTCTTTATTCCTTTCAAAGCCATTTCATATCATTCTTTGCATAATTACTTTCTTTCAAAACTTTATAATAAAATCATAATACAACTCTTACTTTTCAAAAAAATCTTTCTATAATAGCATATTATACTCTTTACTTCTCAAAATTTATTTCATAATATACTTTTCAAAAATAGCTTCTTTCTTACTTACTTTGACTGGTTCTATAAGCTTGCTGGATTTTTATACTTAGGGCCTTAATCACTATAAGTGATACCCCAAGTCTCTACGGCTAGAAAGAACGGATCAATCTTCACCGTAGAAGTGCTGAGGCAATCTACTTCGCGATGGGGCTCGCCCCCAGTAGATCCCTTACCTAACCCGGGTAGGTTGGAACATAGTTCCCTTACTAACGATGCTTGCTACAATTACCAGTCATATAAAAACTTGCTGCTTGCTTGAACATTTCTCATAAACATAACTTATGGCTAGGTGCCAAACTTCACCATTTTACATCTTTATGGCTAAATGCCAAATATAGCTTTCATCATATAAAAATCATATGTTTAGAAACATATCTTTATAACATACTAAGCTTTACGACAAGACATACTTTCCAAATCTTATGGCTATATGCCATTCATACTTAAAAATATAATTATAGTTTGTAACTAAAACATACTTCTTAAACATCTTGTGGCTATATGCCTTTCATACTTGAAAACTTATATAACTTGTATTCAAAATATACTTTCACATGATTATATCATAGACCAAACATACTTCCACATAATTGGCTCATAGACCAAATCATAACTTCAATTATAGCATTATACTTTCATAAACAAGTCATTAATAATACTCTTGCATATATCATCATATAAAGAGATTTTAGAAGAAATCATAAATATACTTACTTGCCATGTACCCCAAAATGGGTAAAATTACTGCATGTACTCACCTTATAACTCTTGATAGGTCCTTTAGACGTTCCTCGGTTCTTTACCCTTTCGGTGTCCAATTACTTGACTTGTACCTATATATATATAATACATTATTTACATTCTAATTGACTCTATAACATGTTAGAGTCCTTATTATACCATTAATGGTCAAAACAAGTATATAAACCTTGAATGACCAACTTTAGTTAAATCGTATATTATACGTATTTTGCTACAGTACCCTCGGAGGGTCGTATTTCGATTCCGATAATTTTTTATGAAGTTTTGAACCATTATAGACCTATGTTTAAAATTTGGGGTCAAACGGACAAGTATAACTCCAACTTCCAAAAATCAAAACTCAAATTCCTCCTCAGTGAGTTACACGGTCGTGTAACTTTGCCTTGCAAATTACACGGCCGTGTAACTTTGTTGGTCATTTTGGTTACACGGTCGTGTAACTTTGGCCTGGAAAGTTACACGGCCGTGTAACATTCCTGGCCTGGTTTCGGGTCCGATTTTCGAGCTGCAGACCTCTATTTTCACCTATTAAGCACTTAATACTTAACTTAATCTTTCTACTATCATTCCATGACTAAAACCCTTGCTTTACATCAGGTTTTAACCCATGGAATCATTGATTTCCACTTCAATTTCTTGAAAATCCGTTTTTTATGATTTTCACTAAAAATCCAAATTTTTGAAATTAACCACTTAGGAGTGTCTTATTACATCCTAAGTGATCATTTGGACCCAACAAAACCATAAAAACTAGCTTTGATCTTACAAACCCGTGATTTAGGGTTCTTGAGTAAAATCACCATTTCTTGGTTTTTAACATATTCAAGGGTTAGAACATGTTAGATAGATGATTTTGAGCAAGATGATTTCATTAAACTCATGATTTCTGGAAAAATCAGAAATCAAGTTCATAATTCCCGTTCAAGAAGTTGAGTAGAACAAACTTGAAAACATGAAATTCTTACCTTTAGAGGCTTGGAATCACCAATTCCAAGGGTTTAAAGTTAATTCCTTTGCAAGATGTTCCCAATTCCTTCTTCTCCCGTGCTCTCTCTCGCTCTCTCTAGACTCTTCTGAAATTTTCTGGAGAATGAGAGATAACTCTCATTTATATTTAATTTTTATAGTATAGTTACACTTTAACCCTTAGCCTTCCACTTTCTTTACAAAAATGGTCCTAAGACCCAAAATCTTGCAAACATAGTTCTAATAATTACTAACTTAGCTTCTTACTGAAATTTCTTAACAAAATGGTCATTTTCATGTCAAATGACCGATTTGCCCTTTTTGGCCAAGTATCACTATTCACGCGGTAAAACTTCAAATTTTACATAATCTCTTATTTCTTATATTATTATTTCACAAATACATATTATCTTACATAATGGTCTTATAATGGGTCGAAAGACCATTTTACCCTTTTATGGTAAAATGACCAAATTACCCTTTTTCACCATTTTTCTCCAAACTCTTGGAATTTTACTACAATTCCCAATAATTTATTTTAAATCTTTCATTCCCAATAATTTATTTTAAACCTTTCCCTTAAGTATTTTCTCGAATATAAATTCAAGATTTTTGGGTCGTTACAACGAGACTCATATTAAAGACCATTGCGGGTGACGGGTCGACCTTACATAGATCTCCCTTGAGGGGATAATGCATGACACACCCTTATATCTATAACGAGGTTCTGCCTTGGTGGATTGGGATGAGACTCCCATTAAAGACCATTATAGGTGAACGGTTGGCCTTACTCAATGACATTGTTGTTAGATCTCCTTTGCGAGGATCATGTTTGTGATGCCCAAAGATCTATGTCAAGGTGCGGCCTTGGTGGATTGTGATTGGACTCCCATTAAAGACCGTTGAGGGGATGGGCCGACCTTACCCGATGGCAAATGTTTCAATTTATGGTTTGGGAATAATAATTTCTCATGCCTAATAGTTTATAAAGAAAGGAAGACCAAATCTCCTAAGAGAATGTACTCTTCATACTTGGATGAGACTACAGTTGTAGAGACCATTATGGGTATGTCAGACCCAACCCAAATGGCAAATGACTAATGCATGGCTGAATAGGGGAGCGTGCTTCCCATACTAGTAGAGTATCGATGTGAGGTTTATCAAGGGAACGTGCTTCCCGTACCTGTGAAATATTGATAGTGGTATGATCGGGGAATGTGTTTACCATAATTGTTAGATATTGATGATAGTGTGATTAGGGAATCTGCTTCCCATGCTTATAAAATATTAACATGTTGACATTGTTTAATATACACACTAGACATTTATATTACTTCTCTATGTGTTTTGATTGTGACATGTGTCTAGGAAGCATTGACGAAGGATAGTAAGGAATTGGAGTGGACCAGTTCTACTAGGAGACTCTCTACCTCTTAGAGTCCCGGAAAATAGTGGAACTAATAAATTCTGTATAACATTGTATAACTGGTTCTCTTATTATGAATCTTGTATATTTGTTGTGACATACAATTATACATCAAACAACATATGTTTAAAAAGAAGAAAAATGGGACATATTTTCACTTAAACTTTATTTTTATCATGAATATAAATGGTGTAAGAATTGGGTCTAATAGTGTGTTCCCAAGACAAACGTGACGCGACGCCTCATGTTGAAAATTGAGGACACATAGCTTAGACCCCCTCCCCTTCATGATGACATATGGAATTCCACTATGATCAGTCCTATTTCTAAAGTAAAAGCCTCAGTTTTGGACAAACTTGGATTACTTCTCTTCAAAAACCTTTAGAACTCTTGTGTGGGTGATTTATAGTGAGACTAGTGTGTGTTTAAGGAGTTGAAGTAAAAAAATCAAAGGAGAATCAAAGGGCTTTGGTTATCCATGCAATGAATTCAAGGTAAGAGATTGTAATCGTTCATTTATATGGTTTTAATTCAAGTATTATGGATGTTCTCATAAACCCTTGTTTTTAGGGGTTGGACAAATGATTAAAATTTTTATATATAATCACCCAGTTATTGTATATTACTTTATTAATAAGTGGAGTTATTGATTAACTTGAAGAGATAACATGAATTTGAAAATGGTAAAAGTGTTTGTTTGATGCATAACATGGAAAGTACAACATGTCTAGTAATAAAATTTGGAATCTAGAAGTGTAATTAGGGAATAAATAGCATGTAATTAATAGATATTAGCATTTTGAAGGGAATTTGTTATGGGTTGAAGTTGGTATTAGTCATGATGCATAATATAAAGTGAGAGTCCATGACAAGCTTAGTTGAGGATTATGGAATAGGTTATGTTTGTGGCAAAATTATTATAACATTACAATAGTAATGCAGTCTTATGATCCATTGAACTAATTGGCAAGTTGTACAATTTGTATATAATATGTGAATAGAATATACCTTGGACTTGAAAAGAATACTAAATAAATGGAATGATCAATTCTATAGCAATTGAAGTTGAAAGAGCAACGGAGCAAGATTGTCATCAAGTGGCAAAGTAGTTAGTCATCATAACTATCAAGGTCAGTACATAATGCTTTACTAAATTGGATATATGTCATTATTGCTATCAGTTGTTGATACTTGTTTACATTAAAATTCATTGAGTTTTGAGAATATAAAATACCATGCCTGTGAATTGAAATGTCGAATATTATTGTCTTGGGTTGGAACATACCTTCCTAGATTAATAGCTACCTAGAACTATGCATAGTAAAGTTGAGATCAAGAGTATGTCTAGACATACACACCTTGCGGGGATGGGGCTTACGATGTCAATGTATCCATGACAAGGTTCGACCTTGGTGGATTGAGAATATGACTCCCATTGTAAAGACCATTGTAGGAAAGCTCCGGGCTGACCCAAATGGCAAATGATTAGAAGTTTGGCTTAATTAAAGAATATACTTCCCATATTTATTGGTAACATTAAAATGTTTGATGTTGGTTTATGTACTCACAAGACAAAAGTCTTACTTTATTTATGAATTGATTTTGACATGTATCTAGGAATTGAAGACAAGGACTAGCAAGGAGACCTAGTTGGACTTTTGCATTAGAAGGCCTTTTAGTAATTAGAGATATGAAACCAAGAGAAGTTGATGAACTATTGTATCAACTTATATGTGTTTTGAGTTTCTTGCCATGACTTATGTATATCTTTTTGTGAGATCCAATGATACACTAAAATGTATCTTTTGTAAAATATAGTTGTAATGGGATGTGTTTTCATTTATCTCTTATTAAATTATGTATTTAAATGGTATATCAATTGAAGTGTTACAAGTTGGGCCTTGCAAAAAATATCATATGCCCTGCGAAAATCTCATATGTTTTATTTTATATATGACATTTGCGCAAGTGTCATCTACGAACATGTTATGTATAAAATATATTTTTAGTAAGATTTCTCATTTTAGAAGATGCCACCTGCAAAAAAATGTACAATCTCAACCTAATATTCGCCTTAGCTACATTAAAATAGGTCATTTTAAATGGGCTCAATGTTTGACATAGTACACATTTGCGAAGAATGACATTTCAGACACTAAACGGTTGAAAGCAATTTCAGAAGTCATTTTTTCAAAAAAACAAATAAAACGAAAGTTGAACATTTTATACACCTTGAATTGAGACCCATAGATTTTCGTAGGCCACCTGAGATTTCTGCAGGTGGCCAACTGCGAAAATCACATGAAACGACGTAGTTTCAAGATTTTCACAGGCCTAGAACTGCAAAAATAAATGTTATTTTGACCATCAACCTTTTTTATGCCCAAGCCTTATAAAGTATTAATTAATCTAATTTATCATTTTCTTTCTATTTTACATGTGTATCTACCGGTTTTCAGTTTGTAAAGAAATTAAAAGAAGGTTACATACTAGTCAACTAGACTTGAACCAGCCCGTTTGATTTATAATTGACATAAAATGTGTTTTGATCCATGATAAAATATGATTGGTTATCTGATCCAACTTTCGTCGTTTCCCAACCAATAAGGTTTGTGTTCGAATTATTAATTAAAAGATTTGACCTAAAAAGTACTCCTGAACGATGAACAAGAATATGGTATAAATATCTAGTAAAATTGAAAATGTTATTATTGGTGAGAACCTCGAAACGGTAATATATGTTGGTGATTTTAGTATCATATTGACATTTTAGTTAATATAAATAATAAGTATATTAATGAGTTCATACTTTAGTTCCAATACAAGTTAGGAGGTGTGGGAGTACATATTTGTATAAGACTAAGCTGATATCAGTACGGCCTAATAAGGGGGGGGGGGGGGGTCAATGGGCTATCCCGCAGTCCCCTTGCGGGGTCTTAGAGGTAGAGCCCCTAGTGAGGTCCAAGGGGCAGAGCCCCTGGTGTAACACCATGATACTTTTGTTAAGTATTATATGTTAATCATAGTGTATTTATGATTTAATATGGCGTTCTAAGTATTAGAAAGTTAATACTAGAAAAGGGTAAATTGGTCATTTTACCATAAAAGGGTAATTTGGTCATTCGACCAAGTGAAGGACCAATTATGTAAAAATATTGTTGCTTGTGGCAAAAGTATAAGAAATGAAAGTTTTATTGTAATAAAACTTGATTATAGTGCCAAAAGTTCAAGAAATGGAACTTAGGGACTAAATTTGTAAAATCTGGAAGTATAAATAGTGCAAGAAAGTCTCTCCACATGTGCAGAAAAACTGAGAAGCTACGGGAGAGGATCCTTGGTGCGATTTCTGCAGAAATTTTGGAAGCTTTCTTGAAGATTTAAGCTAGAAGTTGAAGGCATAGCTTGGAATTGAAGTTTTCAAGCAATTAATGTTAGTTCTTGAAATTTCTAACCTAGGTTTGTGTATTCTTCACTTGAGGAATATGATGACTGAAATTTCAGTCAAGAATTATGTGTTGTAATAGCTTAATACTTCCAGTAAGTCATGCTAAAAGGACTTAATTTAATGAATATGGAAGTAGGTTGCTATTTTGAAAGAATTGAGATTTTGATCAAGAACCCTAGATGATGAGTTCTTGTGATCAAATCGATTCTAATGATTTATAATGAGTTGTAGATGCTATATTTACTGAAAGAAGTCAGTAGAAGCAAGTAAAATTCAACAATTTCGGTTTTTGGATTAAAATTGTGAAAACGGGAAATTGTGAAAATGAATGTGAATTTGATCATACAATGGTTTAAAACTTGTTATTAGCCAAAGATTTTGGTCTTAGAACAATTCCAGTGATTAAGTCGAGTAATAAGGGCTTAATAAAGGAAAATGGGATTTTTAAGCACAAAATCGGACTCCACTGCCTGGAACTGCAACAGGCGCGACGCGGCCCTCACACTGGGCGCGACGCGGGGTCGAGGCAGAAGCCATAAAACCTTCTGTTAAAATTTGGTGTAATTTCCAAATTGGATTTTGATGCTAGGCTTATCCGATTGACCTGAAATTTTGAACATATGTCTAATATGTTGTGAAACTTCATGGAAAATTATCGGAATACGTATACGACCTCCCGAAAGTACTGTAGTAGAATACGCGTATTTCGGGAAGTGTATTAAATTTTTATAATGATGGTTATTGCTCAAAAATGATTGGAAATGGTCCCCAATTGTATTGTATAGGACTCTTGTGTAGTAGAGTCAACTGAAATGGTTATTAACCTATTATCATTTGGTATATAAATGAATATATAGGTACGGGATAAATGGTTGTGGTGCACGCAAAAGCAAGAAACAACCGGAATCAAATGCAGCTAGCATCCAGGTGAGTAATCTCACTGATATCATATATGATATATGATGATTGAATTGTTACAGATTTGAAACTGCTTTGGGGGACAAAATTGACAGTTGACAGATACCAATGACACGACAATACCAGATAAGCCGTGAGTCTACGATAGACAAGAACGGAGCTGTGAGTCAAATCTTGAAAAGGCAATACCGGATAAGTCGTGAGTCAATGAAATGACAAGAACGGAGCCGTGAGCCATAAATGATTATAAAATGATATAAATAATAAACGGTGCGGCCTTAGGGCTATGATTTGATTAACTAAAATGATCTGGTGCGGCCTATATGGCTATGATATTTGGTGCGGCCTATTTGGCTATGATATTTGGTGCGGCCTATATGGCTATGATATTGGATACTATATCCAACTGGTGCGGCCTATACGGCTATGATATTGTTACAGGTACATGGTGCGGCCTTTTGGCTATGATATTGTTACAGGAACATGGTGCGGCCTTTTGGCTATGATATTGGGTTATTGAAACCAATTGGTGCGGCCTGAGGGCTATGATATATATACTGAAAATGTTTTGGTGCATCTTATTTAGCTATGACTCGTGGTGCGGCTTAAATAGCCATGAAATATGGTGCGGTCCGTTGTGACTAAGAAACATGAGACAGAATTGGTTAGATATGATTATATGTGCAAATAACTGACGTGGCTTGATAATTACAGGTTATTGTGATTCAGCCTGTAAGGCTACAGATTAGGATGTGAAATCCTAGGAGATATGTGGTCAGCCAGTAAGGCTAGGAGTTTGGATTCGATATCCAGACAGATTTATGATTGTATTTTTATACGTGTTATTTGCAGAAATAATTACTCACTGAGCTTTGTAGCTCATACCGTTTGTTAAATGTCCCTGCAGGTTAGCATAACCCTGGTAAGGGTAAGGATAAAGTCCGTGACTCAAGAAGTGGACTTGTAGATGCTGTCAGTAGCAGCCCGGCTTATAAGGAGGTTATTATATTTGTATACTCCTTGATACACTTGTACCCGTTTTTATTAAAAATATACCCATTTGTTTATGGTTTTAAGTACTGAAACCTATGTTTTAAATGAAAAATTTTCAGGGGTGTTTTTGTTTTAAAAGCCGGGTGTTACACCTGACGAGGCTCGGGGCAGCGTCCCGAAACAAAAACGAATTTCAGCATCAACCTTAGCATCTTCGCTAGTGTCAGCACATGATGATGGTCATGCGCTGACGGTGATAAAATGTTATACACTGACGATGATCAAAGGTCTCACACAGGGGCTGATCATGCGCTGACGCTGATACTGTTGATTCAGTTTTCTAGTATAAACGATCATATTAACGTTCAAATTGAGATACGAAAAACGAACATGAATTCTTTCAACTATTGAGAAAACGTGAACTCTTTATTGTGTCTGATAACGAGCTTGATTCTTCAAGAATTATCCAATATTTGAATTTCGTGCAACCCAGACATAGGGTCGAAATATAAAGTGATATACACGATTCTTGAAGCAGTCCGTGATTTCAGAAACGACCCTATTTCTACATAATCCTCAACCATACAATCCCACAACTTATGCTCACAAATCACAATTATAAACAACTTTCAAAGGACCATTGGCCTAGCGTTGTAATGTGTTTGAAAGGTGTTCCTACCTTAAGGGTTGAGGGTTTAAGTCCTATTGTACACATTGGTGTAGTTTAGGAGTAGGTTTTAGATGGTTTGTATGTTTTGCGTTCCAAAAAAAACATATAAATGACTGTCAATTTTTTCATTGAGATATGTCAATGTAAACAGTTAACTCAATTGTGTACCTAGTAACGAGTTTTATGTTAAACTATGTGCATAAATAAAAAAACTCATCTTGATGTGATATGTGTGTGTGGAAGTCAACTCACACAACACACATACCTACAGGGGTTTATTTAAGATGACCCCGTGCATAATCGTGCCTCCTTAGACAATACAAAGAATTCAGACTAGTAACCGATCGACTACCAGTTCAATGAAAAAGGACGGCCATTTCTTTGTGGGACAAAATGATTGAAAGATAATTGTACTTTTTATATATTTACAAACCAGCTCACATGACTGTCCATCCACCCATCTCCTATTTATTTATTACTCAAAATTAATAGATTATTATATAATGTATCCCTTGCATGTAATATTCTTTTTTCGTAGTTCAACGAATAAAATTTCCGCTCTATAATAAAACATGAATACAAATTATGCATGATGATAAGATATATTAACTCAATTTTAAGTACAAAAACAAGTTTATGATGGGAAAAAGAAGCACGTGCGGTCCAACGACTACATGTCAAAATCGTGAAGGAGAGATACCATGAACTAATTTTGAATTAATGTACATGAAATATGAGGGGGATGGGAGGGGACGGATCACATGGGGCAAGTCACACCAGCATATGATGTGCCTAAATCAATAACATGGCCCCTGCTGCCGATATCATTGACCATGCCCATGCTACTTTTCTTGATTTTCGTACTCACCAAACACGTACAAACTCTGATCCATTAGATTATATATATATATTTTTTAATAGCAAGAATAATCGTTAGATACTTAAGATGATCTTAAATAAAAATTCTTAACGTGTAACCATGTGTGTTGTGTACATTAACTTTCACATACATATGTTATATTATAGAAGTTTTTTTAACCAATAATCGTTATAATGTGATAAAAGCTTTAAGTTTTACAGAAATGTTTAGTTTTATCTTTAGACTTTTGTGTTTATTAAAGTCTAAACTTTGCAAAAAAAGAAAAGTTTCACTTTTATCCTGGAAAACTGCTATCTAAGGTTTCCAGGTTACCATCAATTGACATTGGTATAAAAACTCTAAATTTTTCAATTTTTTTTTGTTTTTACCCCAACTATATATATATTTTTTCATATTATACACCATTACCACCACCGCCCACCAACACCATCGCCATTGCCACCGCTACCGCCACCACCACCACCAATCACTACTAAAGCCACCACCAACCCCACCCACCATCGCCACCACTTACCCCCACTACTACCGCCAACATCCCCACCACCAACACTTCCACCGCCGCTGCCACCCACCACCACCTACCACTACCACAGCCATCACCACCCACAACCACTACTTCCGTCACTACCCACCATTACTACCGCCAACATCCACCACTTACACCGCCGCCACCCACCACCACCACCCACCCACCACTATAACCACAACCACCGACACCACCAATATCCCCATCACCCACCGCCACCACCTACCAACACCACCCACCGCCACCACTGTTGCCACCGCCACCACCACCACCACCAACACCGCTATAGTAGTGGCTGCGGCTATAGTGATGGTCGCGACAGTGGTGATGGGTGGCGGTAGTGGGTGGTGGCGGTCGTAGTGGTAGTGGTAGGTGGCAGTGGCAGTGGCAGTGGCAGTGGCAGTGGTGGTGGTAGTGGTAGTGGGTGGTGGCGGTCGTTGTGATGGTGGTGAGTGGTGGCAGTGGCAGTGGCAGTGGTAGTGGTAGTGGGTGTTGGCAGTGGTGGCGGTAGTTGGTGGAGACAGAAGTGGTGGTTAGTTGCGGCTGTAGTGGCTGGTGGCTCCAATAGTGGTGGGAGGTGGAGGTGGTGGTGGTATAATATGAACAAAAAATTACTTAGGTAAAAATATTAAAAATTGAAAACTTTAAGGTTTTTACGCGAATTTCAATTTATGGTAACCTGGAAACCTTTGATTTCCAAGGTAAAAATGAAATGTTATTTTACAAAGTTTAGGCTTAGTGAAAACAAAAGTCGCAAAATAATAAACAGAACATTTCTGAAAAACTTAAGGGTCATTATGACATTATCCCTTATAAATATGACTCCTTTATTGTAAAAGAACCTCGGGGGTGATCTTGTATGATGTAACATAAATTGTTGTCAAATATGAAAGACGGTGTAAATATTTCGAAATTGGATAATTTATTTAAGGTTAATAATTTGAGAGAATAATGTATTGTTTTTCATGTTTATATTTAGGAAATTATATTTTTTTTCGTTTACATATAACCATTTAACTTGTTAAGTCTGTTCAAAAAATATTATTATGATCGCGTGTAGTGTAAGAACCCGCGAAAAAGTTGTAAAAAAGGGTAAAATGGTCTTTTGACACATTATAAGACCATTATGTAAAATAATATGTTGTTATGAAATAAGAATGAAAGAAATAAAAGTCTATGTAAAATTTGGAGTTTTATCGTGTGAATAGTGAAATTTTGCCGAAAAGGGCAAAATGGTCATTTGACATGGAAATGACCAAAATGTCAAGAAAATGTCAAGTTGTTGGTTAATGGAACTTGGTTTGTAAAGATAAGTGCTTTGGGACTAGTTTTGAACAAAAGATGGAAGTTAGGGACTAAAATGTAAACATTTTTATAAAAATTAAATATAAATAAGAGAGATTATCCATCTCTCAAATCAGAAAAGTCAGGAAGCTTATAGAATTCTCCAGAGAGAACGAGAGTGAGCACGGGAAGAACAAGGAGTTGGAATATCTCGCGAGAAATTGAAGATAACTCTTGGAATTGGTGATTCCAAGCTCCAATAGGTAAGGTTTTCTTGTTCTAAGCTCCAAACCTTGAACGGCAGTTGAGTCTTAACTTCTGATTTTCCAGAAATTATAGTTCTAATGAAAACATCTTGCTCAAAATCATCAATTCAACATGTTTAGTTGTTGAATATGTTGAAAGTCAAGAACATGGTGATTTTGGTTCAAGAACATCAAGCCACGGGTTTGGAAGAATAAGTGATTTTGATGAGTCTAATAGGTTAGAAATGATGAAAGAAACTTGTATTAACAAGTAATTCCATGGAATTGAAGATTTGATGCAAAAATGATGAAATGGGTTTTTAGCTCAAGAACCCTAGAAATGGGTTTAAGAGATGAAACTGATTTTATATAGTTCTTATGGTATTGTTAAGTCAAACATGACATAAAAGATGCAAGAAATCAGTTTCAAGCTTTGAAAATCCAATAAAATGATTTTTGGTGAAAAATGGGGTTTTTGGAAGAATTTTCAAGTTTATAAAGATGATTGATGATTTTGAAGTTTAAAGTTAAGTATAAGTTGGTATTTAGGGCTTGGAAATGACCCTAAACTAATTAAGTTAAGTCTTAAGAGCTTAATGGGGTAAATAGTGAAACTGCAGTTTGAAAAATCGCCAAGAATAGCAACGTACTTCTGATCGCGACGCGACGACCCCTATGGTCGCGACGCGACCTCGCGGCAGAAGCTCCTGTCCAATTTTGAGATTTGAACTCGTTACTAGACATGTCCGTTTGACCTGAAATTCATACCATAGGCTTAAAATGGTTTGAAACTACGTAGAAAATTTTTAAATTCGGAATACGACCCCTCGGGGGCACTGTAGCAAAATACGCGTATTTCAGAGAAAATTATAAAATGAGTATTAAAAGTTATACATTTGTTTTGACCTGTAGTAGTGTCATATGAGACTCTTAAGTTATAGAGTCAGATGTAGTATGTATTAATTTAGTAAATATATATGATACTTGTATATGTGGTGCTTCAAATACCATTGAGCACGGGAAAGGAAAAGGAGTACGTGAAGCTTAGTGAACCATAGCAGAACCAAGTTGAGTTTTATGAGGATTTCTCTAGTACATAGCAAGATGATATTTTCAGAAAATGAGATTTCCAAATATTTGCAAATACTAAAGTTTGGAAACAGTTTTGAAAGTAGCTCTAAGAGCTAAGTATTTAAAAGAGATTTTAAAGAAGTTCAGTTTTTAAAGAATTATAGTTTGTAAAGTTTTGAAAGAAGCTCCATATGAGAACTAAAGATATTGAAGTTAGACTTGAAAGTATTTTTGATTATGAGTTTAGAAGTTTATGAGTTTGAGTTTATTGTAAATTGTGTCCCATTTGACCAATTTGAGATGAAATGAAGAAAGTAATGAGATAAGAACTAAAGCTAAGAAAGTAATGAAAGTCAGTTGTCCAGACTAGGATCACCTACATAATCAGGAGATCTGAAGACACTACTGGGGTGGTACCTCCCGTCGCGAAGTAGTTGTCTAGCTTAGCATAACCTTGTGATTGGATCTGTTCCAAGTTACGAAGGGGAGACAGAGATAGCATAACCTTACGGGTTGATCCGTTCTGTCCCGCGAAGGGGAGTTAGTAAAATGAATTAAACTAAACTAATTCATGAGTTTCAGTTGGTCACAAGTAAATGAGAAAGAAAGCAGTTTTAAGAAAGAAAGCAGTTTTAAAGAAAAAGATCAGTTTTAAAGAAGAAAACAGTTTGAGAAAAGAAGCAGTTTTTAAGAAAGAAAGTATTTTGAGATTTGTTATGAAAATAAGTTTTAAGCAGTTTACTTGTTTATAATTCAAGTTTTGAGCAGAAAAGTTTTGGGTCTAAAACCCATATTACTCACGAGACTTTATGTCTCACGTATTATTTTTTTTAAATGCTATGTACTTAGGTGAAAGGAGCAGGAGTTGAAGTTGGGACCAGTGTAAGATACAAATAAGTTTAAATTATGGTTTCTGTATTCAGTCTGTAATACCCCCTTGAGAATAAATTTGTAAAAAAAAAATTAAGTGACTTTTTGATAGTCATGAGTTGTAAGATATATTGTAATATAAACTGTATTAAAATATGGTTTGAGAAAGGGGTGTTACCGTTTTGGTATCAGAGCCATAGTTTAAGCGAATTAGGTTGGAATACCATCCTAGGCTTAAACTAGCAAGAGTAGTAGTAAGGTGCCTTAGTAATATAGAGGTACACTTAGACTTATAGAAGTTATAGAGTGAGTATGACTGCTATAAAAGTGCAGTCAAGATAGGGAGATAACATGCTACCGCTTACGAAATACTATATAGAAATGTGTATTAAACATAGATTTTGTTTATCTATATAGTAATGGAAGGAGGAAGACAGATACCACCAGCTGACAGGGGTGAGGGTAGTCACACTTCTTCACGAGGAAGTGGACCTGGCAATGTTATTCGAAATGATGGGGCTGAGCCAAACCCAACACCACAACCTGTCACTATGGAAGCTATTCAGTATCTGATCAATAATCTACGAACTGAGTTGAAGGAAGATGTGAATAACATCATCGACGGCCGAATGGGTGAACCCAGTGCCCATTCTTCACAAGAAGTCTCTAAAAAGACGACCGAAGAAGAAGTTAGTGGAGAAAACAGGAAGAAGGAGAAGGGCTGCTCTTTTAAGTCCTTTATGGCTTGTAAACCGCCAGAATACCATGGCAGTTTTGAGCCAAATGTGACAATGAGATGGATTCGGGAAATCGAACAGGTGATGCAAGCTAGCAAGTGTGGTGAAAAAGACCAAGTCAACTATGCGTCCCGACAATTGAAAGATGATGCTTTAGTATGGTGGAACACCAAGTATGAAAGCTTGGGAAAAGACATTATTTATGGCTGGTCATGGGCCAAATTTGTCTCATGTCTTAAGGACAAATTCTGTCCCACGAGAGACTTAGAGAAGATGAACGAAGATTTTCTGATGATAAAGAAAGGAGACTCGTTGATTGACGAATATACGAAGAGGTTTTGTGACATGCTGCCTTTTGTGGGGGAATCTTATCCTTCTGAGCGGTCCCGAATTAACCTTTATATTCGGGGGTTACCATGGAATTATGAGTTAGAAGTGAAGAAAGCTGAGACTTTAGACAGTGCTATAATTGCTGCCCGAAACGTGGAAGATGTGGGAAAGTGTCGAAATGACGAAAGACCTAGTTTTAGCGACAAAAGAAAGTCAGTAAGTAGTAGCGGGAATTCAAAGAAGAAAGGGAAAACAAGCTTGAGTCAGACTCGACAGGGGAACGTAAAGAAATGTGAGAAGTGTGGAAGAGAACACAGTGGTGAATGCCTTGCGGGGTCTAGTTCCTGTTTCAACTGTGGCGGATTTAGTCACAAGATGAAGGATTGCAAAGCAAGGAAAGCGAGCGAGGTGGAGTGTTTTTCGTGTCACCAGATTGGGCATTATAGTTCCAACTGCCCAAACAAAGGAGGAGAGACGGTGGTGTCCACAGCCCAGAAAAAGACGGAGCCACAAAAAGTGAAGACCCGAGCTTTCCAGATCACTCAAGAAGAGGCAAAGGAGACGCATGATGTGGTCTCAGGTATACTACTGGTTAACTTGATACCCGCGTATGTGTTATTTGATTCCGGTTCTACGTATTCGTTTGTGTCCCATGAATTCGGAGCCAGACTGAGTGTACCGCTAGAGTTGTTAGACATGATCTTTGAAGTGGAAGTAGTAGATGGAAAGTTTGTCGAAGTTCAGCATATGTACAGGGATTGTGAACTTGATATCAATGGTAAGAAGTTTTGACTTAATCTTCTTCCCATTGGAATTAAGTCCTTTGATGTGATTATTGGAATGGATTGGCTTGGTGCCAATGACGCGAAGATAACATGTGGGCAGAAGAGGGTGTCTGTTAAAACCTTAGGAGCTAAAGTATATGTATATGGAGAAAGAAGAAAGCATGTGTCAAGTCTCATTAGTGTGGCAAAATCCCGAAGATGTATCAGGAAAGGGTGTGTATCTTTCCTGGCTTATGTGATGACTGAAGATAAAGTAAAGCAGACGTATAAAGATATTGAAGTAGTGAAGGAATTCCCAGAAGTTTTCCCAGATGAGTTACTGATAGTGCTTTATTTTTACAATAAAACACTATCATTAAAAGACAGTTTTATCGCATAAAGACGCTCAGAGGCACACGAAAACCGTATTTTTGTGCAACACGAAGGAAATCAAGAACTGCCTTAAAACATGCAAAATGCTTCTCTATAACAGATATGGTTCAGACAGATTCGTCTAACCTACCTCATCTGTTAACCAAATAGATCATATTTCAAATAAGAATGCATGTTTTCCTAACATCCAGGCAAAAGCTCACATTCCAACGGCAGCTCCTGATGCACACCACAGACTCCCAAAAGTCTGGCGGTGATAATAGATCTACTGTCGGGTCAACACTAGCCCAAGCTAGCCATTTGTTTTCGCATAGAAAACATCTCACAAATCACGGGGAAAGCCTATTATAATATCATTATTTCTCTCAAAAGAATTTTGATTAATTTTTCTTCAGTCCCCAGACATCCTCACTAAAATTGCAAGCCAACGAGAGAATATCTCATTTGTTCATACACTGCACATCACGGCCCACTGCTGTGTTGCAGATGCAAATCTGCCAGAACTATGGTAATTACCATAGGAAATCCTGATAAGCTCAACATCAAAACAGGCTTATATTAACAGGTGGCTAAACATGAATTACGATTCATGTTTAACTTGAACAGAGTTCTCCGGAGCTGCTGGTGTGAGGAAAACACGAGGGATTTGTGTGCTAACTTTTATGGCTTTATTTCAGGAACAAGAATGAATCAAGACCCAAGAAACTCTAATAAAACAGCCAAACCCGAGGAAGTGATGCTCCAAATCAAAGATCAAAAATGCGAAAAACTCATAAAAGCTACAGCAATCGCGACTTGACAGACCCCTGTGTCGCGACGTGAAGAGAAGCAAAACACAAGGATCCAGACCCTACAGCAATCGCGAAGCGACGGAAGCATTGGTCGTGACGCGAAGAACCAAACGCGACAATACCAACTTTCAGTCGCGAGGCTACCAACAATACGCACTAACCAGACAAATGGCCGATCAAAAGCAACTCTCGATGCTCCCTCGCGACGCGAATCACCCTTGGTCGCGACGCGAGCATTGTGTTTCAGCAACTATAAATAGATGCATTCTATGGACGTTTTTAGACACCAATTCACGTTTTCAGACACCAATTTACTCCAATTCTCATAAGAATACTCCAACACTCTCAATCAGTTGTAATATTTCGAAATATCTCTTAGTTAGTTGTTTAGAACCAATAGACTCTCCATTTCGGTGGTAATTCTAGTAGTAATTCAAGATAATTCGAAGGGTAAAAGCACCACGCTACATGCCGAGGAACACCAAGACTATCGCCACGATCATCACTCGAATGGAAGGCTAATCTCTTCAGATTACTTCCGGTAATGTTATCATACCTTTAGTGTAACATGTTTTTACTTTGATTCCGAACAAATGTTTTACTATTGTAACTATTAAACTCTCATATCATTGAATGCAACTAGTGAATCATTTGTGTCTACTTCTACTTGTTATCATATTTTCAAGACATAGTATTATCAACTTATTATTCGTGCCTATCTCCTCTAAATAACGAGTTAAGACGAATAATCGTTTAATATACTTTGTGCCCAATTAATATGATTAATAAGTTGTAATGTTACTATTATTTAGATAAAACATAATATTGCCAACCCATTGTTTGTACCTAATCTACTAAATTGTTAGACAAAGACAAACAATTGATTCAACATGTTATGTATTTACCCATTTAATAGCAATTGTTAGTAAACTATAATTATGTCAAAGTAATTATATCGGAATCATTATAGTAAAACATGTGAACCTAATTGTTGATAACTAAACCGGAAGTAATTCTTTCTCTATTTTCAAGTTACTATTTCAATATTTTTACCATCACAATCAATATTTACTTTACAACTCGTTAAAGATTAACCACTAAATCCCTGTGGACTCGACCCCGCTTGCCCTATCTACGTAGTAATAGTGGGTTATAAATTGTTTTTAACGCGTGTGACGATCGCGTTGTCAGTTACCTGGCTTGCCACCTGAAAGGCAAGTTGAATTCCGAATAGATCTTGTCCCAGGAGCTTCCTCAATAGAACGAGCACCGTACCGTTTAGCACCAACAGAAATGCGGGAATTAATGTCCCAATTGCAAGAGTTACTAGATAAAGGCTTTATTAGGCCTAGTTCCTCTCCGTGGGGTGCTCAAGTTCTATTTGTAAAGAAGAAAGATGGATCAATGCGTATGTGCATTGATTACAGAGAACTGAACAAGATTACTATCAAGAACCGTTACCCGTTGCCCAGAATAGACGATTTGTTTGATCAGTTACAAGGTGCAGATTATTTTTCAAAGATTGATTTGAGATCCGGTTATCACCAAGTCAGGGTGAAAGAGAGTGACGTGGAGAAGACAGCATTCCGTACTCGGTACGGGCTTTACGAGTTCTTAGTGATGCCATTCGGTCTTACTAATGCGCCAACGGTTTTTATGGACTTAATGAATCGGGTCTGTAAACCGTTCTTAGACCGATTTGTTATAGTATTCATTGATGACATACTCATATACTCAAAGAACAGAGAAGAGCATGCGAGCCATCTGCAGACAGTCCTTGAAACTTTGAAGCGAGAACAGCTGTATGCAAAGTTCTCCAAGTGTGAGTTTTGGATGCGAGAGGTGCAGTTCCTTGGACATGTTGTTTCTATCCAAGGTATAAAAGTTGATCCGTCAAAAGTTGAAGCAGTGATGAAATGGGAACCTCCCAAAACGCCAACTGAAGTTAGAAGTTTTCTCGGACTTGTCGGGTATTACCGCAGATTTATTCAAGATTTCTCCCGTATAGCTGTGCCACTTACACGGCTAACTCGAAAAGAAGAGAAATTCAGATGGCAAGAAGAACAAGAAAAAGCTTTTGTTACATTAAAAGAGAAGTTGTGTAATGCGCCTGTCCTTACGTTACCAGATGGGACAGAAGATTTTGAAGTATACAGTGATGCCTCGCATCGGGGGCTTGGCTGTGTGTTGATGCAGAGGGGGAAAGTTATAGCCTATGCTTCCAGACAGTTGAAAGATCCAGAGACAAAGTATACTACTCACGATTTAGAGCTTGCAGCGATTGTATTTGCCATGAAAAATTGGAGACATTACCTGTATGGTACAAAGTGCAAGCTATTTACTGATCACAAGAGTTTACAGTATGTGTTCTCTAAAAAAGAGTTGAACATGAGACAGAGCAGATGGCTAGAGTTGATCAGTGATTATGATTGCGAGATTGTGTACCATCTTGGTAAAGCAAATGTAGTAGCAGATGCATTAAGTAGAAAAGTTCCTGAGAAAAGAATCAAGGCAAGATCGATGCAAATAGAACTAGTTTCTAGCATTATAGAACAGATTAAAGCAGCCCAACAAAAAGTTGAAGAGAGCGGAGATTTAAAAGATGAGAAACTAGGAAAAGACATTCAGTTTGGAACAAATAGTCAAGGGTTGAAGACTTTTAGAAACCGCATTTGGGTACCAAAAGCAGGAAGTTTGAGAAAGCTGATTTTAGAAGAGTCGCATAAGTCTAAGTATTCTATACATCCAGGGAGTACTAAGACTTATCAAGATCTTAAGAGACAGTATTGGTGGCCTGGAATGAAGAAAAGGATAGCTAAATACATATCCAAGTGTGTTGTATGTGCACAAGTCAAGGCGGAACATCAAGTCCCGCATGGAGATGCCCAGTCCTTGCACATTCCAGCAGGGAAATGGGAAGATGTAACCATGGATTTCATTGTGGGGTTACCAAGAACGAGAAGAGGTTATGATTGTATATGGGTTATAGTGGACCGGTTGACCAAGAGTGCACTGTTTCTAGCCATAAGAGAAACTGCTCCATTGGAGAAGTTAGTCCAGTTGTACATAGATGAAGTGTTAAGAAGATATGGTGCACCGTTGTCCATCGTGTCAGACAGAAACCCCAGATTTACCTCTAACTTTTGGAGAGCTTTACAAGAGAAAATGGGGACGAAAATTCAGTTAAGCACAGCGTATCATCCACAAACGGATGGTCAGAGTGAGCGAACAATTCAGACAGTAGAAGACATGCTAAGATCATGCGTGATGGATTTTGGAGGCAGTTGGGATGAGCACTTGCCACTAGTGGAGTTTGCATACAACAACAGTTACCATACTAGTATTAAAATGCCACCCTTTGAGGCATTGTATGGTAGAAAATGCATAACTCCTTTATGTTGGTTGGAGGCGGGTGAGACTAAGCTTACAGGACCAGACATTGTTAGAGTGACCAATGAAAAGATTAGAGTAATTCAAGCTAACATGAAAGCAGCACAAGACCGACAAAAGAGTTATTCGAATCTGAAGAAGAGACCGTATGATTTGCAAGAAGGAGATTTGGTGATGATAAAAGTGTCGCCGTGGAAGGGTGTAGTCAGATTTGGCAAAAGAGGAAAGTTGAGTCCAAGATACATCGGACCTTTTAGAATTCTGAAAAGAGTGGGATTGCAAGCATTCAAGTTGGAATTACCACCAGAACTTAGCGGAATACATGATACCTTCCATGTATGCTACCTGAAGAAGTACTTTGGAAAAGAAGAGTTAGTTATACCGTATACAAACTTGAAGGTGGAAACTCCTAGCAAGCTGATTGAAGAACCTGAAGCAATCCTAGAAATACAGACCAAGAAGTTAAGGAATAAAGAAATCGACATTGTGCTAGTCAAGTGGAAGCATCCCTTAGGGTCAAACCTGACTTGGGAGACGTTAGCAGAAATGAAGAGAAGATATCCAGATTTCACAGATTACGAAAAGATTCCGAGGACGGAATCCGCTAAAGGAGGGGTGACTGTAAGAACCCGCGAAAAAGTTGTAAAAAAGGGTAAAATGGTCTTTTGACACATTATAAGACCATTATGTAAAATAATATGTTGTTATGAAATAAGAATGAAAGAAATAAATGTCTATGTAAAATTTGGAGTTTTATCGTGTGAATAGTGAAATTTGGCCGAAAAGGACAAAATGGTCATTTGACATGGAAATGACCAAAATGTCAAGAAAATGTCAAGTTGTTGGTTAATGGAACTTGGTTTGTAAAGATAAGTGCTTTGGGACTAGTTTTGAACAAAAGATGGAAGTTAGGGACTAAAATGTAAACATTTTTATAAAAATTAAATATAAATAAGAGAGATTATCCATCTCTCAAATCAGAAAAGTCAGGAAGCTTATAGAATTCTCCAGAGAGAACAAGAGTGAGCACGGGAAGAACAAGGAGTTGGAATATCTCGCGAGAAATTAAAGATAACTCTTGGAATTGGTGATTCCAAGCTCCAATAGGTAAGGTTTTCTTGTTCTAAGCTCCAAACCTTGAACGGCAGTTGAGTCTTAACTTCTGATTTTCCAGAAATTATAGTTCTAACGAAAACATCTTGCTCAAAATCATCAATTCAACATGTTTAGTTGTTGAATATGTTGAAAGTCAAGAACATGGTGATTTTGGTTCAAGAACATCAAGCCACGGGTTTGGAAGAATAAGTGATTTTGATGAGTCTAATAGGTTAGAAATGATGAAAGAAACTTGTATTAACAAGTAATTCCATGGAATTGAAGATTTGATGCAAAAATGATGAAATGAGTTTTTAGCTCAAGAACCCTAGAAATGGGTTTAAGAGATGAAACTGATTTTATATAGTTCTTATGGTATTGTTAAGTCAAACATGACATAAAAGATGCAAGAAATCAGTTTCAAGCTTTGAAAATCCAATAAAATGATTTTTGGTGAAAAACTGCATTTCATTCCTTCTGCGTCGCTTCGCGTCGCGACCTGGAGCTGGGGGTGCTCGCGTCGCGATTGCTGAAGGATAAATGCGGAAACTGCATCGCAGCCTCGCGTCGCGACGGGGTTCTTGGCACTGTTCTCGTCGCGAGGGCTGAAGTAAGTTGCCTAATTTGACGATTTTTCAATCTGCAGATGCACTATTCACCCCATTAAGTTCTTGATACATGACTTAATTGTATTAGGGTCTCTTCTAGGCCCTAGAAACAACTTCTTCATGTATTTAAACTATAATTTACAAATTTTTATCATCTTTAATTGAAATTGTTCCTGAAAACTCATTTTTTTTTCTCAAAAATCATTTTAACTAATTTTTGAGAATGGAACTGATTTCTCACTTCATTTATAACATATATGACTTATTAAACTCATGGAAATCAATTTCAGTTCCAAAAACCCATTTCTAGGGTTCTTGAGCTCAAAACCCATCTATGGATTTAACCACTATTTATGATTAGGAATCCATTCTTTGTGTTAATTTGAGGTAGATAAAGGATATAAATTCATTAACTTAACCTCATCCTCAAAATCAGAAGTTGGATTTGCAGATTATCCAACCCCTTTGAAGAACTAAGCTAGGGTTTTTGAGTTCTTACCTTGAAAGCTTGGTATAACCACTTCAAATTGTTGATTTCTTCAATTTCTTGCTTCTCTCTGTGAACTTGAACTCCCGTATCTCCAGCTCTCTAGCTTTCTCTCGAACTCTCTACTGATTTTGTGATGATTTATGAGATATTTTTCTCATTTTTATATTTTCTATATTTACAGTTTTGGTCCCTCAAGTTCACTTCCTTGAACTTTGGCCACCAAAATCAATTATCTTTACATAGACTCTAATTTCTCACATTTTTAGTCCTAAACTTATAAATAAATTTTTATAAAAATTTCTGCATATGGTCAAATGACCAATTTACCCTTTTTATGGTAAAATGACTAAATTACCCTTTTTAACCATAATTTCTCATAAAATTATATATAAAACTTTAAATTACACACATCTTATTTTACATATTTATATTATAAATTTTTGGTCGTTTCATCCTGGGTCCGACAAAATGTACCTGGACCTCAAGAAACTATATTGGTGGCCAAACATGAAGGCAGAAATTGCTACTTACGTGGGCAAGTGCCTGACTTGCGCCAAAGTTTAAGTAGAATACCAAAAGCCCTCGGGTTTGCTAATCCAACCAGAAATACCCGAGTGGAAGTGGGAGCGGATAACTATGGACTTCATAACCAAATTACCAAAGACAACCGGTGGGTTAGATACTATATGGGTAATCGTCGATAGGTTAACAAAATCCGCTCACTTCCTGCCAATCAAAGAGACTGATAGGATGGATAAGCTGGCGAGGCTCTACCTCAAAGAAATTGTAAAATTGCACGGTGTACCAAGATCAATTATCTCGGATAGAGATAGCCGGTTCACTTCACACTTTTGGCAATCATTACAAAAGGCTATGGGAACCAGACTCGACATGAGCACAGCTTACCATCCGCAGACGGATGGCCAGAGTGAAAGAACCATCCAAACACTGGAAGACATGTTGAGAGCCTGTGTGATAGACTTCGGTAAGGCGTGGGACACCCACTTACCGCTCATTGAGTTTTCATACAACAACAGCTACCACACTAGCATCAAAGCCGCTCCATTTGAAGCTTTATATGGACGCAAGTGCAGATCCCCTCTGTGCTGGGCTGAAGTGGGAGATACTCAACTAGCCAGAGGCCAAGTACCTAACAGCGCTCTCACCGGTCCGGAGATCATACGAGAGACAATGGAGAAAATCGTTCAGATCCGTGAACGATTGAAAGCATCTCGTGACCGACAAAAGAGCTACGCAGACAAGCAACGCAAGCCTTTGGAATTCCAGGTTGGTGACCGAGTGCTGTTGAAGGTCTCGCCAAGGAAAGGAATGATACGCTTTGGAAAGCGTGGGAAGCTGAACCCCAGATACATTGGGCCCTTTGAGATCCTTGCTAGGATCGGCCCAATAGCCTACAAACTTCGATTACCGCAGGAGCTCAGCAACGTCCATCCCACTTTTCACGTATCCAACTTAAAGAAATGCATGTCCGATGAAACCCTTATCATCCCGCTCGACGAAATCGAAGTGAACGAGAACCTTCATTTTGTTGAAGAACCCGTAGAGATCATGGACAGAGAAATCAAGAGGACGAAACAGAGCCGCATTCCGATAGTTAAGGTCCGTTGGAGTGCCAAGCGTGGACCGGAATTTACTTGGGAGCGCGAAGACCAGATGAAGCAGAAGTATCTACATCTCTTCCCAAACCCTTGAGGATCCACTCAAGAGTTAAATTTTGGGACGAAATTCTCTCTAACGGGTAGATGATGTGACAATTGTAAATTTTGGTCAACAAAAGTCAACTGTAGTCAAACGAAGCGTGCGTTATTTTATATGTTGAAAAGTTATTTTCCATAACTTTTGCAGTGAATTATTAATATTATAAGTATTACGTATGCTAAATCAAAACAATTATCGGTTAAAAGTCGAAAATACGGACAGCAGACTACTGTAGCGTAAAAATTCGATAATCGCGCAATTATTATTTTGAGAATAATAATATTCATAAAACGATCCACTCGTAAATACGAACCTGTGGATATATAGAACGTCGAAAACGGAGTTCGTATGTGGAAGTTACAACCATTAAATCGCTGTGAACGGATAAATGCACACAGGGTTTGGAAACAAAATACAAAATAAGGTGCCTTAAACATCAAATATGAAATAAAAATTCATATGATAAGTAACGTAATAATATCTAGTATTTAATTTCAAAGCTAGATGCGATTTCCGGTAACGTCAAAAATCGCGAAAACGGAAGAATACCGCGCTTAAACGCGTATTCCGGCACCCAACGAGTTATAATTCAATCAAAATAAATGTTTGGCAATGTGTTTATACAAAATAATTATTTAGAACTTCGTTTCGTCAAAAACACACAAAATTTCACTAAAACGACTTACTATTTTATAAAAATCACTTATTTTTATAAAGTATGTTGCTATTTTATAAAAACCACACTACCCCACCCCCCCTACCCCCCATCGATTATGCATCAGCCCCATGCATATCTTTAGCCACTATTCACATATCTAGAGTATTATAAGCCTAGGGATTTAATATTACAAAGAAATCAACACAAAATCCAACAAAAAGGAAACTAGCCATCTTAATTGAACCAAGCCACAAACCACACACTCATTTCAACCCTCTCTTCTCTTGCTCTCGGCTCTCACCTCACTCTCTCCCTCTCTTCTTCTCTTCCAAGCCGTGACCACCATCATCATCTCCAAAATTCCATTTTCAAGTTCTTTCACAAGTTCAAGAGGTAACTTTCATACATCTTTTGATTCTAATAAACGTAACACAAGTTTACACCTTTTACACACACTAACATCCATCCATATCCATTGGATATTAGTTTTGTCCAAGGGTCTTTAAGCTCCAAACTTCACCATCTTCAAAGATCTTGCAAGTATCCTTGGTAAGTATGATCATCTAGTGATTTAAGTTCTAAATATCTTCATATACTCTTCTATACAGACATACTCACGAAAATCCATCGGATAATCCATCGGATATACTCTTCTATACACACATACTCACGAAAATCCAAACTTCACTATAAATGTTGTTTTATTCAAGTTTATATGTGTTTAAATGATATATATGTTGATTTACACAAGTTTATAAAGTTAGTATTTGGGTAAAAATACCTTTGACATGAAATATGGATAGATCTTTGTAAGATATTCACTATGATACATGATATGCTTGTATAAAAGTTACTAGACTATAATTAAAGTGTGTAAAAATGTTAGATCTTGAACAAAAATGTTATAAATATGATTTTGGCATGAAATATGAGTAGATCCATGTATTATGAACACTTTGACATATTAAGTTGTGTAAAATTTACTAAACTACAAATAAAGTGTACAAAGATACTAGATCTTGAATAAAAACGTTATAAAAGTCGAAAACTAGTAAAAACTACGTTTTTATAAACAAAGGCACTATTTTCTAGCAAAAATAGTTATAATCAAGATATTACACTATTTTTGTGAGAAATATCCTAAAAGATGATATTTAAAATCTTTGAACAAGTTATTTCACTATCGTTCGTAAAAATAAGGTTATTACGACGCAATTACTAAAAATAGACTATTATTGGAATAGTTTATGAACAAAAGGTTACTATGACATTTAATCATGACAAAAATAATTATATAAAAATATATAATTATTATACTTTACTATATTATCATGGGAAAAATGATAATGGACGATTACAAGAGTTTTTATATACAAATCGTACGTAAACAAGTTGATTGGAATACATACATTTTTGTGAGATGAATCTTCACAGTACTTTTATAAGTACCTACCATAAGTCCTGAACATTTATATAACCAGAGTCTCGGTAAGAGAGCGCGATATTTGAGTATAGATCTATACGGGGCTTGACAACCCCGCACCTGAGCTGCTAGCTACAGCTTGACCGGCAGGTCTGAGGTGTCCAAATGTCTAACATTCCGACGCCTGAAGAACGTCACAGCAGGCCAACTAGTCACAGTATGGTTATATGGTATCTCACATGGGAAAATAATCAACTTAATATTTTCATAATTTGTTTACGTGGAAACACACATTTCAAAGAAAGTACACTACAGTTTACATACTACATTTTAGTCTTTGGGATTTAAAGACTTGGACATTTTTATGAGAAAATATTGGATTTTCTTGGTTTTCAACACTATCGATTACAAACAAATGACATTTCTTATACAAAATCTTATGAACTCACCAACTTAATTGTTGACACTTTTTCAACTACTTGTATTCTCAGGAAACTGATAAGGTAAATCAAGCGCTACAAGAAGGGACGTTACGACGTCGTTTTTGCCTATTTTTGATATCATTATAATTGTATTTGAAACATGCAACAGTTAAACTATGTAACATTTGCAATTATTTAATGATGGTTGTTTGCTTGGAATTCACTATTATTCAACTTTGTTATGATATTGTTCATGAAGTCATCCACCCTTGAACTATTCCGCCAATACGGTTTGGGGGTGTGACAGATTGGTATCAGAGCATTGTTTATAGTGAACTAAGTATATCAATCCATTTAAAGATATACAACTATAAATACAATGGGACTAAAACTCTCGAAAACATTTTCGTACAAGTATACTTTTAAAATTACAACGATAATTTTTATAAAAGTATAAGTACATACATACATACTAGAACGATATCATAACGAAAACATACAAAAGTGGTAAGATGAGTTGAACGCTACGGATAGGCCTAAGTGTTTGGTAATGATGTCTTGGATAAATAGAGCCTGATCAACTGTATTGATCCAAGATATGATTAACGTATACTTAGGAATGGTCGTGGCGAGCAACGAGTCCGAACACTTACCAATAGCCAAATAACTAAACATAAAGTTAAAATACTATGGGAGTATTTTAAGACGCTATAGAACTAAACATAAAGTTAAAATACTATGGGAGTATTTTAAGACGCTATAGAACTAAACATAGAGTTAAAATACTATAGGAGTATTTTATGACGTTATAGAACTAAACATGAAATTAAAATACTACAGGAGTACTTCATGAATACTACGAAGTCGTACACTTAGAATTTTCTCTTACATACCTCTCATACCCCTTAGAAATCACCTTACTTATAACAACTTCTAAAGACTTACCAAGAACCATGTACAAAGAAAAACACTAGAACAAAACATAAAACAAAAATACTATACGAGTATTTTGTGATACGATAGGACCATACATCTAGATTCTTTATGCACCTATTATACCCCTATCATTACATAGTCGACATAAACGTATAATAGAAACGCCGTACTTTGATAACCCTTACCAAGAACTAACCAACGTCAAATCTTAAATCCTTGTGGCAGAATCATGCCACCTCGCCGAAGAAATAACAGACGCACACCCGTCGAGACACCCGAAGCACCTATGATGGACTCGGCGACATTCCAAGTCGCTATCACGGCAGCCGTGACCGCAGCTGTTGCCCATATTAACACCAACGGGATAAATGGAAACGGAAGTGGAAACGGCACCAACGATTCCACCAATGGGGAAACATCAAACCATTCTCGAACGTGTACTTACAAATATTTCGTCAGCTGCAAGCCGATAACTTTCCACGGCACCGGTGGTGTCCTTACCCTCACAAGGTGGATCGAGAAAACCGAGTCGATCTTCGATATCACTGCGTGTCCAGAAGAGATGAAAGTAAAGTTCGCTGCCTGCACTTTCGCTGAGACGGCTATGTCCTGGTGGAAGGGCCATGTCAAGTCGCTGACACTCCCAGTGGCAAACTCGATGGGCTGGGAGGAATTAAAGACAATGTTGATGAAGGAGTACTGCCCCCGAGGGGAAATCCAGAAGTTGGAACAAGAGCTGTGGAACCTCACAATGAAAGGTTCGGATCTAAACGCTTACACAAACCGATTCAACGATCTGGCGACCCTCTGCCCAGCCATGGTCACACCGGAGTCTGTAAAAGTGGAATGTTACATCTGGGGACTATCATCCCAGATCCAAGGGAATGCGGAAGCCGCAAGTCCCACCACTTTTGACAGCGCCAAACGATTGGTCGACCACGGGGTGCGCCAGGGAACCATGACCCAAAAGACCGAACAGCCAAGAGAAAAGGATCACAAGAGGAAACCCTGGAACAGGGGGAGAAACCAACCAAATCAAGATGGTGCGAAAAGAAAACAGATTGTGGCAGTTCGTGCAGCCACTGTCCCAAACGCCCCAACCACCACCAAGCAATACATTGGGACGCTACCCAAGTGCAACAAGTGCAATTTCCACCATACTGGAGCCTGTAGGGAAATGCACTGCTTGAACTGTAACAAGAAGGGCCACACCGCCCGATTCTGCAGGACGCCAACCCCACAAGCCACCCAAGCCACTAATGTCGGGGTGAGTCAAGCTTGCTATGGTTGTGGCGAGACGGGGCATTATAAGCGTGATTGCCCGAAAACATTGAATGTAGGTAGAAATGGAAGAGTCCTGGCTATGGGATGCGCGGAAGCGGTAGAGGATCCTACCGTGGTTACCGGTACGTTCCTCGTCAATAATTCATATGCTTGTGTACTATTCGATAGCTGTGCAGAGAGAAGTTTCGTAAGCCACGAGTTTAAATACTTACTAAAACAAAAACCTCAACCACTCAATGAAACATTTACAGTAGAAATGGCTAATGGCAAAATAGAAAGCACAAACGACATATACATAGGCTGTACACTTACTCTGAACGATCACTCCTTTCAAATCGACTTAATGCCTGTTAAAATAGGAAGTTTTGACGTGATTGTTGGTATGGATTGGCTAATTCCCCATCATGCCGATATCATGTGTTACGAACGAGGAATCCGACTTCATCTGCCGGATGACAAGACCTTTGTTGTCTACGGTGATAAACCCAGCACCAGCCTCCGAATCGTGTCTTGCATCAAAGCTCGAAAATACCTACAGAAAAGATACCATGCCTTCCTAGCCCACGTTGTTGACGAAAAGAAAGAAGTAAAGAACATCAAAGAAATCCCCGAAGTCTGCGACTTTTCCGATGTGTTCCCAGAAGACCTTCCAGGAGTACCACCCGCACGACAAGTCGAGTTCAGGATCGATTTGATTCCAGGAGCCACCCCGGTAGCAAAAGCACCTTACCGATTAGCCCCAGCAGAAATGCAAGAATTATCCAGCCAACTAAACGAACTGCTAAGTAAAGGGTTCATCAGGCCGAGCTTCTCACCTTGGGGAGCACCGGTCTTGTTCGTGAAGAAGAAGGATGGATCATTCCGTATGTGCATTGACTATCGGGAGTTGAACAAGCTCACCATCAAGAACCGATACCCGCTACCCCGAATTGACGACCTGTTCGATCAACTCCAAGGATCGAGTTATTTCTCAAAGATCGATCTGAGGTCGGGATATCACCAACTCAAGGTTCAAGAAGAAGATGTTCCTGAAACGGCATTCAGAACTCGCTACGGTCATTATGAATTCGTTGTGATGCCCTTCGGATTGACCAATGCGCCCGCAGTGTTCATGGATCTGATGAACCGTGTATGCCGACCTTACCTAGATAAATTCGTGATAGTATTCATCGACAACATACTTATCTATTCACGAAGTAAGGAGGAATACAGTCAGCACTTACGACAAGTTTTGGAGACATTAAGAGCAGAGAAGCTGTATGCGAAATTTTCGAAATGCGAAATTTGGCTTCGAAAAGTGGACTTTCTAGGCCACGTAGTCAGCAAAGAAGGGATACATGTGGATCCCTCCAAAATCAAAGCCATCGAAAGATGGGAAGCACCAAGAACTCCGACAGAAATCCGTCAGTTTTTGGGCCTTGCTGGCTATTACCGAAGATTCATACAGAACTTCTCCAAAATTGCAAAGCCACTTACCACCCTGACACAGAAGGGTGTAACATTCAAGTTGGGAGATAAACAAGACGCCGCCTTCCAGACCTTAAAGAAAGCTTTGTGCAGCGCTCCTATTCTGTCCCTTCCAGAAGGAACAGAAGACTTTGTGGTCTATTGCAATGCATCTAACCAAGGTCTGGGCTGTGTACTCATGCAGAGAGGAAAGGTCATTGCTTACGCTTCAAGACAACTTAAAACTCACGAGGTCAACTACACTACACATGACCTCGAGTTGGGAGCAGTAGTGTTCGCATTGAAGATCTGGAGACACTACCTGTACGGCATAGAATGTACAGTATACACCGACCATAAGAGTCTCCAGCATATCCTCAACCAAAAAGAACTCAATATGAGGCAACGACGATGGATGGAGCTACTAAGTGACTATGAATGCGAAATTCATTATCACCCAGGGAAGGCCAACGTAGTAGCTGATACCCTCAGTCGAAAAGAATACTCGGTCCGCCGAGTGAAGTCATTAACAATGACGATCCATTCCCATTTGTCCACTCAGATCAAAGAGGCGCAGCTAGAAGCCTTAAAACCTGAAAATGTCGCAAATGAAGCCTTGCGAGGGATGGATAAAAACCTTGAAGTTAAGGATGACGGAGCTCGTTACCTCATGAACAGAATTTGGACACCGAGATTCGGCGGATTGAGAGACATTATCATGAATGAAGCTCACAAGACTAGATACTCCGTTCATCCTGTGTAACGCCCCAACTTTTTCAAACCATTTATATTACATAAAAGCATATTTTACAAAAATACGGTTCAACAAAAACCATTGTACTTGTTTAAATACAACAAGGGGGTGTTACATTTGCATATCAAACAACCATAAGTTTAAGGGAAATAGATTCAATCAAATACCAATATATGGAAGCTGTATCCAGCTCCACTCCTTTGCACCCTAGGATTTATTTCGCAACTCCAAACTATCTTACAACTTTGTACCTGAACCTGGAATACATGGCATAAAAATAGAATACATAAGACAAAAATGTCTCGTGAGTTACATGAGTTTTAGACACAAACATTAAATCTTCTTTTTCAACCTTTTATAAGAATTTTATAATATAAACACTTGCCAAAACTTTATAGTATTAATATACTATAACTTTTTATTATTTCAAAACCATTTCATATCTTTAAAAACCATTTTATATCTTTCAAAACTAGCTTCTTTCTTTGACTGGTTTTATAAACTTGCTGGATTTTTATACTTAGGGCTTTAATCACTATAAGTGATACCCCAAGTCTCTACAGCTAGAAAGAACGGATCAATCCTCACAGTAGAAGTGCTGAGGCAGCCTACTTCGCGAAGGGGTTTTCCCCAGTAGACTCCTTACCTAACCCGGGTAGGTTGGAACATAGTTCCCTTACTAACATTGCTAGCTACAATACCAGTCATATATAAAAATACTTTCTGAAAACTGAAACAGTACTTGTACACATAATGGCTAAATGCCAAGCTTTAGACTTAAACATACTTTTACCATAATCTAGGCTATTGCCAAAATCATACTTTCAAATATAGCAGTTTACTTTCCATATAAACTAAGAAATAAATCATTCTTGCAAATATTTTCACACATAAAAATATTATATGGAAATCTAAAAAAAATACTTACTTGCTTGCCATGTATCCCAAAATGGATAAAAATACTACATGTACTCACCTTATAACTCTTGAAAAATCGTTTAGACGTCTCTTGGTTCTTTACCCTTTCGATGTCCAACTACTTGACTTGCACCTATATATAATATATGATACATTAATTTACATTCTAATTGACTCTATAACATATTAGAGTCCTTATTATACCATTAATGATCAAAACAAGTGTATAACTTTTAAATGTCTAACTTAAATTAAATCGTATATTATAAGTATTTTACTACAGTACCCTCTGAGGGTCGTATTTCGATTCTGAAAATTTTCTGTGAAGTTTTGGACTATTTTGGACCTATGTTCAAAATTTGGGGTCATTTGAACAAGTATAGGTCCAAATCCCAAAAACCAAATTCACTTGGCAGAGACTTGAAGAAAAACTGCATTTCATTCCTTCTGCGTCGCTTCGCGTCGCGACCTGGAGCTGGGGGTGCTCGCGTCGCGATTGCTGAAGGATAAATGCGGAAACTGCATCGCAGCCTCGCGTCGCGACGGGGTTCTTGGCACTGTTCGCGTCGCGAGGGCTGAAGTAAGTTGCCTAATTTGACGATTTTTCAATCTGCAGATGCACTATTCACCCCATTAAGTTCTTGATACATGACTTAATTGTCTTAGGGTCTCTTCTAGGCCCTAGAAACAACTTCTTCATGTATTTAAACTATAATTTACAAATTTTTATCATCTTTAATTGAAATTGTTCCCGAAAACTCATTTTTTTTCTCAAAAATCATTTTAACTAATTTTTGAGAATGGAACTGATTTCTCACTTCATTTATAACATATATGACTTATTAAACTCATGGAAATCAATTTCAGTTCCAAAAACCCATTTCTAGGGTTCTTGAGCTCAAAACCCATCTATGGATTTAACCACTATTTATGATTAGGAATCCATTCTTTGTGTTAATTTGAGCTAGATAAAGGATATAAATTCATTAACTTAACCTCATCCTCAAAATCAGAAGTTGGATTTGCAGATTATCCAACCCCTTTGAAGAACTAAGCTAGGGTTTTTGAGTTCTTACCTTGAAAGCTTGGTATAACCACTTCAAATTGTTGATTTCTTCAATTCCTTGCTTCTCTCTGTGAACTTGAACTCCCGTATCTCCAGCTCTCTAGCTTTCTCTCGAACTCTCTACTGATTTTGTGATGATTTATGAGATATTTTTCTCATTTTTATATTTTCTATATTTACTGTTTTGGTCCCTCAAGTTCACTTCCTTGAACTTTGGCCACCAAAAATAATTATCTTTACATAGACTCTAATTTCTCACATTTTTAGTCCTAAACTTATAAATAAATTTTTATAAAAATTTCTGCATATGGTCAAATGACCAATTTACCCTTTTTATGGTAAAATGACTAAATTACCCTTTTTAAACATAATTTCTCATAAAATTATATATAAAACTTTAAATTACACACATCTTATTTTACATATTTATATTATAAATTTTTGGTCGTTTCAACTACCTCCCCCCTAATTAGGATTCCGTCCTCGGAATCGCTTCAAAATCTGTAAAATTAGGGTATCTTTTCTTCATGATTTCCAAAGTTTCCCAAGTCAAATTCGAGCCCAATGAGTGTTTCCATTTGACCAATACTAGGTCAATCTCTTTGTTTCTCAGCTTCTTAGTCTTTCTTTCTAGAATTGCTTATGGCTCTTCAACTAGTTTGTTGGGTGTTTCCACCCTTATTTCTTCTAAAGGAATGGTTAACTCTTTCTTTCCAAAGTACTTCTTGAGATAACATACATGAAATGTATCATGTATTCCTTTGAGTTCTTGTGGCAGTTCGAGTTTGAATGCTTGTAAACCGACTCTTTTCAAGATTTTGAAGGGTCCAATATACCTTGGACTCAATTTCCCTCTCTTGCCAAATCTTATCACTCCCTTCCAAGGTGATACTTTTATCATCACCAAATCATCTTCCTTTAGGTCATAGGGTCTTTTCTTCAAATTTGAGTAGCTTCTTTGACGATCTTGCGCAGCTTTCATGTTGGTCTGTATCACACCAATCTTTTCATGCGTCATTCTTACAATTTCTGGCCCCGTGAGTTTTGTTTCACCAGCTTCTAACCAACACACTGGGGTTCTACACTTTCTACCATACAAGGCTTCAAAATGCGGCATCTTGATGCTTGAGTGATAACTGTTGTTATACGAGAATTCTACTAATGGTAGGTGCTCATCCCAATTACCTCCAAAATCAATGGCACATGACCTCAACATATCCTCCAATGTCTGAATAGTACGTTCGCTTTGCCCATCTGTTTGAGGGTGATAGGCTGTACTCATCTTGATTCGAGTTCCCATCCTTTCTTGCAGAGAATCCCAAAAATTGGACGTGAATCTAGGATCTCTGTCTGAAACTATGGACAATAGTGCTCCATGGAGTCTGATCACTTCATCAATGTACAGTTGAGCTAGTGCTCCAAGTGGTGTAGTTTCTTTGATCGCGAGGAATAAAGCGCTTTTGGTCGGTCTATCGACAATGACCCATATACTATCGTGTCCTCTTCGTGTTCTCGGCAGCCCCATGACAAAATCCATGGTCACTTCTTCCCATTTCCCTGCTGGTATCTGCAACGACTGCGCATTACCATACGGCACCTAATGTTCTGCTTTTACTTGTGCAAAAGCTTCACAGTGGGATATGTAATTTGCTATTCTCTTTTTCATTCCTGGCCACCAGTAATGTTGCTTCAAATCTTGATAGGTTTTCGTACTTCCAGGATGTATAGAATACTTGGATTTGTGAGAATCATCCAAGACTATCTTTCTAGTTGCTCCATATTTAGGGACCCAAATACGTCCCTTAAAAGTGCGCAACCCTTGAGTATTCACTTCAAACACCACCTTTTTCCCAAGCTTTTCTTTCTTTATATTATCTTCGGTTGAAGCACCGTCTTGAGCTTCTTTAATCTTTTGAATTAAAGTTGAGACCACTTCAATTCTCATGGATCTCCCTTTAACAACTTTTTCACGAATCTTTCGGATTAAAGCATCGGCTACTACGTTAGCTTTTCCTTCGTGGTATATTATTTCACAATCATAATCATTCACGAGCTCAATCCAACGTGTCTGTGTTAAATTCAATTCTTTTTGCATGAAAAGATATTGTAGACTTTTATGATCTGTATATATCTTGCATTTCGTCCCATACAGATAGTGTCTCCAGATCTTCAACGCAAACACAATTGCAGCCAACTCCAAATCATGAGTAGTATAACGTGTCTCTGCATCTTTTAACTGTCTAGAGGCGTAGGCAATGACTTTGCCCCGTTGCATAAGTACACAACCGAGACCTCTATTAGACGCATCACTGTATACTACAAACTCTTCTGTGCCTTCTGGTAAAGATAATACTGGAGCTTCACATAACTTCTTCTTCAATATCTCGAAAGCTTCTTGCTGTTTTTCTCCCCAGACAAACTTCACCTCTTTCCGGGTTATCTGAGTCAGTGGCACTGCTATTTTAGAGAAATCTTGAATAAACCGTCGGTAATAACCGGCTAATCCAAGAAAACTCCTGACTTCTGTAGGTGTTTTCGGTGGCTCCCATTTCATTACCGCTTCTATTTTTGCTGGATCCACTTTAATACCTTCAGCTGAAACAACATGACCCAGAAATTAAACTTCCCGCAACCAGAAGTCACACTTTGACAACTTTGCGTATAACTGTTCCTTCTTCAAAGTACACAACACTTCACGTAAGTGCACTTCATTCTCCGCTTCACTTTTCGAATAGACCAGAATATCGTCGATGAAAACGATAACAAATTTGTCAAGAAAAGGTTTACAGACCCTATTCATAAGGTCCATAAACACAGCTAGGGCATTAGTGAGGCCGAATGGCATTACTAAAAATTCATAGTGACCATATCTAGTTCGGAATGCAGTCTTACATACATCTTCATCCTTCACCCGCACTTGATGATATCCAGAACGAAGATCAATTTTAGAGAAGTAACTAGCTCCCTGCAACTGATCGAATAAATCATCAATTTGTGGCAAAGGGTATCGATTCTTGATTGTCACTTTATTGAGCTCACGATAATCTATACACATACGCATAGTACCGTCCTTCTTCTTGACAAACAACACTGGAGCTCCCCAAGGAGAAAAGCTGGGACGAATAAATCCCTTGTCAAGAAGTTCTTGCAACTGAGACATAAGTTCTCTCATCTCTGTAGGAGCAAGACGGTACGGCACACGAGCAATGGGACTTGCTCCAGGAACAAGGTCAATGCGAAACTCGACTTGCCTAATGGGTGGTAACCCAGGTAAGTCATCAGGAAAAACTTCAGGGAATTCATTGACCACTTTTATATCCTCCATCTTCTGCTTCTCTTTCTTCCCATTCATCACGTAGGCGATAAACGATTCACACCCTTTATGGATGCATTTACGGGCCTTAATAGCAGTAATGAGACTTTGCATGTTCTTCCGACGTTCCCCATATATGTAAACTTTGCTACCATCAGGCAATTTGATCGATACCATTCTTTTTCCGCAAAGGATTTTAGCATTATGAGTTCCGAGCCAATCCATCCCAATAACAATATCGAATCCTTTAATCCCGATAGGTAGTAAGTCAGCCTTTAAGGTTCGTCCATTAATCTCAATCGGGCATTTCTCGTACACATGACGTACCGTAACTAGCTCTCCGTTCGCGACTTCTATTACACAGGTATCATCTAACGCTTTCATTGGTATATTCAGACGCTTACGAAATTCATGGGACACAAAAGAGAAATGTGCTCCAGAATCAAAAAGAACATAAGCAGGTTGTGAGTTTACAATGAGTGTACCTGCCACCACATCCTGATCTTCTTTGGCCTCTTCAAGGGTCATCTGGAATGCTCTCCCTTTCGTCTTTGCCGGCTCCATCTTTTTATTACTTGCAGTAGAAACTAGCATCTCATTTTTCTTCTTTGGACAATTGGTACTGTAATGGCCTTTTTCGTGGCAGTTGTAGCATTCTACTTCATTAATATCCTTCACCTTGCAGTCTTTGGCTTGGTGGCCCGGAAGACCACATTTATAACACCCACTAGTGCCCTTCTTGCATTCCCCACTATGCCTCTTTCCACACTTTTTACATTCTTTGACCTCACTTTGCTTAGAAAACCCCGTTGAAAAACGACTCTTCTTGTTTGCTCCAGAGATTCCTGAAGACTTTCGCTTCTCCCCAAAAGTTTGTCGTTCTTTGGCCTTTTTCTCTATCATACTCTCAACCCTAGCCGCAGATTCAATGGCTTCATCGAAAGTAGTAGCCTTGCCAACTTCCAATGAGTAGTCCCCCGACAACCCATTAACATAACGGTTTATCCTTCCAGCCTCAGTCGGTAATGTATCTTCAAAAAATGGCAGCATCTCACAAAACTTTTTAGTGTACTCGTCAACTGTCTGTTTTTCCTTTGCAAGAGCAAAGAATTCATTGACCAAGTTCTCCCGATGCCTAGCTGAACAGAACTTGCCTTTCAACCGCTGAACAAACTCCTCCCAAGATAACGCATCAACAAACTCACTTCCCTTGGTTCGGCGGAGAGTATTCCACCAATTAAGAGCTTCTGCCTTTAACATTTGAGAAGCAAATCCTACCTTCATATCCTCTTCGCAACGACAGATGCGAAGAACTTGTTCCATTTCGGTCACCCATCGGATAGTTATCCGCGGGTCCAGCTCCCCATTGAACTCCTTAGGCCTACAGGACATAAAGTCTTTAAAAGTACACGCTCCTTTAGTCTTGAACTGTGGCTGCGATTTGGAAGAAGAGTCTCCCTGAGAAGAATTCTGTGTTGGGTTAGTACCCTCAGGAGCCACACTTTTGTCACTATCTTCATTTTGTGACTTAGATCTTTCGCCTAATCGTTCATCTAGAAGGCGAGTCATTTCTTGTCTGGTTTGTACTTGAGAGTCGTGTAATAACTTCTGGATTGCCTCCAAGGTCAATGGAGGTGGATTAGCCTCACCCCTAGAATTGCCATCATCAACGGCTTGGGGCGGTCGAGGAGGAATAGGAGGCCTTGCATTAGGATCTGGATTTTCCGCATACGATCCTTGGCCACTTCTAGTTTGCATTTTGCTATAAAATTTCAAATACTTTAGTACTTCATAATATATCATAATATTAGTTTACTACTTTTTCACTAGTTTCCCAGTATTCCCTTGCGGCTACACTAGGCTCAATACGTGTCCTGTGATTATGATAATACGGGCCCATATTACCATAATCACCTACACATGTTGTTCCCAATGTTTCGCTTGGTTCCACTGTTCACTAGTATCAATTAGCTACTTTTAGCTCATAACATACCCATATGATTCCATTAATAAATAATGTCTTAATTCCTTAAGACACAAAAATTATGTAACTCACTCTAACTGACTATTTCATAAGTCTAAGCCTAGGAGTGGAATGATCCAAACCTAATTCGCTTAAACTATGGCTCTGATACCAACTTGTAACGCCCCAACTTTTTCAAACCATTTATATTACATAAAAGCATATTTTGAAAAAATACGGTTCAACAAAAACCATTGTACTTGTTTAAATACAACAAGGGGGTGTTACATTTGCATATCAAACAACCATAAGTTTAAGGGAAATAGATTCAATCAAATACCAATATATGGAAGCTGTATCCAGCTCCACTCCTTTGCACCCTAGGATTTATTTCGCAACTCCAAACTATCTTACGACTTTGTACCTGAACCTGGAATACATGGCATAAAAATAGAATACATAAGACAAAAATGTCTCGTGAGTTACATGAGTTTTAGACACAAACATTAAATCTTCTTTTTCAACCTTTTATAAGAATTTTATAATATAAACACTTGCCAAAACTTTATAGTATTAATATACTATAACTTTTTATTATTTCAAAACCATTTCATATCTTTAAAAACCATTTTATATCTTTCAAAACTAGCTTCTTTCTTTGACTGGTTTTATAAACTTGCTGGATTTTTATACTTAGGGCTTTAATCACTATAAGTGATACCCCAAGTCTCTACAGCTAGAAAGAACGGATCAATCCTCATAGTAGAAGTGCTGAGGCAGCCTACTTCACGAAGGGATTTTCCCCAGTAGACTCCTTACCTAACCCAGGTAGGTTGGAACATAGTTCCCTTACTAACATTGCTAGCTACAATACCAGTCATATATAAAAATACTTTCTGAAAACTGAAACAGTACTTGTACACATAATGGCTAAATGCCAAGCTTTAGACTTAAACATACTTTTACCATAATCTAGGCTATTGCCAAAATCATACTTTCAAATATAGCAGTTTACTTTCCATATAAACTAAGAAATAAATCATTCTTGCAAATATTTTCACACATAAAAATATTATATGGAAATCTAAAAAAAATACTTACTTGCTTGCCATGTATCCCAAAATGGATAAAAATACTACATGTACTCACCTTATAACTCTTGAAAAATCGTTTAGACTTCTCTTGGTTCTTTACCCTTTCGATGTCCAACTACTTGACTTGCACCTATATATAATATATGATACATTAATTTACATTCTAATTGACTCTATAACATATTAGAGTCCTTATTATACCATTAATGATCAAAACAAGTGTATAACTTTTAAATGTCTAACTTAAATTAAATCGTATATTATAAGTATTTTACTACAGTACCCTCTGAGGGTCGTATTTCGATTCTGAAAATTTTCTGTGAAGTTTTGGACTATTTTGGACCTATGTTCAAAATTTGGGGTCATTTGAACAAGTATAGGACCAAATCCCAAAAACCAAATTCACTTGGCAGAGACTTGAAGAAAAACTGCATTTCATTCCTTCTGCGTCGCTTCGCGTCGCGACCTGGAGCTGGGGGTGCTCGCGTCGCGATTGCTGAAGGATAAATGCGGAAACTGCATCGCAGCCTCGCGTCGCGACGGGGTTCTTGGCACTGTTCGCGTCGCGAGGGCTGAAGTAAGTTGCCTAATTTGACGATTTTTCAATCTGCAGATGCACTATTCACCCCATTAAGTTCTTGATACATGACTTAATTGTCTTAGGGTCTCTTCTAGGCCCTAGAAACAACTTCTTCATGTATTTAAACTATAATTTACAAATTTTTATCATCTTTAATTGAAATTGTTCCCGAAAACTCATTTTTTTTCTCAAAAATCATTTTAACTAATTTTTGAGAATGGAACTGATTTCTCACTTCATTTATAACATATATGACTTATTAAACTCATGGAAATCAATTTCAGTTCCAAAAACCCATTTCTAGGGTTCTTGAGCTCAAAACCCATCTATGGATTTAACCACTATTTATGATTAGGAATCCATTCTTTGTGTTAATTTGAGCTAGATAAAGGATATAAATTCATTAACTTAACCTCATCCTCAAAATCAGAAGTTGGATTTGCAGATTATCCAACCCCTTTGAAGAACTAAGCTAGGGTTTTTGAGTTCTTACCTTGAAAGCTTGGTATAACCACTTCAAATTGTTGATTTCTTCAATTCCTTGCTTCTCTCTGTGAACTTGAACTCCCGTATCTCCAGCTCTCTAGCTTTCTCTCGAACTCTCTACTGATTTTGTGATGATTTATGAGATATTTTTCTCATTTTTATATTTTCTATATTTACTGTTTTGGTCCCTCAAGTTCACTTCCTTGAACTTTGGCCACCAAAAATAATTATCTTTACATAGACTCTAATTTCTCACATTTTTAGTCCTAAACTTATAAATAAATTTTTATAAAAATTTCTGCATATGGTCAAATGACCAATTTACCCTTTTTATGGTAAAATGACTAAATTACCCTTTTTAAACATAATTTCTCATAAAATTATATATAAAACTTTAAATTACACACATCTTATTTTACATATTTATATTATAAATTTTTGGTCGTTTCATCCTGGGTCCGACAAAATGTACCTGGACCTCAAGAAACTGTATTGGTGGCCAAACATGAAGGCAGAAATTGCTACTTACGTGGGCAAGTGCCTGACTTGCGCCAAAGTTAAACTAGAATACCAAAAGCCCTCGGGTTTGCTAATCCAACCAGAAATACCCGAGTGGAAGTGGGAGCGGATAACTATGGACTTCATAACCAAATTACCAAAGAAAACCGGTGGGTTAGATACTATATGGGTAATCGTCGATAGGTTAACCAAATCCGCTCACTTCCTGCAAATCAAAGAGACTGATAGGATGGATAAGCTGGCGAGGCTCTACCTCAAAGAAATTGTAAAATTGCACGGTGTACCAAGATCAATTATCTCGGATAGAGATAGCCGGTTCACTTCACACTTTTGGCAATCATTACAAAAGGCTATGGGAACCAGACTCGACATGAGCACAGCTTACCATCCGCAGACGGATGGCCAGAGTGAAAGAACCATCCAAACACTGGAAGACATGTTGAGAGCCTGTGTGATAGACTTCGGTAAGGCGTGGGACACCCACTTACCGCTCATTAAGTTTTCATACAACAACAGCTACCACACTAGCATCAAAGCCGCTCCATTTGAAGCTTTATATGGACGCAAGTGCAGATCCCCTCTGTGCTGGGCTGAAGTGGGAGATACTCAACTAGCCAGAGGCCAAGTACCTAACAGCGCTCTCACCGGTCCGGAGATCATACGAGAGACAATGGAGAAAATCGTTCAGATCCGTGAACGATTGAAAGCATCTCGTGACCGACAAAAGAGCTATGCAGACAAGCGACGCAAGCCTTTGGAATTCCAGGTTGGTGACCGAGTGCTGTTGAAGGTCTCGCCATAGAAAGGAATGATACCCTTTGGAAAGCGTGGGAAGTTGAACCCCAGATACATTGGGCCCTTTGAGATCGTTGCTAGGATCGGCCCAGTAGCCTACAAACTTCGATTACCGCAGGAGCTCAGCAACGTCCATCCCACCTTTCACGTATCCAACTTAAAGAAATGCCTGTCCGATGAAACCCTTATCATCCCGCTCGACGAAATCGAAGTGAACGAGAACCTTCATTTTGTTGAAGAACCCGTAGAGATCATAGACAGAGAAATCAAGAGGACGAAACAGAGCCGCATTCCGATAGTTAAGGTCCGTTGGAGTGCCAAGCGTGGACCAGAATTTACTTGGGAGCGCGAAGACCAGATGAAGCAGAAGTATCCACATCTCTTCCCAAACCCTTGAGGATCCACTCAAGAGTTAAATTTCGGGACGAAATTCTCTCTAACGGGTAGATGATGTGACAATTGTAAATTTTGGTCAACAAAAGTCAACTGTAGTCAAACGAAGCGTGCGTTAATTTATATGTTGAAAAGTTATTTTCCATAACTTTTGCAGTGAATTATTAATATTATAAGTATTACGTATGCTAAATCAAAACAATTATCGGTTAAAAGTCGAAAATACGGATAGCAGACTACTGTAGCATAAAAATTCGATAATCGTGCAATTATTATTTTGAGAATAATAATATTCATAAAACGATCCACTCGTAAATACGAACCTGTGGATATATAGAACGTCGAAAACGGAGTTCGTATGTGGAAGTTACAACCATTAAATCGCTGTGAACGGATAAATGCACACAGGGTTTGGAAACAAAATACAAAATGAGGTGCCTTAAACATCAAATATGAAATAAAAATTCATATGATAAGTAACGTAATAATATCTAGTATTTAATTTCAAAGCTAGATGCGATTTCCGGTAAAACGTCAAAAATCGCGAAAACGGAAGAATACCGCGCTTAAACGCATATTCCGGCACCCAACGAGTTATAATTCAATCAAAATAAATGTTTGGCAATGTTTTTATACAAAATAATTATTTAGAACTTCGTTTCGTCAAAAACGCACAAAATTTCACTAAAACGACTTACTATTTTATAAAAATCACTTATTTTTAGAAAGTATGTTGCTATTTTATAAAAACCACACCACCCCACCCCCCTACCGCCCATCGATTATGCATCAGGCCCATGCATATCTTTAGCCACTATTCACATATCTAGAGTATTATAAGCCTAGGGATTTAATATTACAAAGAAATCAACACAAAATCCAATAAAAATGAAACTAGCCATCTTAATTGAACCAAGCCACAAACCACACACTCATTTCAACCCTCTCTTCTCTTGCTCTCGGCTCTCACCTCACTCTCTCCCTCTCTTCTTCTCTTCCAAGCCGTGACCACCATCATCATCTCCAAAATTCCATTTTCAAGTTCTTTCACAAGTTCAAGAGGTAACTTTCATACATCTTTTGATTCTAATAAACGTAACACAAGTTTACACCTTTTACACACACTAACATCCATCCATATCCATTGGATATTAGTTTTGTCCAAGGGTCTTTAAGCTCCAAACTTCACCATCTTCAAAGATCTTGCAAGTATCCTTGGTAAGTATGATCATCTAGTGATTTAAGTTCTAAATATCTTCATATACTCTTCTAAACACACATACTCACGAAAATCCATCGGATATACTCTTCTATACACACATACTCACGAAAATCCAAACTTCACTATAAATGTTGTTTTATTCAAGTTTATATGTGTTTAAATGATATATATGTTGATTTACACAAGTTTATAAAGTTAGTATTTGGGTAAAAATACCTTTGACATGAAATATGGATAGATCTTTGTAAGATATTCACTATGATACATGATATGCTTGTATAAAAGTTACTAGACTATAATTAAAGTGTGTAAAAATGTTAGATCTTGAACAAAAATGTTATAAATATGATTTTGGCATGAAATATGAGTAGATCCATGTATTATGAACACTTTGACATATTAAGTTGTGTAAAAGTTACTAAACTACAAATAAAGTGTACAAAGATACTAGATCTTGAATAAAAACGTTATAAAAACGAAAACTAGTAAAAACTACGTTTTTATAAACAAAGGCACTATTTTCTAGCAAAAATAATTATAATCAAGATATTACACTATTTTTGTGAGAAATATCCTAAAAGATGATATTTAAAATCTTTGAACAAGTTATTTCGCTATCGTTCATAAAAATAAGGTTATTACGACGCAATTACTAAAAATAGACTATTATTGGAATAGTTTATGAACAAAAGGTTACTATGACATTTAATCATGACAAAAATAATTATATAAAAATATATAATTATTATACTTTACTATATTATCATGGGAAAAATGATAATGGACGATTACAAGATATTTTATATACAAATCGTACGTAAACAAGTTGATTGGAATACATACATTTTTGTGAGATGAATCTTCACATTACTTTTATAAGTACCTACCATAAGTACTGAACATTTATATAACCAGAGTCTCGGTAAGAGAGCGCGATATTTGAGTATAGATCTATACGGGGCTTGACAACCCCGCACCTGAGCTGCTAGCTACAGCTTGACCGGCAGGTCTGAGGTGTCCAAATGTCTAACATTCCGACGCCTGAAAAACGTCGCAGCAGGCCAACTAGTCACAGTATGGTTATATGGTATCTCACATGGGAAAATAATCAACTTAATATTTTCATAAATTGTTTACGTGGAAACACACATTTCAAAGAAAGTACACTACAGTTTACATACTACATTTTAGTCTTTGGGATTTAAAGACTTGGACATTTTTATGAGAAAATATTGGATTTTCTTGGTTTTCAACACTATCGATTACAAACAAAGGACATTTCTTATACAAAATCTTATGAACTCACCAACTTAATTGTTGACACTTTTTCAACTACTTGTATTCTCAGGAAACTGATAAGGTAAATCAAGCGCTACAAGAAGGGACGTTACGACGTCGTTTTTGCCTATTTTTGATATCATTATAATTGTATTTGAAACATGCAACAGTTAAACTATGTAACATTTGCAATTATTTAATGATGGTTGTTTGCTTGGAATTCACTATTATTCAACTTTGTTATGATATTGTTCATGAAGTCATCCACCCTTGAACTATTCCGCCAATACGGTTTGGGGGTGTGACTTAAAGATGATTTGATGATTTTGAAGATTAAAGTTAAGTATAAGTTGGTATTTAGGGCCTGGAAATGACCCTAAACTAATTAAGTTAAGTCTTAAGAGCTTAATGGGGTAAATAGTGAAACTGCAGTTTGAAAAATCGCCAAGAATAGCAACGTACTTCTGATCGCGACGCGACGACCCTTATGGTCGCGACGCGACCTCGCGGCAGAAGCTCCTGTCCAATTTTGAGATTTGAACTCGTTGCTAGACATGTCCGTTTGACCTGAAATTCATACCATAGGCTTAAAATGGTGTGAAACTACGTAGAAAATTTTTAAATTCGGAATACGACCCCTCGGGGGCACTGTAGCAAAATACGCGTATTTCGGAGAAAATTATAAAATGAGTATTAAAAGTTATACATTTGTTATGACCTGTAGTTGTGTCATATGAGACTCTTAAGTTACAGAGTCAGATGTAGTATGTATTAATTGAGTAAATATATATGATACTTGTATAGGTGGTGCTTCAAATACCATTGAGCACGAGAAAGGAAAAGGAGTACGTGAAGCTTAGTGAACCATAGCAGAACCAAGGTGAGTATTATGAGGATTTCTCTAGTACATAACAAGATAATATTTTCAGAAAATGAGATTTCCAAATATTTGCAAATACTAAAGTTTGGAAACAGTTTTGAAAGTAGCTCTAAGAGCTAAGTGTTTAAAAGAGATTTTAAAGAAGTTCAGTTTTTAAAGAAGTATAGTTTGTAAAGTTTTGAAAGAAGCTCCATATGAGAACTAAAGATATTGAAGTTAGACTTGAAAGTATTTTTGATTATGAGTTTAAAAGTTTATGAGTTTGAGTTTATTGTAAATTGTGTCCTATTTGACCAATTTGAGATGAAATGAAGAAAGTAATGAGATAATAACTAAAGCTAAGAAAGTAATGAAAGTCAGTTGTCCGGAATAGGATCACCCACATAATCGGGAGATCTGAAGACACTACTGGGGTGGTACCTCCCGTCGCGAAGTAGTTGTCTAGCTTAGCATAACCTTGTGATTGGATCTGTTCCAAGTTACGAAGGGGAGACAGAGATAGCATAACCTTGCGGGTAGATCCGTTCTGTCCCGCGAAGGGGAGTTAGTAAAATGAATTAAACTAAACTAATTCATGAGTTTCAGTTGGCCACAAGTAAATGAGAAAGAAAGCAGTTTTAAGAAAGAAAGCAGTTTTAAAGAAGAAAACAGTTTGAGAAAAGAAGCAGTTTTTAAGAAAGAAAGTATTTTGAGATTTGTTATGAAAATAAGTTTTAAGCAGTTTACTTGTTTATAATTCAAGTTTTGAGCAGAAAAGTTTTGGTCTAAAACCCATATTACTCACGAGACTTTATGTCTCACGTATTATTTTTTTTAAATGCTATGTACTTAGGTGAAAGGAGCAGGAGTTGAAGTTGGGACCAGTGTAAGATACAAATAAGTTTAAATTATGGTTTCTGTATTCAGTCTGTAATACCCCCTTGAGAATAAAGTTGTAAAAAAAAAATTAAGTGACTTTTTGATAGTCATGAGTTGTAAGATATATTATAATATAAACTGTATTAAATATGGTTTGAGAAAGGGGTGTTACATGTAGTTTGTTGATGTTGACGTGGCTGGATTAATGACTTGATATGGTAACGTATTATGACCCACGCCCCTCAAGTTCAGTTTTTCTGTGTAAACCCTCGAGTTTTGGAAAACACGACCTATGCCAACTCAACTTTAGTTCTGCTTAGTTTTAGATCTTAAACAATTAACAAAAAATCAATTACATTTTTTAATACAGATAATAATGATTAAAAATCACAAATAAATAAATTTCAATCTTGGATTTTCTACTATTAAGTTTTTTTTAACTGCCAAATTTTATTAAAAATGTCAACATGATGCTGACAAGAAACAATATATAAAGTAGGAAAATAAACAATGTATGACAATTTTTTCGATCTTCTAAGCTATAGAACTATATTGAATTAACCTCGTCTAATAATACTTTTATGAATCACAAATAAAAGTACTGATCGGTTCTAGTGAGATTACAGGTTAAACTAAATTATGTGGCATTAATTCTCCAACTAAGTGAATTACATGACATTAATTCTCCAACTAAATTATGTGGCATTAATTCTCCAACTAAGTGAATTACATGACATTAATTCTCCATCTAATGTGGAAACCAGGACTGTCAAATACGTACTACTGAAAACCAACCAACATCTTACCAACCGAACCAAGAAAACTGGTAGCAGGATGTTTGGTAGCCAACATGTTTGGTTGGTAGTACCATGTCAATTAAAAAAACTTAATAGTAATGAAAGTCGTGATTAACTTTTGTTTATTTATGATTATTAATCTTTCTATCTATATTAGAAAATATAGTTGTTCTTTTGTTAATTGTTTAAGATCTGAAATAAAAACAAAACTAAAGTTGAGGGGACATGGGTCGTGTTCCAAAACTTAAGGGTTAACAGAGCAAAACTAAAGTTGAGGGGGCGTGGGTCATAATAATATTTTTAAAACATACTTAAAAGTTAAATGGTCAAATGTGAACGAAAAAACATAGTTTCCTCAATGTGAATACGAGCAAAAGTACGTTACCGTAGCAAGTAATTAACCCGGCCACATATGCTGCCACGTTAGCATCAACCTACTACAATCGACCATAATTATGTTTATTGAACAGACTTAATAAGTTAAATGGTCAATTGTGATAAAAAAAAAACATAGTTGCCTAAATGTAAACACGGGAAAAAGTACGTTACGCTCCTAAGTCATTAATATATTTACTTATAGTTTGTTATATTTTTTATGAATTTGAATGTTTGTCGAATATTATATTTCAGCAATATAATGTATAGAATAGAGATAATAACTTGGAAAGGTAGCGAACTTCTAAAAATTGTTTACATTTGATCAACGAACTTATTTTTATGCTTGATTTACCCATGAACTTTTTAAAATTATTCACATGATACCCTTATAACCATTTATAGAAGGTTTTTGCTAATTTGACATCCTACGTGACATCCTAGAAGACTTGGAAGGGTAACGAACTTCTAAAATTGTTCGCATTTGGTCACTAAACTTATTTTTGTACTTGATTTACCAATGAACTTTTTAAAATTGTTTACAATATACCCTTATGACCAATGATAGAATGTTTATAATGATTTGGATCCTACATGGCATCAGGAAGCTGAGACATAAATAAGGGTCAGTGATCTTCAGTTGGGGTTCATTTTTGTTCACTAATATACAAGGATTGGTAGTTCAATCTTGTAATATCTTCCTCCTCTTCAGCATTCTCTCAAGTTCGCAAGTATTCTAAGTATCGATTACCATAATCGTTGTGATTGTGGTTTCCTACACACATCCGAACCTCGACCACAAAAAAGAACTCATGTATATGATTCTTGGTGTGCAATAACATACAAATAAGTCCATCACGGCATGAACACTGTCCCTTTTACGGCATGACCGAGACGACATTAATCAAAATGATAGTGATCACAAACTTTCGTTTTGAAGTCTTCTCTTGTTTGACACCTTCTTTCCGGTATGAGGAAGAAAACATTGTCCTTCTTAGACAATGATAATGTGTTGATGAAGACAATGCTGATGTAGTTGGAGGAGACATAAAGAACATACCAAACCGCCTAATGAGGTGTTAATTATATTAGCTTAAGATGCAGCAAAGCGTGTAGACCAAAACTCAATGCCAGGAAGCCACGTGATCAATAAATAGGAGCCAGCCGAATGAGCCCGTCTAGATATCAACCGCACCTGCAGGTTTCCTTTAACTCCATTGAATTTAATATAATATATATGCAAAATTGAAAAGATAATAATAAACAACCTCAGAATTTTTGCCTTCGATACTGTATTTGAATTTATATAAAGTTCATGTTACATTACAATTTTTTTTTTCTCAAATATTGTTCTGGAAGCACGTTTTACATTACAGGAATAAAAGAATGAAATCGGGTAAAATTTACAAGTACCCAATCTTTATTATTTAACACCTTTATTAATTATGATAATAAAATAAAAACATTTGCGATTGTTGATACCCTCTAACTTCGTTGCCGATCTATAAAATGATTTCACAAAATATATAAAAATAACATAAACTATTACTTAATCTCGGATCCTTCTTCAAGAGAGGAGATGTATTTCTATTTTTGGAAACAATCAAACAACCTTCATGAGACTTGATACCTTCCTTAAATTAGGGTACTAGCAGGCTCGGCACGACATTTCAAAGCATTGCGTAAAACGGTAAAATCAAATTGAAACCTTTTAAAAATTTAGTGTAAAGTTTTATTAGATGAATATTGTATCGTTAAATTTAAAAGTTAAAATTAATAATAAGTATGAGAACATAAATTAATTGTTAACAAGTTTCAATTAAACTACAAAATAGCCGATTTTCATATTTCTTATGGAAAACATACCGATAAGAATAGAAAATCATGATTACTACAAAAGTATTAATAAAAATCATGATTATTAGAAAAATAGAAGTAATCACATATGTGTTAATGAAATAGTTAACAATCGATAGTACGTGATCAATCATATATAAGTTTTCGTTGGTTATTTTTTTTTTGAAACGGCAAATAAGTATGAGCGTATTCGGTTGTGGTAAATCAGGTCGGCATTTAGCCGGCGGCCCGGAAGCAGATCCTTTCCCCTCCTATTTGTTTTGCCTCACCTTAGAAAAATCTCCCACATGTGCTTCAGTCAGGATTTGAACCCCTGACCTTTACTCACATGAGTATATAACCCCGGTGTATCACTACCAGCTAGGCTAGAGATCATTAATAAATTGAACATGCTACGAACAATTTTTGAAAAAAAAAATAATAAACAACAAGAGCATTACTATTTTCTAAACATCAATCTTGCATTTTTAGAAGCAAATTCATCTATCATACTTTAACAACTTCAACCACATTTAGTGTTACCCCCTTCTCTATGTTAATCCTTATTAGATTGAACATTATCAAATTTTGTAGTATCATCGTGAAATACATTTTGTTCCACTTGAGCTGATTCTTAATTACAATAATTCGGTACTTGGTTGATGATAAATCGATTGATAACTCCTCTTAACTATGAAGAAGTTGTTCTTATTTTTTTTCTGTTTTTGTTTACTTTTAGAACAACCCTAGTGGGAATAAATACTATACAATTAGGACATTTGGACAATGTTTCTATTAACTATAACATAATCAACATATTATATCAATATAATTTAAATATTATATTTCTTTGTTTATATTAGTTTTTCAATTATACACACTCGTCATTGTCGTTTTTCTTCTAATTTTTTAGCAGTACAATATTTATGTAAATTTCCGAGTGGATGCCCCTTAAGGTTGGAGGCCCTATGCGACCACACTAGCTATTCACACACCTTAGGGCCGCCACTGGATAGTGTGTATCATCCTTTTCATCTCTGTCGTCATTCCTATATGTAATACCAGGAAGCAGGTTTACATTCCTTATCAACTTGTAATAACATGTTGATAGTGTTAAAGCAGTTTTAAATTATTCGTGGGTGTTCTCGATGAAAAAAGGGCCAAAAATGTTAAAATGAAGAACGAACAAAATCTTGGGATTTGAGGTGTTAAGGTGTTATGTTGGTGTTTAAATGTCCATATTATGATTTAATATGGAGTTTGGTTGCTAAGTTTGGAATTATAGGTCAAAAGGTGGGAAAATGATGCAAATGTGCAAGAAATCACTTATCAGACACATTAGCGTCGCTAATATCGGTCTGACAGACTCCCACTTAAAGCTTTGACTTGGTCATTTGTGGGTTCAATCCTCATTCCAGAAGCTACGAAGAACAGGCAAGTTTCAGGGGATTTTTGGTGTTCTAATCATCAAATTAAGGTGGAAATCAAATGGTTTTTACACCCAAATCAAGGATTGAGGTTAGTACACTATTATGTATGTGATTTTCTAAGTAGTTTAGCTTAATTGTGGATTTTTGGTGGAATGGAAGTTGAGGTTAGGTGTGAAACTAAGAGTCTAGTAGTATTTTCCTAAAATACATGTTCATATAAGATTAGAAATGAGTGTGGGAGTGTTAATCTGGAAAAATGTTCAAGAATGGCCTGATGTTCGTAGTTAACGGTGCTAACTATGAACGTGGACATATAATTAGCGCCGCTAGTTAGTCTGTGGTGGCCAGAAGTCTTGTTTTGCTAAGGTTGAAGGTGAATTATGTCTAATTGATGAATATACTTATTCCCCTGTATATAAAAAGGAGTAAGGAAGGTTCTAACAACAAGATTATATCTTTTGGACTTGGAAGTCAAGGTGAGTAACTTTACTCAACTTGATTGGAGTTAAGTTTTATGTTTTATTTTGTGTGTGTGTGTGTGTGTGTATATATATATATATATATATATATATATATATATATATATATATATATATATATATATATATATATATATATTTGTATGTATCATATGATGGTGCTAGAATTTAATACCTTAGTAAATAATAGCATAGTAACCCTATATGTTAGCATATGTGAAACTCTCATAGTAGTTGCTATTAGATACAAAAAGTGAAGTCGTAGGTGTTGATATTCATTGGTGTTTATATGGTGTTCAAATGGTTGTATAACTGTGGTTTACAACCATACGGTGTAATCCAAGATGGGTGATAATTCGGTGTAACCGAGTGTTTGATAGATTTAGGCAGACAAACAAAATTAAAACTCTTAAGTTCACATGCAACCTAAAGGATCTGTGTTTTCTCTATTGGACATATAACTTAGAACATCAAAGAAAACCCTATAACTATAATAAAAAATTACATAAGGGTTTTAGGATTACATACCTTATTGTTATTATAGCGAATAACAATGATTCCTCTTCTTGTATATCTCTTTGGAAGCAAGCACGACAAGTGTCGTGCCTCTAATGGTTCACACCCAAAAGTCCAAGCAAAGCTTAATTATCTTATTAAGAAAAGCTCGCTATAAAACCTTAGAGAATGATTATAGATTCTGCTTTTGAGAGAAGAGAAAATTCCAGAGAACTGTCTACAGGAATGGCGCAGAGAATGAAGTGCCAGGGGAGGGGTATTTATAGCCTCAATGTTAATAAAGGATAAACCTTAGAGATACACCTTATTTGAATTTAAACTGGATAAACATTTTATCTTCAAATTCAAATAACCCTCTTAGACATTTTATCTTCAAATTCAAATAACCCTTTTAGCTGTCTGCGTCGCGGCTCTCCTTTGCACGCGACACGCGTGTTACTTCGACCAGACTCTTCTATTGTTCTACTATTGAACAATTACAATTCATGCCCTGCATTTTTAATTAATCCCAAATTAATTCTAATTAATTCTAATTAATTCCAAACTAGTTTCTAATTAATTTATCATCACACATTAAATTAATAAACTATTTATTTCTCTCTATCTATTAACCTTAATACCATTTGGACTATTGAGGGCAACCCAAAAGGACTGTGCTACTATCAATTCAAGTATATATCAATTATAGTTATGGGCTTAGACACCTAATCCAACAGTGTTGGTGATCGAACTTTGGGTTGGTGAAAAGCCCAAGATTCTTCGGTGAATAATTTCTATATGGGTGTTAATTATAAATATGGTGTGTTATACAAATGGTGATTTAGGTATTATGATATATCTGATTAGTGTTGGATTTTGAGGTGACAATTGTTTGGTGAAATTTCGAAGTGTGGTTTGACTTTAAAAGTTTTGTTGTAAAATTTATCTCGTGGTAGTAGAGTTATTCACTAAGCGTTTTTTCTTACATTGTTTTTTGTGGTGTTTTGCAGGAATTAGGTGTAGTAACGCCCAGCTGGATCGTGGAACGATCTTGAAGATATCCACTTGACGCTTCCCAAACATCGAGTATTGCATTTGTAAAACCAAATTTGTACAATTTTATTAAAATGTTGTAAATACTCGATGTTGGATTTGGGGCGTTACACTATACCATACCGTCGCTCTTTAACATCAACTGACTTTCCCTTTTCTCAATTCATTCGTAAACCATCCTTAAGGTTATGTACTAAACCCATATAGGAGTTGGGCGCTGACATGGCTAACATAATGTCAAATGGACATTGGAGGTAACACCATGTCACCTTTGGCGGCCCCTATTAAGTCCTTCCCTGCCATGGAATCCTCCCTGCTGTCTCTCACCTCTTCCTTCTCACTTTTATGAGTTTCCTCTCTCCTCTCTCTCTCTCACTGCCCTTCTGTTCTTCCCCATTGTACAATATGCTACACTGAAGTGTGCATTACTCTTGAAAGATGAAAGAAGGGAGTGATATGATGTTGATATGGTACAAAATAGTTGACACGTGAATGAAAAGTTAACATGTCATCCAAAATCATTGAAATATTCATCTTTCTCATCTCCTCCATTCCACAATTCTAATCAACATAAATTGTTAAATACATTAAATAAAAAACATTAATTATAATTAAGAAAATACAATTAAACAATTAACATCAAAAGAAAAACAAAAAACTAGTTGTCGAGGTAGGGTACACATGTGTTTGCAATATGTTCCACGAGATTTGATTGTAGGTTGTTGTGGGTTTATTGGCAACAAAATTCCTGAAGAGCATCTTCATATACTTTTAATCATTCTAGATCATTTTCGTGAAAATGAAATATCACTAGACCTTCATCTTTTAAAATCATAGTGTGTAACATAATGCGAATGTGCATTGCATTTCAATTTTTTCTAAGAAGCATAACCTGTGCAAGGAGTCGAATTATAGCCCAATATGTTTTTAGGATACCAAAAGCTCATTGCACGTCATTTCTTGTCGATTTTTGTGTTGCCTTAAACCTTTTTCCATTTATTATCGTTTGGATAGGTTAATATTTTCACAGAAGTAGCCTAACTTTAGTATATCATATTGAGTAGATTATAACATGCTTTTATTGTACTTTGTTAACCTCAAATGGATACTTTGGTGCCCGTCCATGTAATCCTTCATTAACTAACAGTGTTTGGTTGAAGGCATAGATCTTGTTATCAGAACTGTTAGATAAAATAAATCTAGAGTTCAAAATATTTCCATGAATAAACATAAAAATATAAGAAGAAGATTTAAATCCAAGAAGATCTTAAAATGACAAACACAATGCGGAATATTTAATCAAAACTATTCAATAACAATAAAGAAAATAGAAGAAAAAGATTTCCATTGATAATAATGAAGCATTCAAAGTTACAATGAAAAAGAAGAAGAAATATGAAGAAGAAATGAAGAACACTTGAAGAAATATGAAGAAATGCGTTCAAAATGATGAATGCAAAATGGAATCTTCAAAAAGTAATCTTCAATTCTTCATATGGGGGAGCACACTTTTTGGAGAATTTCTCTGATAAATCAGACGTGGTGTTTGGGGAGAAAATGTTTCCAAAAAGGTTGGTGGAAACATAGGTAGTGGGGAGGTATTTATAGGGTGTAAGAAAATGTCCACCAATAGGAGGGTGACATGTGTCCTATAAAAGGGTTTGCTAAAATGTACATGGAATCTTGATGGGAAAGACTAAAGTGCACATGGAATAAAGGAATATTCCGTTAAGTTATTGAAGGGGTACTTAACGGCGTCAGAAAAGTGAGGGGGGTGAGTCTTTGATCAAGGATAAAGGTGGGAATGGGGAAATTTTCTGAGGGGGCTGGCCACAAATATTGAGGGGGTGGCTCCTGATTTTTGCTTGTCTGATCAGAAATTTTCGCTTATCCTGATGAGATTTTCGCTTATCAGCATCTGACTTTTTGCTTATCCAGTGTCTGATTCGTCACTTTTTCGCTAATTCCTGCATTTTACCAAAGTAAAAGTAGACTTGTGTAGATTTTGTTAAGGGTAAATTTTCGCTAACGCTAATTAAGCGAAAACTTAACACATCTACTAAAATTAATTTAATTTAATTCCTAAATATTTTTTCAACAAATGGTCACATAAATTAATTTTCAACATTTTCCCCCTATGTGATATTTGGTGACAAAATATTACAAAGGAATTGAATTCATTTCTTTAGAGAAAATCTAATCAACTAAGAAGTTCTCACAAGACATGAATTAAAAGAATGGATAGAGAGAAAGATGAATCTTGAATATGTAATATTATATAGAGACATTGAAAAACAAATACACATCAAGATGTTAAAATTCAACAATTGCGGTATCCAAGAAAATGAGGTCGTTGAGCCTTTGTAGATAGCAATTGCGTTTTGTTGATCTACGAAAAATCCGCGGTTCAAAGATTTTGCAGAGTAGTCAAAAATTTGTCGATCGAGCGAAAATTTTTGCTGGGTTAAACGTTTTTCCAAATGATAAAACTTTTGATTTTCGAGAGAAAAAAAGTTTAAACCACTCGTCGCAAAAATTTCACGGGGAGGTTCGTAACTGAAGTCGCGATTCTGCAAAAATAAAAATTGCAATATCGAGTTGAAACGTTGCGGCACAACAATCTCCAAAAAAAAATTTGATAATCACGTGGAGAATTTCGGTAGGCGCACACACACAAAAAAAATTGCGAAATCATTTAAGCGAAAGAAAATGAAACGTTCATGTGTTTTTGCGTTGGCTTAAACGAAATTTGCGGTGGCATCGTTAAAAAAATTTACCGTCGACTCCAATGGAAACATTGCGGGGATCCATTACGTACAAGTGCAACGTAAAATTAGAAAAAAAATTGTTGGGCCTTTTGACTAATATTTTGATGAAAATTTTTGCACAATTAGTCAAATGGCAAAAAAATTGCGGGACCAATCAATTTTTGGATCATCAGTTCTTGCGGGGTGTTCGGGCTTGCAATTTTTGCGGTGCATGATGTAAAATGGTGGGGGAGGGGTAACAAATAAATATTATGGAAAAGCAGAAAATGCAAGGTAGAAGTCACAACAAAAATTCTGCGTGGTCTCCAAAGAAAAATTGCGGGGGAGAGTTTTGCGTGGGCAACAACCTTGCAATCCAAAAGTTCTCCGTCGGTTAATACTGTAGAGGGGTTTAACTTCACAGTGTTGGAATATACTGTGGGTCTTCGATAATGTATGCTACAGTTTGCCGGGAATCCACCGTTGAGTTGCATATCTTTAGATGTGAGAGAATCTGGAATGTCTTTCTTTAGATTTCAGCAACAATTATTTCCTTATGATTTATCTGCATTTGATGTTTCTTCCTTAGGTTTATAGTAGCTTCATTTTTGAGATCCTTGAAATTTTTCTTGAATTTGCATTTAAGAAGGCTTCGTGTTGATTTTTCTTGAATTTTGCGCCTTACGAGTCTTTTTGAGTTTTCCGATTGAGCTTTGAGAGACTTCTGGGATCTTGAATTTGACGTTTTAATCCCTAATTTTCTTTTCTAAAATAAAATTTTACTTGAATTTTTTTTTTTGATTTTCTGAGAGAATTATCTTCCTAGATGAATTAAAAGATGTTATCGTGATAGAATTCGTCTAAGTCGAGCGTAGTGGAATAACTTTTGGATCTTCAATCGCCATTGGTGTAGGAGTTTAATCTTCAGTATGTGGCTAGGGATACGGTGACATATATACCGGATGTATACATGTTGGAAAGAATCATCCTTGATCATTTTGACATTTGTTCAATGAAACTAAGACAACAAGGTATACGAATGTAAGCCCTATAAGAATACACATAAATGCCTATGCCCACAAGAAATGAAAATCCACTACTTGATAATGACGAGGCACAAATATAATCTCACATGGGTTTTTGTTTCCATCTGAACCGTCTAATCTTAAGTCCCTAGAAATAAAATCTTGATTTCATGAAATAAGTCTAAAAGGAATAAGATTTGACACATACCGAGAAATTATGAAAGTAGAATCATCACTTCAATTGAAAAACAATATAGTCCAAGATCTTCTTCTAGTATATGTACCTGAAATACGTGTCATGAAACTGTTAATCCCTAATTTTTGGAAGGATCACGATTAAAGGATATTTTCAAAGGTTGTTCAAGATATGTATTTTTCATGATGTATTCTTAGAAGAGATTAAAAAAAATTATTCTATTTTCTTTTGGAATTGTTTTTCGAAATTTTCTAAAAGAGTCTTTATTCTATTTTTGAGAGTATTTTTCTAAAATTTTCTAATTTTTTGTTTGTTTGTTTGTTTTTTTTTTTTTTTTTGAAAAGAACAGAAGATTTAGATATCAAGACGGTCAGGATTCAACATGCCAAGGCGACCTAGAAAATGTAGAAATTTATTTTCGTCCAAGGGCTTGGTAAAAATATCTGCAACCTGTTCCTCAGTAGGAACAAAATGTAATTCAATGTGACCCTTTTGAATGTTGTCTTTGAGGAAGTGATATCGGATGTCGATATGCTTGGTCATCGAATGATTTACGGGGTTGTGAGATATAGCAATTGCACTCTTGGAATCACAGTAGATCGGAACTTGTTGCATTTTAAATCCGTAGTCTTTGAGTTGAGTTTCCATCCATAGAACTTGTGAGCAACAACTAGCAGCAGCAACATATTCAGCTTCTGCCGTAGAGGTTGACACACAGGATTGCTTCTTTGAAGTCCAGCTAACGAGTTTACCGCCAAGAAATTGGCAACTTCCCGAGGTACTCTTGCGATCGAGCTTACAACCACCATAGTCGGAGTCTGTAAACGCTTGAAGCATGAAAGAGCCTTTAGCAGGATACCAAATACCGAGAGATGCGGTACCTCTTAGGTATTTAAAAATCCTTTTAACGGCCAGCAAATGAGATTCCTTGGGATTGGCCTGGTACCTAGCACATAAACAGGTAGCAAACATTATATCAGGTCTGGAAGAAGTTAAGTATAAGAGTGAACCAATCATTCCACGATAAGTTTTCTGATCTACTGATTTCCCAGAAAGATCGGAATCGAGTTTGAAGGATGTGGACATTGGAGTCTTAGCCACTGATGCATTCTCCATGGAGTATTTCTTCAACAAAGATTTGATATACTTTTCTTGATGAATGAAAATACCGGTAGAGATCTGATTAACCTGCAAACCAAGAAAAAATTTCAATTCACCCATCATACTCATCTTGAATTTGCTTTTCATCAGATTCGCAAAGGTAGTGCTGAGATCTTCACTCGTTGACCCAAAAATAATATCATCGACATAGATTTGGACAACAATAAGATGCTTATTATGAACTTTACGGAACAACGTCGGATCAATGGTTCCTCTGGAGAAATTGGATTCTTCAAGAAACTTGGACAGAGTAGAATACCACGCTCTAGGAGCTTGCTTGAGGCCGTAGACTGCCTTCTGAAGTTTAAAGCAGTGGGTAGGAAAACGAGAGTCTTCGAATCCTGGAGGTTGTTGCACATAAACATCTCGGTCGATTTCACCATTCAAGAATGCACATTGAACGTCCATTTGGTAGACCTTGAAATTCTTATGAGCAGCATAGGCAAGAAAAATTCGAATGGCTTCAATTCTCGCTACAGGAGCAAAAGTTTCATCGTAGTCGATTCCTTCCTGTTGAGAGTATCCTTTGACTACTAATCTGGCCTTGTTTCTTACAATGACTCCTTGATCGTCAGTCTTGTTTCGATATACCCATCTGGATCCTACTACCGAGACACCTTCGGGAGTTGGTACTAAGTCCCAGACATTGTTCCTTTCAAACTCGGCTAATTCTTCCTGCATAGCTTTCACCCAGTCAGGATCTTCTAGAGCTTCCTTGATATTTTTCGGTTCAGTTGAGGAGAGAAAACTAGCATAAAGACATTCATTTTGAGTAGCAGAACGAGTTTGGACACCAGAAGAAGGATCACCAATGACTTGATCGGGAGGATGACTCCTGGTCCATTTAGTGAGACGGGTGTCTTCAGGAACGGGTATGGATGTTTCAAACTGAGATGACTCATTGCCATCTGGGAACATGGGTTCCCCCTCGAAAGTTGCATTGATAGGTACATCAAAAAGATCAACTTGAGGTGAATTGTGTGGGATGGAACCATGAGCGGATGGTTCCCCCTCAACTGGAGCATTGGGATTGACAGGGTTTGGGGTTCCAGTTGGTGTTAATGTAACTTGAGGTTCTTGAGAGGAAGAGGTAGAACAGCTAGGTTGAGAAGATTGTTGGGTTTCAGGATTAGAAGGGTAAAGAAATTGTTCCGAATCGAGAGCTGTATCTGGTTGAGGAAATAGGAAATCAAAGTCAACTTCAAAGTTTATCACTGGAGGCTTGGTGACGATAGGATGATTATAAGGCTTAACCATTTGAGAGTTAAAGCGCTCAAAATCCAACTTCCTAATGTAATATTCATCAAAATGAACATCACATGTTTCTTCAATGATACGAGTTCGCTTGTTTAGCACACGATAGGCAACCGAATTGAATGAATAACCGAGAAAGATTCCTTCATCAGATCGTGGCTCGAACTTGCTCAAATGATCCTTATTGTTCTTTATAAAGCAGCGACAACCAAAAATGTGAAAGAACTTTACATTAGGCTCCCGTTTGTTCATTGCTTCATAAGGAGTAACATTTAATCTGGAGTTGATTAAAGAACGGTTCTGGGTGAAACAAGCAGTTGCAGTAGCTTCAGCCCAAAAGTATTATGGAAGATTCGCAAATATGAGCATAGAACGTGCGGCTTCGCAAAGTGTTCTATTCCGTCTTTCAACAACGCCATTTTGTTGAGGTGTATAAGGAGCAGAGAAGTTGTGATCAATACCTCGAGAAATGAGATAATCATCAAACAGATTGTTCTTGAATTCTCCTCCATTATCACTGCGAATTGCCCTGACGATTTTGCCAGTGCGGACCTCAATATATTTGATGAAGTTGATGAGTTCCATGGCTGTTTCAGACTTCTGACGAAGAAAATACACCCAGGTGAACCTCGTATAGTCGTCGACTATGACCAGAATGTATCTCTTGCCGCTCATACTTGGAACAGTAGAGGGACCACAGAGATCAACATGAAGAAGCTGGAGAGGTTGAGTTGATTTGATCTCTGGAATACTTTTGTGCGAGACTTTAGCAAGCTTTCCTTTTTCACACGCGACACAAAGAGTATCATTGTCAAGATTTAACAATGGAAGTCCCTTGACGAGGTCTTTGCCAATGAGCTTGTTGATATACCCAAAATTGAGATGAGAGAGCCTCTGATGCCATAACCAACTAATATCAGAAGATGCCTTGGAAAGAAGGCAAATGTATGGCGCTCCTTCAATTAGGACGATATCTAATGGATACATGTTCCCGTCGCGCTTAGATTCAACAAGAACATTGCTCTTTGCATCCATAATCAAGCTCTGAAACTTCGTAAACAAAACTTGATGATCATTGTCACAAAGTTGTGCGACACTGATCAAGTTATGCTTAAGACCATCAACATAAGCGACACGCTTTACTGTAAAGTTTCCGTTGGTGATGTTTCCATGGCCCATGACCTTTCCTCGCATATTATTCCCGAATGTAACATATTGGCTTGGATTGGCTGTGTATTCCTTGAAATCTCGAAGATAGCCCTTGTGTCCAGTCATGTGCTTGGAGCATCCGCTATCAATATACCATGTCTCATCATGTGACGCTCCAGCACTAAATGCCTGAAATGTTTAGAGAAGAGGTTTAGGTACCCAAACTTGTTTGGTCCTGAAGAGTTAGTAGAAACATATTGTTTGGATTGGTCATTAACAGATTTTTCATTCTTAACTATTTTTGGAGTTTCTTGTTTAGGACTTGCAACCGATTTCCTTTTCTTTTGAGCTGATTTTGAAATGTTTTTGTTTTTGGAAAGTTTCTTTGGAGAGCCAGGAGGTACATGGAATGATTGATTTGGAGTGTAAACAAATTGAGGATAGCTACCAGTAGTAGGAAATCCAAAACTTGTGGGAACACTCACAGAATTAATCATAGGAAGCTGAGAGTTTTCCCAAAAATGATTAAAATTTATAAAAGGTGGGTTTCCCCCAAACATGTGGCTTCCATTGAAAGTTGGATTTGTGCTGCAAAATGGATGGAAGATTTGGTTGATTGGAAAAGATCCATTTTGGTAAGCAAAAGAATTTGGTTGAAAATTATGAACCGAATGAGGTCCAAGCATTCCGGGTCCTGGAGTGTAAAAGCTTTGTTGAATTTTGGGACCGGAAGGGTTGTTTTGTTTGATTTTCTGAGACTGAACTTTGGTGGGACTAGAAGGTTTAGTCTGACCAGAGTTCGCTTTCGTTTTGCTTTTCTTTTTATTACTCTTCTCAAAAATTGATTGTTTGGTAGAAGTAGATCCAACCTCCTTGGATACTACGAGTTTTGTTTCAACTGGTTTTGACTCAACAAGATTTGGTGAAATGGATTTGATTTCATTTGATTTGAGTTCAGTTGGTTTGATTTCAATGACGGGTTCTTGACCAGGTAATTTGTCCTTTCCCTTATCACTCGGGGCAGAAACAACATTTGGTGTGAATGTTTGAGGATAGTAGGGAATGATCGATTTTCCAGAGTTGACCAACAAAGAAATGTTTTTGTTTGAAATTGGTTGATTTTCAACTGCTAGAGGAATTGGATCATGACTTAACTGTTGTTTCTTAGAGTATTTTTGACCAACATCTTTGGTAACTGGAACAGATTCTTCAAGAGAAGGAAATGTTTAAGGTTCCAAAACATAGACTGCATCTACTGATGTTGTATTAGTTGGGACATGGTCAACACAATCATCTAGTGTCATGCGATATGAAGTACTTTGACTTGATGGAGTATTATCGCTACTAGAGACTGGAATTTGCACAGACTGTTGAATTGAAGGGTTATTGAGTGAAACACTTTGATTACACTCAACAACGAGTTCCTCGTCATCACATTCATTGGTCGATGAGAACAGATCATCACCAGAACAGTCTAGGTCAGTCGATAGTTCTTTAAAGGTTTTGACCATGTTATCAAAACCAAGACCATACCTAGTCCATTCACGCTTAAGACCAGAATTAATTTGCTCATAGTTCTCAGCATGAAAGGCCTGTGGACGGTTGTATTTCTCAAGAAGAGCATACATATCCCAATTGTGTGTAGCAATGGAATCACGTTGTTGCAACGCAATTCGATATTGCTCAGAGGCAACCGTATGTTCTTTAGTTTTGATATTTAATTCTCTTTCCAACTTGGTAATGGTTCTCTTATGTTCCTCACTTCTGTACTGACAAGTTTGTAGTTCAGACTTGTAAACAGTAAGAGCACCACAAACTTGACTACATTCATCGGTGTGATATATTATCATGTTTTGAATCTCATCGATGAATGGTTGGAAAGGCTCAACTGTTAAATAAGAGTCATAAAGCATTTCACGGACCTTTTCCACTACAAGCCTGTGTAGAGGAGATGCCGTGTCGTCCGCCATAAAACAGAAATAGGTTTGAGCATCGCCTTCTTCTGTAGCGTCGGTTTCATCATCAGAAGGCCATATCTCGACTCCAGGGGCATCCATAACCATTAGCGCTTTGTCCTTGGACTGACTTTCCACCATAGCTGCTTTGTTCAAGTAGTAGGCAGTGTCCTTGACCTTCTTTTCCTTGGACTTGCAGTCTTTTGCATAATGGTTCAGTCCTTGACACTTGTGACATCTGATCTCTTCTGTTTTTAAGATCTTGTCGTCAGACTGGAATGAGTTGGAGGGTTTTGGCGGTTGATTTCCTCCTTGGAGATTTCCAGAGTTTTGATTGAAGTGTTGTGGCTGTTGATAACTTTGAGATCGAGAATTTCCTGATGGTTTCTTGACAAACTTCTTGAAATTCGGATTGAAATTGCTTAGCAAAGCAAGAAGTTGACCATACTCAGCATCATCTTCAGTTTCTGAAGAAGGTGAAACATTGCTGACGAAAGCATTCTGCACATTGGAAAAGGCATTTTGGTTTTGATGCATGTGCTCGGGCAGTGAAATGTTTTGGCCAAAGTTGTTTTTTTGTGTAGGATAAGAGGCCTGTAAATGTGACACCCCATTTCTACTATTTTCAAATACTATGGTTTTTCGTATAAATACATGAATACAAAAATACGGTTTATCAAAACCGATTATTTACATTTTTAAAACTGTGGGTGTTACAAATCTATACCAAATCTAACCATAGTAAGCAAGAAGAGGATTAAACCTTGTTTCCAAATTAGGAGCTAACTTAGGCTCCACCCCAGCTAAACTTCATCCCATTGATAGCAACTTATGTGACCTGGAATACATGGCAAAACAAATAATACGTAAGACAAAAATTGTCTCGTGAGTTACATGAGTTTTAGACTCAAACCTTTAACTTCTTTTATAAAACTTATAACATAACACATCTTTCAAACCTTTATAATAATATCATACCATAGCTCATTACTTTTCAAAATCATTCCATATCATGCTTTGCAAAAATATCTTCTTTCAAAACTTTATAATAGCAACATACTATAATGCTTTACTTCTCAAAATCATTTTATGACATACTTTACAAAAATAACATCTTTCTTACTTTCTTTGACTGGTTTTATAAGCTTGCTGGATTTTTATACTTAGGGCTTTAATCACTATAAGTGATACCCCAAGTCTCTATGGCTAGAAAGAACGGATCAATCCTCACCATAGAAGTGCTGAGGCGATCTACTTCGCGATGGGGCTTGTCCCCGGTAGACCCCTTACCTAACCCGGGTAGGTTGGAACATAGTTCCCTTACTAACGCTGCTTGCTACAATTACCAGTCATACAAAATACTTGCTGCTTGCTTGAATATTTCTCGTATACATATAACTTGTGGCTAGGTGCCACACTACATCATTTTATGTCTTTATGGCTAGATGCCAAATACATAATTTTCGCTTCATATATACCATATGTTTAAAGCATATCTTTATAACATTTTAGGCTTAATGCCAAAACATACTTTCCAAACATCTTGTGGCTATACGCCCTTTCATACTTGAAAATATATACAACTTGTATTGAAAATATACTTTCACATATTTGATTCATAAACCAAAACATACTTTCACATATTTGACTCATAGACCAAAACATAACTTCAAATATAACATCATACTTTCACAAACGAGTTAGAGATAATACTCTTGCATATAATTTCACATATAGAAATTATATAAGAAATCTTGAAAATACTTACTTGCCATGTACCCCAGAATGGGTAAAAATACTGCATGTACTCACCTCACGTATTGCTAGAAAATTGGCTACACGTTCCTTGTATTTATACTCTTTTGATCCATTAGTCACTTGGCATGGACCTATATTTAACATGTTATACATTAACATTAATGCTAACTGATTCTATAACTCATTAGAGTCCTTATAATACTATCTTGGGTCATAACAAGTCTATAACTTTTAAATGACCAACTTTAGTTAAGTTTTATTTTATACGTATTTTGCTACAGTACCCTGGGGGGTCGTATTTCGATTCCGACAATTTTTCATGAAGTTTCATAACATATTAGACCTATGATTAAAATTTGAGGTCAAACGGACAAGTAAAAGACCAAAACTCAAAATATATTTGGGCTTGGCAGGAGACTAATTGAGAAAACTGCATTTTCACTCTGCCGCAGGGCGCATCGCGCCCAGAAAAGGGGCGCACCGCGTCTACTGGGCAGCAGCCCAGAATCTCCCGATTTTTATGCTACAAATTTCCATTTTCTCATATTAAGTGCTTAATACACGTCTTAATCCCTAGGGTTTGTTCCAAGACCAAAACCATTCATTTACTTCATGTTTTTAACCATAAAAATCATAGATTTTGATTATTTTTTCAAACATTCCCGTTTTTGCATTTTTGATTCAAAAACCGAATTTGTTCGAAAATAATCACTTCTACTGCTTTATTTTAACAATTACTACATATAGAACTTATCAAAACCCCTTAGAATTAATTTGATCATGTAAAATTGATTTCCAAGGCTTTTGAACAAAATTCAAATTTTCAACAATAGCAACATACTTTGATGATTTTAAGATATGTTCTTAATACTTGACTTAATTGGTTTAGGGTCATATCTAGTCCCTAAATACCAACTTACACTTAGTTTTAAACTTCAAAATCATCAAACTTTCTTTAAAATCTTGAAAATTCTTCCGAAAACACCATTTTTCACCAAAAATTGTTTTATGGAAATTTAAGGCTTGAAACTGATTTCTTACTCACTTATGACATTTTTGGCTTAACAAAATCATTAGAATCATATGAAATCAGTTCCAACTCATAATTTGATTTATTCTCACAAAATCCCGGTTTTTGACATTTTTGGTCCAAAAACTGAATTTCTTCAAACTATCTCTTACAACTGATTTCTTCCATCTTTTATAGTTTATTGAACTTCATAAAATCATTAAAACTATCTTTGATCACAAGGACCCGTGAACTAGGGTTCTTGAGCCAAAAATTCATTTTCTTGATTCTTAACACTTTCAATGGGTATATTTAGTTGAGATAGTGATTAAGACACAAGTTAAAGCTAGGAATCATAGGATAATTCTCCTCTAGTCACTGAAATCTCGAAGCTACAGTAACTCATTCAAGAAAAATGGGTTAAACAACCCTAAAAACAAGATTACTAACCTTCTTTGGCTTGAAATTATGAATTGAAAACTTAAATCTTCAATTCCCATTGAGATCTTCAAGAACCGATCCTTAGCTCTCTCTCTCGTTATCTCTAGAATTCTCTTCAGAATTTATGATCATTAATGAGATATTTTCTCATTTTATATTTTCCATATTTACAGTTTTAGTCCCTGAACTTTCATTCCTTAGACTTTTGACACCAATATTAAGTTTGGCCACATATAGCTATAATTTCTTACATTTTTAGTCCAACTAGAATTATACTTTTATAATAATTTTTGTATATGGTCAAATGACCAAATTACCCTTCTCATGGTAAATGACTAATTTACCCTTACAACATACTTTCTCATAAAATATACATAAAACTTTAAATTATACACACCTTGTTTTACATATTTATATTATTAAATTTGGGTCGTTACAACTACCTCCCCCTTATTGGGATTCCGTCCTCGGAATCATTGCACAACTACTAAATTAAGGAAATCACTTCCCACTCCTTTTCAAATGTTCTCCACCAAAGTTGGTTTCTAGTAGATACTTTCTTTTTGCCAACACATAATCATATTATTCATTATTTTATCTTTTAATCTTTTCTTCTTTGGTTGTTTTTGATTCTGTAATCAGCTCTTAGCAGTTCCTGCTTTCAATCCTTTATAGAGGATTAACATAATCTCTTTAAAACTTTATATCTTCCCAGTTACCCAAAATATCATTTTGGTCATTTTATCTGTTTTCTCAACCTTTTAGTCGTTCATTCATGTTTCATACTCTTCATTCTAGTTATTTTCCTTTCTACCTCATTTCATTTATATACAATTTCTTAGTAACTTATTTTCACAAAATAGTTTCATACCTCAATACTTTTTATCATAAATAGCAATCTACTTTATAATTCTTTTCATATCTTTACTAAAACAAGTGAGATTATACTCACAACATTCTTTACTTGAAAAAATTCCAATACCCTTAAACATAATTATATATGTTTCATATTTTTACAAATTCATAAAGACATCAAAATCTTTTCCTTGTATAAATTTTGTCCCTTAATGGACATTTTACTTAAGAAATCTTTTCACCTTCATTTAATATTGCTTATTCATCTTCACCCATCTTTTCCTCTTATTTCTTTACTCATTCGTTACTTCATAGAGAATCCACTGTTATTTCTTCTTTTCAGAAGTTTTACAACACTGTATTTCTCTTACATTTGTTTTTAGATCTTATAAACTTCAGTTTATTCTTCTTTATCTCTATTACCCACTACTGACTCATTATTATTTATAAAGGATGTATTTTCCTCCTTCTTTTTACACTTCACATTCTTACTTTTCTGATTGGGACAAAATTTGTCGAATCATCATATTGTTCACGAGAATCTACTTATCTCGTTCTGAAAGTGTTGAAATGATATACCGCTTTTTATTTTAACAATTAAACATCATTAAATTTCTTTCTATGTATAATACACCATATTTAACCTTTTAAACTTGTACAGTTTTACTGTTGAAGTTGATCTATTATTTCAGTCAACTTCCTTCTCAATTCACACCTTTAAGGAAAATCATTTTTCACATACTTTTTACTCATTTTTTGTACATTATATGTATTACCTTCTCTAATATTTGTCTGGTATCATTCTTTACTTGTATTACTTTCATATTCAACATATAATCAACTTAGATATTTCTTTCATCTTCTTTTATGAGATTTCGGTCTCATTACTCATTACTTATTCGTATAAACATGTCTTTCTCATTTCTTCAATTTTTGTATAATACTTTTATAAGTATACTTTTTTTTCCTTTTTGGATACTCCACGTATCCTTCTCATATTAATACTTTATATTTTAGTATTTCTTTTCCAATTCTATTTCTCACATTAGTGCTTAGTTTAGCACCTGATCTTCTGTTTACTCTTTCTTAATGGTATCTAACTTGTTTACCATGATTGATTCGAAATTTATTTTTCTTCAATTCACTTATGGGACTTCATACATGTTACATACGATAATTTACATTCCCATACTTACTACACTTTTCATAATATTATTATCTTGTGGTGTATTTATGTTTCATAAACCACATTCATTAACTTCTTGACATATTCTTACAAGTTCTTAATTGCATAATGTACACATATATTTATACTCGGTTCTCTTTTGGTTTAAGAACCCAACTAGGTATTTTTAACATTTTCGTTCCATGACGAATTCTTGACATAACCCTCAATCACCGTTACCTCTCGTTACTCTTTACTTTTACATCTTTTATCATTTCTATTATGTGTTATAGGCTACATGCCTAACACATTATGTTATTCTTTCGTTTAAACTCCACTTCTTTACATTATATATTTCTTTACAACATTATATATTTCATATACAACTTACTTCTTATGTATCTTTAGGTGATACACAATTGCCATTTATTTTCTCGTCATCTTTCATTCTTTTTGTATTTCAAGGCAGTATGCCCGATACATTATTTTACTCTTTTGCTTCATACCTTATAGTATTCTAATTAGAATACTTATTTCATAACCACTTTTATACTTGTGTACATCATATTTATATATCCCAAAACTTACTCATGTTTTTACATTTATAGACACATATAAACATACATACACTTCTTTGTATTTCATGGCTACAAGCCATGTACTGACCATTTCTCACAAGCTTTGATTACTTTCACTCATCACTTCCATTTAGAAGTAATAACTTCCTGCCTATTTGTTTTAGTTCTTATCTTGTCTTTGATTCTTTGTCTAATACTTATTTAAACATTTACTCTTGTTCTTTACTTCATATCATTTATGACCTTTAGTCATTTTGCTCACATGCTTTTGATTTTTTCTTCCATTATCATACATCATTATACTCTTTCATTACTGGTATTACCTCTTTTATTTCATTCATTTGGTTGTGGAATTTATTTCCTCATAACCAATATTTTATCATCCTTTTCTTTAAAGTCTTTCATTATATTCTTCTGATTATCCTCATCATTTGTTTCATCTTTTATTTCTTGCCTAACATTTATTTAGGCATTCAACCTTTAATTCTCACTTCATGTTCATTTAATCAGTTTACAACAATGCAATTTACTTTAAATATCATAATCTTTGACAATTTCTTATGCATCATTCTTTTCCCCCCATTTGGGTATTTTACTTTATTTTTATTACTCATTATAGCATTTTACTTATAACTTGATCAGTTGTTAAATCTTTGGACACTTTCATGCATATTCTATTTTTAGCTTTTCTCATCGTTTTACTCTTATCGTTCTGTAACGATATCTTACTTCTTAATATACACACGACTTTTAGATAAAATTATGCATTTAATGGTTATGCCCAAAGCACACCACTTGTCAACAGTAAACTCTTCTTTACCATTCTTTTATTTTTACAATTCTATGTATTATCAATATACTCTGCTTAAATTTTTCATTCTTCATGTAAGAGTCTTACAACTCCTATATAGGTAATCAATACCCATAATTCCTCTTTAAATTATTCTTATTCATACTTTCTCTCGCCTTAACAGGCATAAGGCATATATTTTAATATCTTTCAATCTGTCTAAAAATATTAATTATCACATTATTTCTTTTACTTTACCATACTAAGTGGTATATATCCACTGCATTTTCTCATAATTTTTACTGGTTGTTATTACATAGGCATATAATTCCTATGTTTTTCTTGTTACTTTCTTCAAACCTTACCCACCAGATTACCATAATTCCTTTGCGGTTCCATCAGCCTCAATACATATATCCTGTGATTATGATAATACGGGCCCATATTACCATAATCACCTATACATATTGATTCTGTTGTTACCACAAGGTTCCATGGGATACTGGTTCCTTTAACATATAGCACCATTATAAATACATGACTGAAAATATTTCTACTTTATAACATAGCCTTTAATAAATATAGACAGTTACGGAAAATATCTCATAATTTTCCTAACGGTCAAATTTTTGCTCATTCTAAACGTTAACTTAACACTTCTTAGTGTTATATATCTACATATTTTAAAAATGCATAATGTCTTAATCATTTAAGATATCATATAGCATACTTTCATAAACTAATATTTCTATAGCATGAGTTTAAGCCTAGGAGTGGAACAAGCCAATCCTAATTCGCTTAAACTATGGCTCTGATACCAACTTGTGACACCCCATTTATACTGTTTTCAAATACTATGGTTTTTCGTATAAATACATAAATACAAAAATACGGTTTATCAAAACCGATTATTTACATTTTTAAAACTGTGGGTGTTACAAATCTATACCAAATCTAACCATAGTAAGCAAGAAGAGGATTAAACCTTGTTTCCAAATTAGGAGCTAACTTAGGCTCCACCCCAGCTAAACTTCATCCCATTGATAGCAACTTATGTGACCTGGAATACATGGCAAAACAAATAATACGTAAGACAAAAATTGTCTCGTGAGTTACATGAGTTTTAGACTCAAACCTTTAACTTCTTTTATAAAACTTATAACATAACACATCTTTCAAACCTTTATAATAATATCATACCATAGCTCATTACTTTTCAAAATCATTCCATATCATGCTTTGCAATAATATCTTCTTTCAAAACTTTATAATAGCAACATACTATAATGCTTTACTTCTCAAAATCATTTTATGACATACTTTACAAAAATAACATCTTTCTTACTTTCTTTGACTGGTTTTATAAGCTTGCTGGATTTTTATACTTAGGGCTTTAATCACTATAAGTGATACCCCAAGTCTCTATGGCTAGAAAGAACGGATCAATCCTCACCATAGAAGTGCTGAGGCGATCTACTTCGCGATGGGGCTTGTCCCCGGTAGACCCCTTACCTAACCCGGGTAGGTTGGAACATAGTTCCCTTACTAACGCTGCTTGCTACAATTACCAGTCATACAAAATACTTGCTGCTTGCTTGAACATTTCTCGTATACATATAACTTGTGGCTAGGTGCCACACTACATCATTTTATGTCTTTATGGCTAGATGCCAAATACATAATTTTCGCTTCATATATACCATATGTTTAAAGCATATCTTTATAACATTTTAGGCTTAATGCCAAAACATACTTTCCAAACATCTTGTGGCTATACGCCCTTTCATACTTGAAAATATATACAACTTGTATTGAAAATATACTTTCACATATTTGATTCATAAACCAAAACATACTTTCACATATTTGACTCATAGACCAAAACATAACTTCAAATATAACATCATACTTTCACAAACAAGTTAGAGATAATACTCTTGCATATAATTTCACATATAGAAATTATATAAGAAATCTTGAAAATACTTACTTGCCATGTACCCCAGAATGGGTAAAAATACTGCATGTACTCACCTCACGTATTGCTAGAAAATTGGCTACACGTTCCTTGTATTTATACTCTTTTGATCCATTAGTCACTTGGCATGGACCTATATTTAACATGTTATACATTAACATTAATGCTAACTGATTCTATAACTCATTAGAGTCCTTATAATACTATCTTGGGTCATAACAAGTCTATAACTTTTAAATGACCAACTTTAGTTAAGTTGTATTTTATACGTATTTTGCTACAGTACCCTCGGGGGGTCGTATTTCGATTCCGACAATTTTTCATGAAGTTTCATAACATATTAGACCTATGATTAAAATTTGAGGTCAAACGGACAAGTAAAAGACCAAAACTCAAAATATATTTGGGCTTGGCAGGAGACTAATTGAGAAAACTGCATTTTCACTCTGCCGCAGGGCGCATCGCGCCCAGAAAAGGGGCGCACCACGCCTACTGGGCAGCAGCCCAGAATCTCCCGATTTTTATGCTACAAATTTCCATTTTCTCATATTAAGTGCTTAATACACGTCTTAATCCCTAGGGTTTGTTCCAAGACCAAAACCATTCATTTACTTCATGTTTTTAACCATAAAAATCATAGATTTTGATTATTTTTTCAAACATTCCCGTTTTTGCATTTTTGATTCAAAAACCGAATTTGTTCGAAAATAATCACTTCTACTGCTTTATTTTAACAATTACTACATATAGAACTTATCAAAACCCCTTAGAATTAATTTGATCATGTAAAATTGATTTCCAAGGCTTTTGAACAAAATTCAAATTTTCAACAATAGCAACATACTTTGATGATTTTAAGATATGTTCTTAATACTTGACTTAATTGGTTTAGGGTCATATCTAGTCCCTAAATACCAACTTACACTTAGTTTTAAACTTCAAAATCATCAAACTTTCTTTAAAATCTTGAAAATTCTTCCGAAAACACCATTTTTCACCAAAAATCGTTTTTTGGAAATTTAAGGCTTGAAACTGATTTCTTACTCACTTATGACATTTTTGGCTTAACAAAATCATTAGAATCATATGAAATCAGTTCCAACTCATAATTTGATTTATTCTCACAAAATCCCGGTTTTTGACATTTTTGGTCCAAAAACTGAATTTCTTCAAACTATCTCTTACAACTGATTTCTTCCATCTTTTATAGTTTATTGAACTTCATAAAATCATTAAAACTATCTTTGATCACAAGGACCCGTGAACTAGGGTTCTTGAGCCAAAAATTCATTTTCTTGATTCTTAACACTTTCAATGGGTATATTTAGTTGAGATAGTGATTAAGACACAATTTAAGGCTAGGAATCATAGGATGATTCTCCTCTAGTCACTGAAATCTCGAAGCTACAGTAACTCATTCAAGAAAAATGGGTTAAACAACCCTAAAAACAAGATTACTAACCTTCTTTGGCTTGAAATTATGAATTGAAAACTTAAATCTTCAATTCCCATTGAGATCTTCAAGAACCGATCCTTAGCTCTCTCTCTCGTTCTCTCTAGAATTCTCTTCATAATTTATGATCATTAATGAGATATTTTCTCATTTTATATTTTCCATATTTACAGTTTTAGTCCCTGAACTTTCATTCCTTGGACTTTTGACACCAATATTAAGTTTGGCCACATATAGCTATAATTTCTTACATTTTTAGTCCAACTAGAATTATACTTTTATAATAATTTTTGTATATGGTCAAATGACCAAATTACCCTTCTCATGGTAAAATGACTAATTTACCCTTACAACATACTTTCTCATAAAATATACATAAAACTTTAAATTATACACACCTTGTTTTACATATTTATATTATTAAATTTGGGTCGTTACAGTAAATATCCTGGGTTCCCAACTTGAGTCTGATTTGGAAATTGATTTTGAAAATTAGTTTGACTCGAGAAATGGTTTGGTATGGGACTGGGATATTGTAATTGTAAAGAATTTGGACCAGTATTTGAAATTTGTGCATGTCCAAATTGATTTGGTATTTGATTTGTAAATTGGTTTTGGCCTAAGAATTGATTTGGAATGAGATTCTGAGGCATCATGGATTGGTTTGGGCCAAAAGAAGAAAGTTGTGAATTTTGGTAAAATTGATTTTGATTCAAACCAAGTCCAGAGTTAGGTTGAACAGTTGACAGAGCCAAGGGGCCTCCGTATAGATGAGCGTTTTGGTTAACCGTTGCCTCATGAACTTGAAGTTCACCATATAAGTCGTAAAGAGATGTTGTGTCGATTGGAGTAGTTTGAGTGATAAGCATTTTGACGTTTGCCCACTTAGGAGTTAAGTTGTTTAAAAATTTCATGTTTATCTCCTCTTGGGATTTTTCTCCACGGCACATCTTAAAACGATTGATGAGAATGTTATATCGAGTGTAAGCATCATAAATCGATTCATCGGGATACATCTTAAATGCATCGATATCGTTCATTGCGGCTTTCTTTCGACTTGCCAAAATTTTGGCAGTTCCCTCAAACTGTCTTTTCAACGCTTTCCAGATGCGGTGAGGATTTCCTTTTTCCTCATCTGGTAGTTGAATCAAGATGTCATGGGGAATACCAGAAAGAAGTTCTTGCATGGCTCTTGCTTCGAGCCGATTTTTCTTTTTCAGCGCCTCTGCATTTATTGCTGGAGGTGTCGTGCCAATAATCCGAGCGGTACCAGCGGGTACATCAGGTGGTGGAACATTGACATTTCCAATAATATCTGGAGAGTGAATGCCAGTGGATATGTATTGCCAAATGTCACTTTCATGACCGGCAAAATAAAATTCCATTCAAGTCACCCATGACGAATATTCGCTAGGAATAAGAATAGGGGCTCTATTGGATCCACCAACACTATTTGCGACTGAAACGGAATACATATTGACTAAGTTTTGATTAGGAGTAAAGTTTGCCATATGAAAACAAGTAATACTTAAAACAAAGTTTGAAAAAAAAAAGGTGAGAAATAAAGGGTTTTTTTTTTAGAAAAACAAGTTTTGAAACCTTAAGCAAAAATAATGGATTCAAGAGACTCAAATCCAAAAGTTTTCTAAAACCATAAAAAATGTGAACAGAGAGTTTCAGAAAGATGTTTTTGGTTTTTTTTTTTTTTTTTTGATGAAAGACAAGAACAATAAATGAAAATGTTAACTTTCCCAAATCCCAAAAAGGAGAAGCACCCAAATAAGGAAACAAGCCTTAGGAAATTTTCTTCCTGTGAAGAAGATTTCGTGAGAAACAAAGGCTAGAAGTATGCTTTTCCAAAGTAGGAAGAAAGAGAAAAAGATGAAGGAAAGTTATATAAAAGGTTTCTTGAAGAACTTCTTCTTCTTCTTCAAGAAACGTGTTCTTGAAGAAAGAAGTGGGTTTTTGAAGATTCAAACCCAAAAACTCAAAAAGAAACACAAAAAAAATAGATTCAACACTTGTTCCTCAAAAGATATTATCAAGCTTTGTAAGAAGATTACACAAGCTCTGATACCAATTGTTGGATAAAATAAATCTAGAGTTCAAAATATTTCCATGAATAAACATAAAAATATAAGAAGAAGATTTAAATCCAAGAAGATCTTAAAATGACAAACACAATGCGGAATATTTAATCAAAACTATTCAATAACAATAAAGAAAATAGAAGAAAAAGATTTCCATTGATAATAATGAAGCATTCAAAGTTACAATGAAAAAGAAAAGAAATATGAAGAAGAAATGAAGAATACTTGAAGAAATATGAAGAAATGCGTTCAAAATGATGAATGCAAAATGGAATCTTCAAAAAGTAATCTTCAATTCTTCATATGGGGGAGCACACTTTTTGGAGAATTTCTCTGATAAATCAGACGTGGTGTTTGGGGAGAAAATGTTTCCAAAAAGGTTGGTGGAAACATAGGTAGTGGGGAGGTATTTATAGGGTGTAAGAAAATGTCCACCAATAGGAGGGTGACATGTGTCCTATAAAAGGGTTTGCTAAAATGCACATGGAATCTTGATGGGAAAGACTAAAGTGCACATGGAATAAAGGAATATTCCGTTAAGTTATTGAAGGGGTACTTAACGGCGTCAGAAAAGTGAGGGGGTGAGTCTTTGATCAAGGATAAAGGTGGGAATGGGGAAATTTTCTAAGGGGGCTGGCCACAAATATTGAGGGGGTGGCTCCTGATTTTTGCTTGTCTGATCAGAAATTTTCGCTTATCCTGATGAGATTTTCGCTTATCAGCATCTGACTTTTTGCTTATCCAGTGTCTGATTCGTCACTTTTTCGCTAATTCCTGCATTTTACCAAAGTAAAAGTAGACTTGTGTAGATTTTGTTAAGGGTAAATTTTCGCTAACGCTAATTAAGCGAAAACTTAACACATCTACTAAAATTAATTTAATTTAATTCCTAAATATTTTTTCAACAAATGGTCACATAAATTAATTTTCAACAAGAACTAGCAACACCAATGAATGCATGGCAAAACCATAAATCAAATTAGGCTACTGCTTCGAGTAACAGTCGAATAGTCGTGATAACCCTCATGTGTTGACCTCCCTAAAACATCTATTTCTTTCATTCATTGAGAAACACAACTTATTCAATGAAAAATAGTCATAATTTTTAGAAAGTCAACATTGCAGAAACATCTTAATTCGTAAACAAAAAAAAATGAAAAATCCAAAACAAAGTTATCCCGGTGACAAAAACAAATGCCATGAAAATCTAAATAATTCTAAAGATAAATAGTAACTCCAAGCACTCATCATGCCTCTACTTTGTACCTATTTCTTAGAGCATGAAAGATAAATTAGTATCATACATAAGACTGTAAAGCTTGAGTCACAAAGGGTTTCAACCTTTATGAATATAAGATAACATCATATTATCATGTAGGAAAATAGTTCAACATATAATTCAATTTAAAATACATACACCTTTATTACACCTTTCTTAATCCACTTTAGCCATTTCTCAAACTTACTACTACGTACACCATGTGGGGATGAACATATCAGTATGCCAACCATCTATTTGTATTGGCTGGAGGTTCAAATACGTCTTACAACATAGCCAACACATATTGTTCCGGTCATAACAAGTAGTTAGCCTGAGCAACAATGGAAATAATATCTATAATATCAAACTAATACCTAAAACATTTGAACACTTTTCACTTTTATATGGCTCGGGCCTCTTATAAGAGTTAACTCACATTCACCCCTTTACCCCTTTGACACATTATGTAAACCACTTTTCACTAAAAAAACATTTTAACAATTTTCATGCAATACAAATAATGTAAAATACTTTAATCTTTAACACTTAAAAACATTTAACACTTTAAACATATAATACACTTTATGCACATAATCCTAAATAAAATTTCATAAGTACCACATAATACACATATAGTTAAGATGAAGTTCGTTCCTCTACCTACTAAGAGTGTGATATTGCTGAACCCTTTGATAAATCTAATTAATATAAGAGCATGAACATATCCAAATAACATAATCAAGTTGGTCAATTTAGCCTATGAGCTTATTTGAGTTTAAATAAAGAAACATATATTGAACTAATATAAGAATGATTAGATTCATGTCTAAGTTTCAATTGGTATCAACACAAAAGGGGATAAGACAATATATCATTTAACATTACAAATTAATATATCTTTAGTAGAGACAAACATTCATATGTGGTTAGAGGCAGTGACATGTTTCTAGATGCGTGCCCTATGTATATAGCTGATTGATTTTGTCCCTTACACATGTGAGAGTATATTGAAATTATGCACAAGAAACAATTAATCTAACTATACTGCTGATTATATATGAACTAGGTTGAGCCCATGCTTCGCACGGGTTAGACCAAACCGTATTAAGTAGACGGGAGTTTGTAACTGTTATCTCACAAGAAATAGCCTTATTATGGCGTGCCTAAAAATGTAAACAATCAAATTTATAATTTATAACCATTTAATTCGCATATAAAAAAATAATAATATTATAGATTACTTGTAAAAATTGGCACCAATGATCAACCAATGGCCACTCTTTTTCTTCAAACAACAATTGCCACATTCCTATTGTTGTATCCAATAAACCAAGATTGGAATGGAATTGATTTCCAATTACGGCCAAATCCAACGTAATCACTAACCTTGGAGTGAGAATTGCAATGCCCTCAAATGTAGCAACAGCTTCTTTGCCTCCAGCACCCAATCTACAATTTACATCATTTCCTCACGCAATACCTGTGCAGGTGGACGGTTTTCATCACCAACAAACTGTGTGTTGTCATTAGGTATATGAAAACTTATCTCCATGAAAGAATCTTTCTGCACTAAATTAAAAAGAAAAAAGATAGTTAAAATCAAAACAGACATCAACCCCGGTACTGTGAATGAGTAAATGTATGATCAAAGAGACTACTTTTGGAGCATATAATGCCACAAGAAAACCTATATTTTTCTCGGTTAAGCAGGAACTTTTTTCTGGAAAAGTGGACTGATCATACAAATGAAACATTGTTAAGATATTCAATCGAGTTTAAGATGGAGCAAAAACCAAATAGAATTTACGATATTGTTAATTGTTATTACACCTTAAACCCCAAATAGAAGGAATGAACTTGCTTTGTAAAAAGAAACAAAAAGAAAATATATAACGAACCTCCAAAAGAGTAACAAAAGCAGCCATCATCATAGCAAAGGCTTCACCAGCATCAAATGAGGGTGCACCCCATTGAAAGGGATATGTAACTCGAATCCTGAAATTGAAAGCAAAGCACCCGTTGAATAATGTATGCGTTTAGTCCCAGGCCCACTTTTTTGGGTAGGACAAAAAAACACAGACATCAATCCTTGTCTCAGTCCAATGTATGCCAAACTTTGAACATCTTGATTTGTCTGTTGAGATGTGTTGGCTAATATGAAACAAATAATTTGTCACCCATTCATCAAGTGTAAATAGGTGAAGTGGGAACCATGCCTATAAAAAGTAGTCTACGACTTTCGGGATCAAAGTGCCCTAATCATATACACTTTTAAGTTTTAAGTATTTGATTCTCTTCTTCCCATGTTTTAGAGTGTAGAAAAGTGCGAATTAAATCTTTGGCAAGTGTACGTGTAATTGAGGGAGATGGCTTGAAAGATTGGTCAATGCGATTGTAGTAATTTGTTATATGTGAATTTTTCTCTGTGGATGCATATGGTTTTCTCAGGTTTTGGAGTTTTCCACCTATATTCTTTGTTCTTATTTCTCTAATATTTTTCATTGGCAATGTTGTTGGGTACATCTGATACCATTTTCCCAACACTGTCATCCTACATAACAAATGGGGGTTAAAGTAGCTTGTAAACATGATAACAATTAAACAAAGAACAACAGCTCACCATGGAGCAGCATCAATGAGTCCTGAACGATCAGTTCAACAGCTTGCTTGGGTCTTGGGTGCATTATGGTTGTAGGCCCCACCAACCGTAAGTAGGTGAGCATAAATCCAAACAATTGCAACCGAAATCAGAACACAACGATCAAATATGTTTTTTCTTGGATGTATCAAATGCGATAGATCCTCTAATGGCACGACTTCAGAGAGAAGGGAAGGTGTTGTCAACAGGAGGAACGGTGGAAGCGAAGGTGCTGGAACGTGATTGCTGGAACGGGTTGTGAAATCCTTTCCAATATCAAACAACTTATTGAGTTGTACTAACAGCAGTAGTTATTTTACGGATTATTGAATCAAGTAATTATAGTCCTTTTTTGGAAAGCACTCAAGACTGAAATAGTCTGTATCATTTTAACAAACGGAAAAACCATTCTCAATCTTGCATTATCAATTGTACTAATTGCAATAGTTATTTTAAAGATAATTGAGCAAAGTAGGATTTAGATTGGAAAAAAGGAAAAAGCAAGGTAAAAGGCTTCTAGCAACTTGACGTGTACAACTCTTGATTGGTCCAAAAACCCCACCCCTAAAAACCCCAAAACCCCCATCCCATCAAGTCTTTTAGAAACCTGCTCACATTTAAACTATATAAGAATATACGAGGTTGCACACAAAGAGTAATAAAACATCAAATAAAAAACTATTTACATGTGATAATTATTATGTTAACCAATAAAAATAAATAAACGAATATAACATTTATTATTACTTACACTCAACCAAATTATTAAGAAGTTTATTTATTAAAAAATATATATAATTTTTATTTATTATTTTCTAAAAGAGTTTAAATAATCATATTTTAGAATTTTATCAAACAAAAAGTCTAGTTTATTGTAAAATTTTGTCATCTTGCTAGTCGTAATAGAGAAAAATTGAGGTTATAGAATAGAATCAAACAAAATCTTATGAGTGAAAAGTATGTCTTTGCATCAATTTGAAGACGCCTTACGTATTTTTACATGCCTCATAGCCTAAAATGTATACATAATTCCATTAAATACAACTTTTAGAAAATCTAAACGAAAATTGTGGGAAGAGCGATGGCGACATTATGCAAAGAAATCGAAAAATTATCAAAATGATTAAAGTGCCTTTTGAACAACGACAAAACACATATATGTGGCGGTGCGCAAATTATTTAAAAAACTTGAGCGACTTTTTCATTTCAGATTATTTAGCGATTATTCTTTCATATAATGCGAAATATATTGATTAGACTAGTACATTCTTATATGATACTATATAATAAATATAATTTATCATATTAAACAATCAATTTATATAAATGATTAGAGTAAATTACAGTTTTGTTCCCTCTAATTAACAAAATTTTTAGTTTTAATCCAAAAGTTAAAAATCTTAAAGTAAATTACAGTTTTAGTCCTTGTGGTTTGCCCCAGTTTTATATTAGTCCAATTTTCAGAAATCCCACATATTCGCCCATGTAGTATGTATTTGGTTAGAGTTTTGGACTTTTGGTCCTTAGTCCATGTCAAAAGACATTATGGACATTTTTATTTCTTTTTTCTTTTTCTTTTAATAATTTAATTATTTTTAATTATTAACGAAAAGGAAAAAACTCATCCTAATTACCCCACCGGCCGTTGACATGATTCGACTTTCCTTCAGCGAAGCCATTTCTCTCGCCCATTCTCGAGCTTTCATCCGATACTCAGATCGATATAAAGAAAGCCTAAACACCTTATTTGTTTCGGATGTACTACTACATGCTGGTGATTTCACATTTGAAACATTATTATTACTGTTTTGTTGTTGGTAATTTGGATCTTCAAAATCGGTACTTGTTCCGTCAACTTCTTCTATTCACTCTGGTGAGATGATGGTGGTTGTGGGAGATGACACCAGGAAAGGAAGGATTAAGAGAAGGAAGTTCGTCAATAGAACTAGATGCTGCCATGAGCAACCACTCTACCGCCTTGTTCGGCTGATCATAGATCTTGAAGATAATAAAACTGGATAGCGGTAACGACAGACAGTCTGACCGAACACAACGGTCTCTCAGTCCTTTCGATGTCAAAACCTTGTTGTGTCTATCCTTCCCTCCGGACGCCCTAGAAACCATTAACAATCCAAGACGACAACTATCCAGAAAGTCGCACCACACCCCCACCACCACCTCCTTTGTATTGATGACTACCTCCACACCCCCACCACCCCCTACAACAACATCAATTCCTCTGTTGCTGCCACTACCATCATCAAACTTCTGCAACTCAAAATTCCCTTTATGGGTAGCCATCTTTTGAGGATTTGAAGAATTATCATAAGTTGTAGTACTACCATTAGACGAAACCCTTTGAATTGGATTTCATCCACCTTGTACCCAGCTTTCATACCTTGAAATCAATCCAACTATATCTTATCTAGAGAGAGAAATCAATACAATTTTGGTGTGAGAGAGAAAGATAGGGGCGGTGGGTAATTAAGGGTGGGTTTTTCTTTTTTTATTAATAAGAAATAAATAAATTGTTAAAAGAAAAAGAAAAAAGAAATAAAAAAGGTAATAACGTCTTTTTGATATGGACTAAGGCCATCCGGTGTGCCCATACACATACTGCCACTTTTTCTCTTCCACATCAGCACCCATCACTCTTCCCCTCACCATTGGAAATGGTTACCTCTCACTTACCCTTTGGTTTTGGTACAATAACTTAAGCTCAATGTACAAGTAATAATGTTGGTTTGTAAATTGCTCGTGCAACGTCAAGACCCCGCGCGAGGCCAAAAATGAAAGGAGCTCTCACAAGAGGGGTGGTGTTCACCCAAGAGCTCGCACGCCACGTAGGCGTCGCACAAGCCCGACGTCTCCCATACCGGATGGCCTAATGACCAAAACTGTAACCAAATACATACCACAGATGCCGGTATATGAAATTTCCCAAGATTCGACTAATATGAAAATTGAGACAAACCACAATAACCAAAAGTGTAATTTACTAAAAATCGTATAAGGAAAGTCCTCATAGTATGTATTTGTTTGTCTATTAGAGCTTTTTGTTAAGTCTAGCACAAAAAGACGTTTTTGCCCTTAGACCAAAAAGATACGACCTCCCCCAATCCGACATTTATGCAGAATTATTTTGCAATTTTTACAAATAAAAGAAATTAGATTGCACGAATCAAGGAGAAATCTTTGTTAAAAAAAAGAGAAAGCATATCCCAACATCCCTCGTGCCTGTCATCATCCGCTTTCTTCAAGTAGAATCCTCTGTTCGTCAAACAAGCAGACCCTATGTCTCCGTTCTCAACAATATCCTCTTTCTCTCTCTCCCCTAAATTTTCCATATAAATTTCAACAACAAAACCCTAATTCCCCCATCCCAATCCCACTTCTCTCTGTAAAAATGGCGAAACTTCTCTCATTGTTACTTGTCTTCACCTCCATCTACACCTCTGTACTTGCTGCTGCTCCTCCTCCAAAGCCATTGGAAGGTATGTTAATATGTTTCATTTCAGATTCTGATTTCATTAACACCATTACAGAAATGAACACCATTGACGCCATTGTTGGTCGTTGCTTGTGCAGGTTTGTTACCAAATGGTAACTTCGAAGAACCACCAAAGGCGGCAGCTCTAAAGAAAACAGTCCTGCTCGGCAAAAACGCCTTACCCAAATGGGAAATCACCGGTCTAGTGGAGTACATTCACGGCGGACCTCAGCCCGGTGGAATGTACTTCCCCGTCGCACACGGCGTCCATGCCGTCAGGCTCGGGAACGAAGCTACAATCTCTCAAACCATTGCCGTGAAAGCTGGGTCTCTGTATGCTGTGACGTTTGGTGCTTCGAGAACTTGTGCGCAGGAGGAGGTTTTGAGAGTGTCGGTGCCGCCGCAGTCCGGTGACCTTCCGTTGCAGACTCTGTACAGCAGCGACGGAGGCGATGTGTACGCTTATGGGTTTAAGGCGAATTCGAGCTCGGTGAGGTTAACCTTCCATAACCCTGGGGTACAAGAAGATCCCAAATGTGGCCCGCTCATTGACGCCGTCGCCATTAAAGAGCTCCTCCCTCCCAGACCTACTCGCCGTAAGTAAACTTATAAATCTGAAGAAAACTATCGAGATCTGTATTCCGACGAACTCATGGATTATTTTCGTTTCAGTTAATATCGTGAAAAATGGCGGATTCGAGGAAGGTCCTCACCGGTTATTCAACTCCTCTAATGGCGTCCTCCTCCCTCCTCGACAAGAAGACATCACATCTCCTCTCCCCGGATGGATAATCGAGTCTCTAAAAGCGGTTAAGTTCATCGACAACAAACACTTCAACGTCCCAGCCGGCGTCGCCGCCATCGAGCTAGTCGCCGGAAGAGAAAGCGCCATAGCTCAGATTCTTCGTACAATACCCAACAAACTCTACAACTTATCTTTCGCCATTGGAGACGCGAAGAACGGGTGCCATGGAGACATGATGGTTGAAGCGTTTGCTGCAAAAGACACCCTGAAAGCACCGTTCAAATCGGAAGGAAAGGGGAAGTCGAAAATGGTGAGCATGAAGTTCAAGGCGATCTCGGCGAGAACTAGAGTGACGTTTTACAGCTCGTATTATCACACTAGAGCTGATGATTTTGGGTCTCTTTGTGGGCCTGTGATTGATGAAGTTAGGGTTTTCCCCGTGCAAGCTTAGATGGAGAAGATGAAGTAAATTCGAGTCGAGTGGTCTTTGTTTGTTAATCTGGCCCTTGATTTATTTTGTTTTCAAGAATTTGAAGATGGTGTTAGGTCTTGGAGGCGGCCATGGGAGAGAGCTTGGTTACTTTTTTAATGTGCCATGAATTGAATTAGTATTTGGTATTTATTAGTTATTAGCCCTTCAAAATATAGATCTTGATCAAATGGAAACATTCGTATTGACTATGGATCTATACAAAAGAAAGAACTACTATACGTTCTTGCTTCATTGTATTCCTAACTCTATAGTTAGGGATGAGACCGGTCTGGACTGATAACCGATTTCGTAGGAAACAAAGAACCGGGAATCGGATCGGATATCCCAGTTTGGGTTCCTAATGGTTCGGTTCCGGTTCAGTTATACAAGGAAATGTGCGTGTTTAGTTCCGGCCCCGGTTCAAACCGGATCGAGAACCGAAGAACCGAGAACCGACTTAGTGAGAAATGAAGAATCGAGAACCGTACCCACGAGACATAATCTAGGTCTGGTTCGGTCCAAGTCCAAGAACCGGTTCGAATCGGGTAGAAGATACAAAATCTCATCCCTAGTTAGAATTCCAGTTGGTGGTAATTGAAAGTTGATTAAAAGTAACATTCGGTGAGAATTTAGCAGATAAATTAGTTTTTTTTGGAACGGCAAATCTAATCTATTTCTAAAATAGATCTTAAACTCCACCTATGTCTCTAACGAGAGTTGAATCCTCAACTTCAAGGAGAAAGGGCAACAGCTGATATCGCTGGACTAATTAGTTAGAAATATAAAATAAAGGAGAAAGGGCAACAGCTGATATCGCTGGACTAATTAGTTAGAAATATAAAATAACGTAAAAAAATATGAATTTTTTTATAATTAATTGATGACATAGTTAGATAATTAAAAAACCTCCTTAACGTCGTTATAATGTCTGTATGTTTTTTAAGGTTATATTATAAATCACAGTTTGGTTTTTTAAAGTTGTCTTATAAATTAGAGTAAAATTACATTTTCAGTCGTTGTGATTTGCATAAATTAATAATTTTGGTTAAAATGGTTAGTTTTGTGATTTTCAAATCTTGTACCTAGTCAAATATTGTATTTTTAATAAAAGGATCTTTTTACCTTTCCAATCTCTTTTTTTTTTTGAGTAAATTACACATTTGGTCCCTGTGGTTGAGTCCAATTTTCTAAAATTCACTTTAGGGGTCCTTTATGCTTACAATTTCATTACAGTCTAGGTCCCTGAATGGGTTACCGTCTAATTTAATCCATTACGTGCTTGTGAATTGTCTAAATAGCCCTTAGGGACCAAAACTGTATTTTACGTGTTTCTTTCTCCCTCTTTCTCTACGGTGGAAACGAGCAACACAACAGGAATCGACGATGGTGGTTTGAAAAACGCAGAAGACAATGGGTGCTTGCTAAGAACATGCAAAATTACTCTAAAGATTTCTTTATACCTCATCGGATCGCGAGTTGGCAAATGTAGGAGTAGTGGAACCCATTATGGATTCCGATGCTGAGGAGTCGGAATCGGCCATGGGAGATCTTCAACAAAATATCAAGAACCACAATATCCAAGAACACCAACCTTAAAAACTTCAAACTCACCAAAACTAGGGTTTGTAGAACTCAAAAATTAGAAAGATGATACCTTGAGTGTTCAATATCTTCAAACAAACTCGTATGGTGTCTGTCGACGAGAAGCCCTCGATCGAAGGAACCTTAAACAAACACTCGATCGCAGAAGCTGGAAGAACACTCGATTATAGTGATGATGATGATGACGTCGAGTTGTAGAAAAAGTCTTCTTAGGGTATTGCTCGGTAGGAATCAGTCTGCTAAGAGGAATGGATCACGGTCAAATGGGTTAAAAAATCAAAGGCTTGTAATGAGAGTGACTGTCGAACACTACGAAGAGGATGATGAATAGCAACGCAGGTTTCGCAAGTGAGTTGCTGTAATTTCCCTATTTCACCGGAGAGAAAACGGAGGTGGGTTGTTACGTTGACGGGTTTTCCGGCACAAAGAGAGAAAGGGAGAAAGAAACACATAAAATACAATTTTGGTCCTTGAGGGCAATTTAGATAATTCACAAGCACTTAACAAATTAAATTAGACGATAACCCATTCAGGGACCTAGACTGTTATGAAATTGTAAGCATAAGGACTCCTGAAGTGAATTTTCAAAATTTGGACCCAGAGCGTAAAAAAGTGGCAACCACAGGGACCAAAAGTGCAATTTACTCATTTTTTATTCATTAGGCTGAGCGGGGTCGATTTCTATATGTTAAAGGCATCGATGTCACATATACACCACATAGGATGCCTACAACTATTGACATTTCATACCTATGTTGCGGTGTCGATGCCTACAACATTTTAATTTAAAATTAATTATAAGTAGAGAGAGAGAGAGAGAGAGATAGAGATAGAGAGGGGGGATAAAGTAAGAAAGAGAAAAGTCAGCTGCATGAGGATGCATCTAAAAGCCTTTGCCTATGTCGATGCTATTTTCAGATGAATTAGAATTAGCAGGAGATTTGAAAATTTCGGTTTCCTTATACAACCGGTCAATAAGTTCATTCAGTCGAACATTATCACTCCGGCAAGATCCAGTTGTGATGACAAAATTTGATTAGACTTTTCAGTCATAATCCTTGACGTTTGTTCTATTTTTAAATCCGCTTCTAATTTATCACACTTCAATTTCCTATCCTCTAAACGACTTTTAACTTGACGACCTCATCATATGTAAGAACCCAAAAATATGTAAACTTGGAAAGTAAGAAGTTAAGGAATAATTATTAATTAATTATTCATACTTTGAGCAAAAGGGTATTTTTGGTAATTTTCCAATTATTAATATAAAAAGAAAAGATTTATATTTTTGCTTAAAAATGAAGTAAATTAACTATTTTATAGTTAAAAGTATGAAACATGAAGAATAGAAAGATAAAAGTGAATTAAAAGTATAAAACGACTAAAAAAGGGTATTTTCGTCATTTTGAAGTATTTAATCACATAATGAGATTTTTATGTGTTAGTATATCCTTAATTTGTATTTAAAGTTTATAAGTGGGGAAAACCTATAATACTTAAGAGTTTCAAGAATTAAAATTTAGTTTTGTGCTAAAATGAGAAGTATGAGAGTCTAGGGACCAAATTGTCATTTTCTCATAGTAAGGAGGTATAAATAGGGAGTCTTCTCCCCATTTGTTCACTGGAACGATGGCAGCCATGAGAGAGAATGAAGGTGGCGATTCTTGATCATTTTGTGAAGGTTTTGAAGCCAACAACGTTGCATGATCAAATTCCTTGAATTCCTAGCTCATATAAGGTATAATTTCACCATTTCTAGCTAGAAAACTTATTTAGGGTTCATGGCTGAATTTCATATGTTGGAGGAGGAGTAATTTCTATGATTCCAAGTAGTTAGATTATGCTTCTAGTCACCCCTTGATCACTATCCAACATATGGATAGCTTGGAATCATGGTTTGGTGAATTTAATTCTTATGAACCCTAGAAATTGGGGTTAATGATCAAAGTCTTAATTGAATGCAATTAACTAGTTACAATGAGTCATAAATGTTGTTTATGGATGAAGAAACCATTAGAAGTGGTTTCCTAATTATTCCAATTAATTATAATGAAATTATGAATGAAATTGGAAATTGAGAAAATGGAATGGAATTGATGATTCCATGGTTGAAATTTCATTAGAAATGGTTAGATAAGGAATTGGAATGATTCCTTTGGGGATGACCAATGAATTAAGTGCTTAATGGGTTAAAAAAAATGACCTTAAGTATATGAAATTGCAATTTCATAAGTTATATAATAATAAGAATGAAAGTAAAAAAAAAAGTATTCTGACAGAATTTTTACGCCAACTTAAACTGTAAAACTGTACAAATCTACAAGGCCAAAAATTATGTTTCATACATGAAAAGAAACCTACAGATGTCTAGTTTCTAAATCAAAAAGCGGGGAGTCGTTTCGATTCTTCTAGAGTGAGTTATGCCGTTTTTCGTACAGGGTATCCTGTTTCGGCAGATTCTGTCCCACTTAGGAATATGAATGTATATGTTAATATAACGATCAAAGAATTGAAAGAAAACCATTCTTAGCATATATGGATGTATTATGAGTAATTAGAAGTGTTAAATAACAGGATGGAAGTCTAAATGGCTTAATGAGAGAAGTTTAGAAATGTTATAATACGTATGAAAACTTGTATTGGTTTTATGATTTTACCATGAGTATGATTTCTGTGTCCAATTGTTCCAATAAGTCATTTGCTAAGAGCTTCTGTGTCCAATTGTTCCAATAAGTCATTTGCTAAGAGCTTAACTCAAAAACATGGAAGTAGATTGCTATTCTTGAGAATTTTCAAGTTTGGTCAAGAACTTCAATTCTTGCATTTGATTGATTGAAACGATTTTAATAGCTTAAAACCTTGTACTAATGAAGGGTTTTAGTCAAGGAATAAATCCCATACGATTAAGAACAGAAATAAGTGCTTAATGGGTGAAAACTGCATGCTACAGTGCACTGCGTGCTACAGTGCGCCTTCAGACAGGGACCAAAAATGTTAAAAATGTTAGAAATCCAAACGCTAGAAACCATAGCTAGACATGTCCGATTGATCTGAAATTTTAGCCATAACCCTAAAATGGTATCAGAACATGTCGGGAATGGTCAAATCCGTAATCCGACCTTGCGGAAAAGTCACTGTAGCAGCAGTGGCTAAAATCACTATTCACGTCAAAACTTGATTTTTAGAATTTGAGCTAGACTTGTCCAATGAACTCCAAATTTGAAACACAAGTCTAATATGGCCTAAGATTTCATGGAAAAGAGTCGGAACTGAAATACGACCCCTCGGGGGTACTGTAGCAATATACGCGTATTTCGGAGAAAACTATAAAACGAGTTTATTAGTGGTTATACATTTATTATAACCCGGAGTTGTGTCGTATGAGACTTTAGCATTATAGAGTTAATTATATTGAGTATTTATATATACTACTTGTATAGGTGGTGCTTCGAACGTTATTGAGCACGGGAAAGGAAAAGGCGTACGTAAAGCCTAGTGAACCGTAGTAGAACCAATGTGAGTTTTATGAGGATTTTCCTAGTACATAGCAAAATGATATTTTCTGAAAATGAGATTACCAAATACTTTTAAATACTAAAGTTGGAAACAGTTTTAAAGTAGCTCTATACAAGGGCTAAGTATTTTAAAGCAGATTTTAAAGCAGTGTAGTTTACAAAGTATTTTGAAAGTAGTTCCGCATGTGAACTAAAGATGTTGAAGTTAGTTTTGATAATATTTTTGATAAAGAGTTATAAAGTTTATGAGTTTGAGTTTATTACAAATTGTGTCCCATTTTGACCAATTTGAGATGTAATGAAATAAGAACTAAAGAAAGAAAGAAGTAAGAGCCAGTTGTCCGGACTAGGATCACCCACATAATCGGGGGATCAGAAGACACTACTGGGATGGTACCTCCCTTCGCGAAGTAGTTGTCTAGCTTAGTATACCCTTGTGCTTGAATCCGTTCCAAGTCACAAAGGGGAGACATAATGAGCATAACCTAGCGGGCGGATATGTTCTGTCCCGCGAGGTGAGCTAGTATAATGAATTAAACTAAATTAATTCATGAGTTTCAGTTGGTCACTAGAAAATGAGAAAAAAAGCAGTTTTTAAAGAAAGAGATCAATTTTGAGAAAGAATACAGTGTTGATAAAAGAAAGTAGTTTTGAGAAAGAATACAATTTTGATAAAAGAAAGTAGTTTTGAGAAAGAATACAGTTTTGATAAAAGAAAGTAGTTTTGAGAAAGAATACAGTTTTGATAAAAGAAAGCAATTTTGAGAAAGAAAGTATTTTTGAGTTTTGAAGATAGAAAAGAAAAGAGATTTGAGATTTATTATGAAATAAGTTCTAGTAGTTTACTTGTTTATATTTCAAGTTTTAAAGCAGAAAAGTTTTGGGTCTAAAACCCATATTACTCACGAGACTTTATGTCTCACGTATTATTTTTAAATGCTATGTACTTAGGTGAGATGAGCAGGAGCTGGAGTGGGACCAGTGTGAGTGGGACCAGTGTGTATACAGTAAGTTTAAATTATGGTTTTCTGTATTGAGTCTGTAATACCCTTTCAGTATAAAGTTTATAAAAAAAAATTTTGGTGACTTTTCATGGTCACGTTTTGTAAAATGTTTTATAATATAAACTATATTAAATTATGGTTTTGAGAAAGGGGTGTTACAGTTTTGGTATCAGAGCCATAGTTTAAGCGAACTAGGTGTCAGTACTTGAACCTAGACTTAAACTATGTAGGAGTTAAGTAGGGTACATACTTGAGTATGATGTTGAGAGTAATTGGGAGTAAATCTACAACAGCGGAACATGAGTCCTGGCGGTAAAATGGAAGAAAATGTGTATAGGTGGTTATAATAATATGGGCCCGTACTATTCTAATCACAGGATATACATTTGAGTCCGGTGGAACCATACAGGAATTATGTGAAGCTGTAAGAGATAAGTGTGAGAGGTTTGAGGGGTATAAATTTAGTATACCTATGGAAGAAAATTCAGTATGACTGGAAATACTAAAGTATAAAAGAAAAAGTGTTAAAGATGAAGTAACAAATACGAAGTATGTAGTGGGGAAAACCCCATACCTTGTATGAATCAGTGTAAAGTATATGTAATAAAACATAAGAAAGTATGAGTAAAGAGCATTGAAAATAAGATGACAAGAATAAAAAGGTAATGACGAAGGAAAGTTCAAATTCGTGGTTGTGATAACCACTGAATAATATGAGAAATAACATAAAATATGAAAGGAATTAGTAAAAGAGACATGGTCAGAAAGTATAAATGTATTGAAAATGTTAATAGAAGTAATGGAGTATATAGTACAACTATAAAAGAAAGAGTATAACTAAAAAAATTTCTGTTGTTTAACGGAAACGAATTATGATTATGGAATAAAAATAAGAGTAACGTCACTACAGTGACCAAAGAAAGAAAGATTGGAAAAGAAAGTGAATACAGATATATGAATGAAATTCATATAAGAAAGAAGAATGAAAACCTTTAAGTAAAACGAGTAAAAAGGAAATGGGCTGGGTTTGCAATTGTAGACAAACCCAAAAGAGGTATAAAAGAGTACATAATACATAATGAGAAGTAGTATGATGTGTTGTTTATGAACAACCAAGAGATTACAGTATATTTATATGTATATAAAAGTTGTAAATAAGATAGTATAAAATGAAAGCAAAATACTTAACCAAGTATTAGAAGAGGAATCAAAGACAGAAAAGAAAGCGTAAGAAATGGGAAGTTGTGACTTCCAAACTCAAAAGAAGTATGACAATAAATGACATCCAATGATTGGAATAAATAAATAAGTCATAAGTATAGTGCTATAATGAGTAATATAACAAAGTAAGTTACCTAAAAAAAAATCGTTAAAGATTATGAGCAAGTTACATTGTTACAATGCAAGAGAATGAGTTGAGAAATAGATATTAAATGCCTAATCAAGTGTTGAGCGAAAAGTTAAAGATAAGACAGATAATGATGATAATGAGAATAATATAAAGACAGTTATCAAAGAAATGGTCACTTGAAATCAGATTTAGTGACTATATAAAGTATAAATAAGAAGAACTGTGAATGATAAAAGGATAACCGAAAGAATGTGAGAAAAATGACTGAGAGTCATAAATAACCTGAGATAAAGAGTAAAAGTGAATATCCGGATAAGTCTTAGACAAAGAGTCAAATATGAAATAAGAATTAAAATAAAGAGACAGGAAGTGACTACCTCTAAGCGGAAGTAACGAGTAAAAGTAGCCAAAGATTAGAGAAATGTTCGGTACATGACTAGTAGTTATGGAACATCGGAAAGAATATAGCGTATATCGCTTTAAAATATATATATATATATATATATATATATATATATATATATATATATATATATATATATATATATATATATATATATATATATATATATATATATATATATATATATATATATAAAGAGAGTAAAGAAAAGAAGCTTAAAGGAAAGAACAATGTAATGTTTTGGGCATATAGCCTCATGGCACATAGAGAGAAATGGTAAAAAGAATAATAAAAGAAATTTTGGGTATCAAACCTAGAAAGTTTATAAGTAAAATATGTGAGATAAAGAGACTAAATGTTTATGAAAAATGGTGATAATCTATATGATTATGAAAGTAGTGTATGCTTAATAAGTATAATGAGATAAAACAAGAAATTGTTGAGCCAGAAATGCCAATCCTTATTGAAATATAGTTATAATTCAATCAGAATAAAAAGAGAAGTAAAAGTTATTTTTGGCATTAACCATAGCAAGTAAAAAGTAAGCAAGAGATAGAATGCTAAACTAAGCATTAGTGTGAGAAATAAGAATTATAAAAAAAAAATACTAAAACATAAGTAATAAAATAAGATGAGAATGGTACAAGGGGTACCTAAAAAGATCAGAAGTGTTCTCATAAGAGTACAGTAAGAAAGCTGAGAAATAAAATGGACAAGATTATATTAGAAAGTATAATGAGTAAAAGAGATTGAAATCTCCTAAATTATAAAGAAAAATGAAAGAGGTATATAGATCGTTAATATGTCGAAAGATGAAAATAATATAAGTAAAGAGTAATACAAGACATGTAATTATAAAAGTAATACATGCAGGTAACAAGATGATAAAGGTAATAGCCTTATGAGAATGTATGAAAACTAGTAATAAGGACAAAGAAAAGTTTTAGTAGTAATAATAGCAACACCTTTGATATAAAAGGTTTTGTTCATAAAAAAAAATAAAGATAGAAAATTCTTTGGGAATTAAAGATGAATGATAAGACAAAAGAAGCAAGAACAATGATTGCCTTTTGAAGTTCTAGTATATGTAAACATAAGAAGTTGTAAAACTTCTAAAGAAATGTATAAAGGTAAATTGGATGTGTATTGTTTACTAGAAAAATAAAAATATGAGATTTAAGTCTAATGACAATAAAGAAGTAATTAAAATGTAGATTGACTTTTGGAAAGTCAATTTTCTATAATAAGAAAGTATGAAGTGGCAAAGCTTCTATAAGAAAAGAGAGAAAGTAAATTATAAATATGAAATTTACTTAAGTAAGAAGAATAAAAAAAAAGTGAGAAAGGAAATATCAAGGTTAAATATATGATAGAGTATATGAGGTAATCAAAAGCATGTAAGAATTTTATCAAGTAGGAGATAAACTAAGAAGTTTTATAAAATACCGAAAGTAGAAGAGAATTTAGTTATAAAACTTTTCAAGAAAGTGAAAAAGTAAGAGAATGAGAATGAACTACGACCTAATAGTCGTTAAAAGTAAAGATTTAAAAAAATAGTTAAGTATATTGCTATTTGGAAAGATAAATGAAAGTATAATGCTATTTTCTAAAATAGTCAAGCAATAAATAGTAAGTAAAATTAGAAAGAAAATAAGTTGTTCTAAGTTGGATGAAGGTTATGAAATTTGAGAGTTATAACTCTCTAAGTAGCAAGATATATGATTTAAGTTTGTCATAAAAAAAATTTTAGAAAAAAATTATGTTTGCAAGAGAAATGATAAGTATATGAAAACTATTTCATTTATTAAATGATTCTGAGGACAGAATCCTTTTTAAGGGGTGGATATTGTAAGAACCCAAAAATATGTAAACTTGGAAAGTAAGAAGTTAAGGAATAATTATTAATTAATTATTCATACTTTGAGCAAAAGGGTATTTTGGTAATTTTCCAATTATTAATATAAAAAGAAAAGATTTATATTTTTCCTTAAAAATGAAGTAAATTAACTATTTTATAGTTAAAAGTATGAAACATGAAGAATAGAAAGATAAAAGTGAATTAAAAGTATAAAACGACTAAAAAAGGGTATTTTCGTCATTTTGAAGTATTTAATCACATAATGAGATTTTTATGTGTTAGTATATCCTTAATTTGTATTTAAAGTTTATAAGTGGGGAAAACCTATAATACTTAAGAGTTTCAAGAATTAAAATTTAGTTTTGTGCTAAAATGAGAAGTATGAGAGTCTAGGGACCAAATTGTCATTTTCTCATAGTAAGGAGGTATAAATAGGGAGTCTTCTCCCCATTTGTTCACTGGAACGATGGCAGCCATGAGAGAGAATGAAGGTGGCGATTCTTGATCATTTTGTGAAGGTTTTGAAGCCAACAACGTTGCATGATCAAATTCCTTGAATTCCTAGCTCATATAAGGTATAATTTCACCATTTCTAGCTAGAAAACTTATTTAGGGTTCATGGCTGAATTTCATATGTTGGAGGAGGAGTAATTTCTATGATTCCAAGTAGTTAGATTATGCTTCTAGTCACCCCTTGATCACTATCCAACATATGGATAGCTTGGAATCATGGTTTGGTGAATTTAATTCTTATGAACCCTAGAAATTGGGGTTAATGATCAAAGTCTTAATTGAATGCAATTAACTAGTTACAATGAGTCATAAATGTTGTTTATGGATGAAGAAACCATTAGAAGTGGTTTCCTAATTATTCCAATTAATTATAATGAAATTATGAATGAAATTGGAAATTGAGAAAATGGAATGGAATTGATGATTCATGGTTGAAATTTCATTAGAAATGGTTAGATAAGGAATTGGAATGATTCCTTTGGGGATGACCAATGAATTAAGTGCTTAATGGGTTAAAAAAAATGACCTTAAGTATATGAAATTGCAATTTCATAAGTTATATAATAATAAGAATGAAAGTAAAAAAAAAAAGTATTCTGACAGAATTTTTACGCCAACTTAAACTGTAAAACTGTACAAATCTACAAGGCCAAAAATTATGTTTCATACATGAAAAGAAACCTACAAATGTCTAGTTTCTAAATCAAAAAGCGGGGAGTCGTTTCGATTCTTCTAGAGTGAGTTATGCCGTTTTTCGTACAGGGTATCCTGTTTCGGCAGATTCTGTCCCACTTAGGAATATGAATGTATATGTTAATATAACGATCAAAGAATTGAAAGAAAACCATTCTTAGCATATATGGATGTATTATGAGTAATTAGAAGTGTTAAATAACAGGATGGAAGTCTAAATGGCTTAATGAAAGAAGTTTAGAAATGTTATAATACGTATGAAAACTTGTATTGGTTTTATGATTTTACCATGAGTATGATTTCTGTGTCCAATTGTTCCAATAAGTCATTTGCTAAGAGCTTCTGTGTCCAATTGTTCCAATAAGTCATTTGCTAAGATCTTAACTCAAAAACATGGAAGTAGATTGCTATTCTTGAGAATTTTCAAGTTTGGTCAAGAACTTCAATTCTTGCATTTGATTGATTGAAACGATTTTAATAGCTTAAAACCTTGTACTAATGAAGGGTTTTAGTCAAGGAATAAATCCCATACGATTAAGAACAGAAATAAGTGCTTAATGGGTGAAAACTGCGTGCTACAGTGCACTGCGTGCTACAGTGCGCCTTCAGACAGGGACCAAAATGTTAAAAATGTTAGAAATCCAAACGCTAGAAACCATAGCTAGACATGTCCGATTGATCTGAAATTTTAGCCATAACCCTAAAATGGTATCAGAACATGTCGGGAATGGTCAAATCCGTAATCCGACCTTGCGGAAAAGTCACTGTAGCAGCAGTGGCTAAAATCACTATTCACGTCAAAACTTGATTTTTAGAATTTGAGCTAGACTTGTCCAATGAACTCCAAATTTGAAACACAAGTCTAATATGGCCTAAGATTTCATGGAAAAGAGTCGGAACTGAAATACGACCCCTCGGGGGTACTGTAGCAATATACGCGTATTTCGGAGAAAACTATAAAACGAGTTTATTAGTGGTTATACATTTATTATAACCCGGAGTTGTGTCGTATGAGACTTTAGCATTATAGAGTTAATTATATTGAGTATTTATATATACTACTTGTATAGGTGGTGCTTCGAACGTTATTGAGCACGGGAAAGGAAAAGGCGTACGTAAAGCCTAGTGAACCGTAGTAGAACCAATGTGAGTTTTATGAGGATTTTCCTAGTACATAGCAAAATGATATTTTCTGAAAATGAGATTACCAAATACTTTTAAATACTAAAGTTGGAAACAGTTTTAAAGTAGCTCTATACAAGGGCTAAGTATTTTAAAGCAGATTTTAAAGCAGTGTAGTTTACAAAGTATTTTGAAAGTAGTTCCGCATGTGAACTAAAGATGTTGAAGTTAGTTTTGATAATATTTTTGATAAAGAGTTATAAAGTTTATGAGTTTGAGTTTATTACAAATTGTGTCCCATTTTGACCAATTTGAGATGTAATGAAATAAGAACTAAAGAAAGAAAGAAGTAAGAGCCAGTTGTCCGGACTAGGATCACCCACATAATCGGGGGATCAGAAGACACTACTGGGATGGTACCTCCCTTCGCGAAGTAGTTGTCTAGCTTAGTATACCCTTGTGCTTGAATCCGTTCCAAGTCACAAAGGGGAGACAGAATGAGCATAACCTAGCGGGCGGATCTGTTCTGTCCCGCGAGGTGAGCTAGTATAATGAATTAAACTAAATTAATTCATGAGTTTCAGTTGGTCACTAGAAAATGAGAAAGAAAGCAGTTTTTAAAGAAAGAGATCAGTTTTGAGAAAGAATACAGTTTTGATAAAAGAAAGTAGTTTTGAGAAAGAATACAGTTTTGATAAAAGAAAGTAGTTTTGAGAAAGAATACAGTTTTGATAAAAGAAAGTAGTTTTGAGAAAGAATACAGTTTTGATAAAAGAAAGCAATTTTGAGAAAGAAAGTATTTTTGAGTTTTGAAGATAGAAAAGAAAAGAGATTTGAGATTTATTATGAAATAAGTTCTAGTAGTTTACTTGTTTATATTTCAAGTTTTAAAGCAGAAAAGTTTTGGGTCTAAAACCCATATTACTCACGAGACTTTATGTCTCACGTATTATTTTTAAATGCTATGTACTTAGGTGAGATGAGCAGGAGCTGGAGTGGGACCAGTGTGTATACAGTAAGTTTAAATTATGGTTTTCTGTATTGAGTCTGTAATACCCTTTCAGTATAAAGTTTATAAAAAAAATTTTGGTGACTTTTCATGGTCACGTTTTGTAAAATGTTTTATAATATAAACTATATTAAATTATGGTTTTGAGAAAGGGGTGTTACATCATATCCATCGTCTCTTTCCTCCAATAATCTCCTGTAAGCCACTAGTGCATCTGTGCAGGTGTTAGCAATTCTTTCCAGAAAAGGTTCCAGGTTAGAGGAATATATATTATTAGAGTTCAATATATCACGTACTTGTTCAACGATGCTCACACCGTTGCCGCTCTTGCCGACCATAAATGCATATTTCTTGGTTCTAGACATAGCTTCCATTCTGTGCATTTTAATAGCTTTCCCACACCGAGGATAGAGATATCGGAGGACTCTTGAACTATCATACACTTGACAGCTTTTCCTTTCTTCATTTTATTCTCTTACATCTCTTCTTCATCTCCAGATGACCAGACTTCAACACTTCTTGTTGCAACAAAACCTTTCATCTTCTCCTCATCCTTCTCTCTACCGAAATTTCATGGGGCTCTACAGTTTGCTGCGTAATGCCATAGCCCACCGCAATTGTGACATTTTATGACATCAACTTGGGTCTTCTCCTGACCCCTTGGTTCGGTGTGGCTTGCAGCTGGCTCTGCCACGGTTTTTAGGTTTTTTAACTTGTTGATTTTCACTAGGTGGAAGATAATGGTTTTGGGAGGAGGGTTTGTACTGGTTTCTGGGTTGGTTATAATTTTTGGACCGGTAGCTAGGCCTGTGGTGATTTGGTTGAAAGTTCTTTTTAGGACTAAATGCAGGAATACGGTTGAACTTTTGGCTGATCAGTGCAATCTCGTGTTGATATGCTGCTTCTTCTTCATCCTCGTTTTCAGAATAATATGATTCTAAAGGAGCAGGTAACATGAAGGTTGGTGGATTATTTAACTTATAAGTAGGTTGAGGAATTTGAACAGGCGTTGGTAGGACGGTTGATGGTAGCTTGGATAAGTAATCTATTGAACAGGTGGTTGATAGGTGGGTTGGCTTATCTCTTGTTGAGTTGTACTCTGGTTGATAGGAATGTAAGTCGGGTTTCCAGCAGCTTGTTGGTACGTTGCTGATTGTACCAGCTGCTGTGGAGAGTAGGGGTGTAAACGAGACGAGCCAACTCGCGAGTTACCCGGGATCGACTCGGAAAATACTCGAGATCGACTCGACTTTAAACGAGCCGAGCTCGAGCTCGAGCTACTCGAGTACATTTTTGAGCCGAGCTTGAGCAGTAAATTACTAGGCTCGTGAAGCTCGCGAGCTTAGTCGAGTATATATGAAATTACAATTTTACCCTTTGTATGTATATTACATAATTAACTTAATATTTAAAAATCCTAAAATCCTCTAACCCTAGTCGTCCTTTGACTCCTTTCCTTGTACGCTCAAACTCGACAGAAGCGACTCTCCATTCACCAGTCCTTCGATCATCGACGATCGCTTCCACACTCCTCCGATTACGCCACTCAATTTCTCCATTCGCCGGACTGCACCACTCGATTTCTCCATTTGCCGGACTGCATCACCATCGTCCAATCTCCATTCGGCGGACTGCCACCGCAGGACACCGGTTCCTGCCACCGCCGTCGGTTCTGTTCACGGTAAGAACTAACACTTCGATTTCTCTGTTAGTATATCAGTTAGAATTTCATATCGATTTCTCTATTCACGTTTGCGTGATTGTTACAGACCATTTGGTAAAATTTCATATTCGATTTCAGTTAGAATTTCATATTAGATTTCTCTGATTTGGGATATTACAGACCATTTGGTTTGATTATTTGTTGTTGATTTCTTGTCTGTCTCCTTCATGTTTGCGTGATTGTCTGCTTCCTGTTTGCCTGATTGTTGCTTTAACCGAAAACAACTACAACATCTCTGAATTTCCGTTAGTATTTCAGTCTCAAACACTTGATTCTCTGTTAGACTTGTATGTTGGAATTGAATTTTGTTGGTATTTCAGTCTGAAACATGTGAATTCTGTTAACTGTTTATTGGTTTTTTCCTGTATATTGTTGTTTATTGGGTTTCTTTTTCTTTGCTGGATATTGTAGATGGTATCATCTTCACCTCCTGATGAAACATCAACTCCATCTTTGGGGCAAGAAAGTTCAGCTGCAAACTCGCAACAAGTGAACATTGGTTCGGTAAATGACGGAAACACCCATCCTAATAGCACAGAAGAAAATGCAGAGGAAGAAAGCTCCCATTTTGAAAGGAAGAAAAGACCAAAGACTTCTCCAGTATGGGCGGATTTTAAAGAAATCAAGATGCCTGATGGGACTAAGAAAGCGGAGTGTTTGCATTGTAAAAGTAGACTCGCCATGTTATCAAGTTCGAGTACTAGTCATTTGGGACGACACTTGAAGACATGTCGCCCAAAAGAAGATTATGATAAGAAAATGGTGAAACCGTTGGTTTAAGTAGAAACTATGTGAACATTCAACCTTCATCTTTCGGGTGGTCTGAGTTTGCTCAATTTGTAAGAACAGTTGAAAATATACAACCACAAAAATCAGATTTAGATAATTATCTTGAAGAGGGTTGTTACATTTGTGAACCCGGTCCAACGCCATTTGATGCTTTACAATGGTGGCGGTCAAATTCGTTAAAGTATCGTATATTGTCACACATGGCTCGAGATATACTTGTTGTTCCTATCACCACTGTTGCATCGGAAGCTACTTTTAGTGCGGGTAGTATAGTTATTGACACATATAGAGCATCCTTGGCTTCCGAGACGGTAGAAGTCTTACTTTGCGGAGGAGATTGGTGTCGAAGTCTCCATGGTTTGAAAAGAAAGAACAAGGCATGACTACTTGTTTCTCATTACTTTTTGTATGTTTTAATAATTTAAAATATATTAATTGTTCTTGTGTTTATGTATTTCAGAAACAGAAGCTACAAACAGAGATCAACCTTCCCATTCCACGATGAGTAAGTGCATGTTTTGCTATTTGTTTTGCTGTTTTTGTGCTGATTTGGACGTGTTTTTTTGTTGTTTCTATTGTTTGAACAGGTGGGGCTGTTTTGGTGTTGATTTGGAAGTATATTGCTGTTTTTGGTGCTGATTTGGAAGTATATTGCTGTTTTTGGTGCTGATTTGGAAGTACATTGCTGTTTTTGGTGCTGATTTGGACCTGTTATGCATTGAAAAATGTTTCTTCTTGGTATTTTGGAAGTACGTACAAACTAGGACATAGATGGTTGAATGGTTGTTAGCATTGAAGAATGTTTGTTTTTTGGTATTTTGGACATTTTTGATTTTTGTTACCTTGGATAAATACTTGCAAGTGTAGTGCATTCAACATTTCACTCAATTTGGTGATTTTTTATTTTTTTAAACTTTAGTTGAGCCGAGCCGAGCCGAGCTCGAGTGTGTCGAGTATTTCACGAGCTCGAGTCCGAGCTTGAAATCAAGGCTCAAGTCGAGTTCGAGCCGAGCTTCGAGCTCGAGTATTTTAGTCGAGCCGAGCCATGAGCTTGGCAATACTCGGCTCGACTCGGCTCGTTTACACCCCTAGTGGAGAGTTACTGATGTTGGAAGCTTGCGTTCAGCTACCAAAGCCAAAGGTCTACCTAATTGAGTCTGATTAGACTTTACAGTTGCTTCATGTCCAAGAACATTATTGTACAATTGATATATATTAAGCAATTTGAACTTTCCAGAATCTTGCAATATCATCTTCATCATCGTCCACTCGTTGCCCAACCCTTCTAAGAATCTTAGATTAATTTCTTGGTTGGATCTAACAGTTCCTGCTCCCAGGAGACATGTTATGATGAGTGAGAAACGAGTAAAGGCATCGCTGAGAGATTCTCCAGGAAGAGCAGAAAATTTGTTGTACTCGCTGAGTCTTGCCGTCAGTTTCTTGTCCTTATCCTCTTCTGTACCCTAGAACATATTTTGAAATAATATCCAGATCTGCTGAGCAGTGGTACAGTTCTGAATTAGATCAAATAGCTCAGGGGGTATTCCACAAGAAATCTCGGTAAATGCGATTTGATTGTTATCCATTTTCTCGATGTCTAAGGGTATTGGTCGACCTTGAGCAGGTGCACCTCCAAGAGCACCAGCAGTGGTGTCATTTCTTGGAGTTAATATGGGGACATGAGGTCCCTCTTCGACCGACCTCCAGACATCTTTGCCTTGACGCCTCAGATAATTCTGCATTCTTGTTGCCTAACCATTGTATTCGGTTGGAATCAGTATAGGAGCTCTTGTGGAACTCCCAACACTATTAACAATGTTAAGCGAGTAATTCATCTGCATGTTGCCAAAGTCTTCTATAAACTTTTTTGAAAAACTTGAGTCAAAGTCTTTTATAAACTTGTTTGAAAAACTTGAGTTTAGAAACGTGAGCACTACTGCATAAAATGGATTGATAGAGGGTTCAACAGCAATTACAAATGCCAAGGCTTAAGTAAGAAATGCAAGAAGAACCTTATAACCAGTTGCACAGGCTCTGATACCAATTATTGGAAATCAAAAGTTAGAAATATTAAGATTAAACTTTGAAAGATCGGTTTTGCTCAGCAATAATGAAAGACAAACAAGTAATGGTGCGGAAATGTAAAAGACCTAAGATCAAATGCAGGAATTAATCAACATTTAAATATAAAAAATAATATGAACATGAAGAATAAAGTGTTTGATGGAATGAAGAATTTTATATCATCTAAGAAGAGTTATAGAGGAGTTTCTCCAAACCATAAAGATGAAGTGTGGTGAGGACCTCCTTTTTTAGTGCAAGGAAAGATCCCACCAGATAAAGACCTACGGACTGAAGGAACTACAGACCAGTCCGCTTCAGATTGTTCTATGGATAAAAGTACAAACAGACTAGGATGACCTATTATTGAATGTTATCTAATGGAATAGTACAAGCGCCATATTGACTTTAGGGAACATGAATGACTAGTCTAACTATACTCTATAAACTGATCTGCTTATCTTTTGTCTTTAGCTTCATCTTTGTCTTTCTCTCCAAGTGATATAATCTTCTGAGTTAACCGAAGATCAGGAGTGATATTCGGTATAGAGGAGTTACTGAGGTGATTTGCTGAAGGACTTGGTCTTCTGATGACTCTTGGTGTTGTTGTATCAGCAGTGACATTCTTCAATCTTCTGTTGATCCAAGAATCTTCATGTCCGAAATTCATATCTGAATGTCGGTGTCTTTAGTAGCATGTCTTCACTTGGGATGTTGAACTTCTATTCTTGAAACTTCTGAGGAGTGACCGAAATTCATGTCTGAATTTCAGTATGCAAGGTATTCAAATATTCGGTTCATAGAAACACATAATATTTAACATAACAAGGATGAGAGTGTTTGTTAATTGATAACTATCAGTAGTAAAAGTTACATATGAACTAAACCAAACAAACACATTCATAATATTGTTTTTCAAAGACAACAAAAACCACTTAAACAAAGTTGGTCAACGATTATCATTAACAAAAGTTATGGTTAAGAAATGAGTATGTGATGTCTATATGTTTAATAGGTAAATGTCATTTCTATGACTGATGGGATGTAAGCCATTAACATGACTTAATATGTAAAGAACCATTATTATGGTTAAAGTGAAAGTAATCAAATTTATGATTCATATTTAAGGGTTATATGTATGACTAATATGGTAAGAATAGAAAATAATCTATATGATTATCAAATAAAAGTAAGGATAATCTATATGATTATTAGGAATGAAATAAGGATTAATGTATATAATTATTAAGTATGAATAAAGAATAATCTATATGACTATTAAGCATGAGTAAAGAATCATTAATATGGTTATAAGTGCAAGTTAATTTTACGACTAATATGTTAATTAATGTATATGTGAACCGATTTATAAGATTTTACATGGAAAATGAATACTTTTTAAATAGTGTATAAAAGATATTATGAGTCCAAACTCATGTAACTCACAAGATTTTATAGTCTTACGTATATATGTTTTTATGCCTTGTATCCCAGGTTATACAAGGATTAAAAAAGATAAAAGTAATGTGAAGATAAAGGGAATGGAACGTTCTTGTGTAACTCACAAGATTTTATAGTCTGCTGCAAACCACGTTCAACGGTCATCCACAACGAACACATGGAACTCGACTCAACCCTCAGACCACTAGACGTCGAACTCCCTCGAATAAATGGTGACGAAGCACCCACTTCTTTTTGCTGCGTACGGAAATGTAACACCTAATCGAAAATTCCGTACCATGCTCAACCCGAGCTAATTTCCACTCGCTCTGTACTAGTTACCCGACACTCACAATTGCATAGAGAACATCCTTATCTTATCACTGCAAACTGTCCCCGTCGACCCTGCTTAACCCACTATCGGCCTCGAAGCTTCCTCATGACGAACTATTGAATAGAAGATCCCAACAAAACGCTTATAGCCCGACGAACACACTGACACAATCCCTCCTTCTTTAATCCAACCGTTCTCCCCCACTTAGGGTTCGAACCCACTAACAGTTGTCCCAACAGCCACTGCTGTTCCACTGACAGTTTACCCTTTACTTACGGACAAACCACAGACAACCATGTGCCTTCACTCGCATACATAGAACCAAAATCAAGGCAACCATACAGAAAAACGATAAAAGCGAAATCGCCAAAACGTACCGACAATGACCAACGAGGTTCCACTTCTACATCCAACTTCTAAGCCCCATCTTCCAATTCTGGGTCCTCCAACTACACATGACGAACACATCCACACTTCAGGACAACAAAATCCGAATCCTGACCAGCATCCCTAGACAATCCCGGCTAACTCGCCCTGACGTGGCCAACTGAATGCATGAAACAGAAAACCTCATTTCCGGCTTACTGTCCCGGCGATAAGGGTCCTCCATTCTATCTAAAATTGCAGCTCGAAACCTCTTCTGTGACGACTGTCCCAGATCCTGATTCTGCCTCTTCTGTCCTAGCTGGACATCGAACTCGACCTCCCTCGACACATCCGCTGACTCCATCTCATCAAAAGCCTGTGGTCGAGCAGTGGCTACAAACCCGTTGATCTCATTTCACATCATAGTCTGGCACCGAGCCATCATCGCCTCCTCCTTTGCGGCGAACTGCTTCCTCAATCAGTGCTAACATCTCTGTCTTGACTAAATAAATCACCGAGGGAACATTTCGAACACAACTCATGTCACCCTCGCGGCGACCAAATCCCGGACATTCCCTTCACTCATCTCAGGCCCAACCCGGCCTCACGAACTAAACCCGAGTCCCGAATCATTTCCCCTTAAATCACCATTCCTTATTCAGAAATCCGACAAGAACGAGCTACACACTTGTAATGCCCAGTTTCTCAAATTTAGGATATACCAAATTATTTTAGTCAAACACAAAATCATTTGTGGTATAACCCAAAAGAGTAACAAGTTTACAAGTTCTATCAAAACATATTTTAAGTTATACACTAAAGTACATAACTATTACACCAAAAACCGGTTCATTACACTATTCAACAAAACTACAATACAAGTCAAAGTCCAAGTCCATGTGTAGCTATCCATCCATATTTCGCTTCCTGCGGTCGCCGCTACCAGAACCTAACACAAATCACAGTAACAAATAATTTACGAGCTTTGAAAGCTCAGTGAGTAATTGTAGGTTAGTCGGATAGCATCATTCATCATCTCATTTGATTATATCTCAATGGACTATCTCAGTCCATAGTGTATCTTACACACTATTCCTCTTTCTTCAATATACTCAGAATTTGGTTATATTCAACCAAATCAGACTTAGCTTACTTCTTATCTGTAAACAACATCATAATAAGCCATAATCATCTAATAATTTAACTACTCACCTGTTGTCGGGTTACTCTGTGGAACTCCTGAACCGTGTGTGTCGTGCTCCTGTCTAGCCTTAGCTGTATCACAATATCTCGGGTCAAACTCAATATTCAACAATCTCAATCATACTCAATATCGATAACAATCAAGAATTTGAATCATAAGAGAGGGTTACAATCAAAAGATAACAATACTATCCAAACTGTAACTTCCAATTTCATAAATTTAACTCATATAACCCTAGGAACGTAATACGAACACTTCACTAGCTTAGGTCTCGAATTAGAACTCCCTTACACACACAATTCCAAGTAAACTCACTCTAATTCATGCTAGTTACAGGTGGTTCATCAAAACCACGAGGAACCATCTCAATTCCAAAGATTCAACCGTCAAAACAAGATAAAAATCAAAGAGGATTACCTTTCAAGCTCAAGGAACTAATCTCTAGCTTCAATTCGTGAAAGATAGGCTCAAATCTCGACTTAGAAGGTTTAGAGATGGTTTTCTAGGGTTTTGAGAGGTTTTAGACGAAAAGGGTTTTAACCCTAAATGAAGCAAAATCGTATTTTTAAAACAGATCTGTGCGATTACACGGCCCGTGTTAAAATTACACGGCCCGTGTAACTTACGGTATACACTTAGAGTTTGGTCTGCAGAACTACACGACCCGTGTTCATATTACACGACCCGTGCTGCACACTTTACACGACCCGTGTTAACAGGACACGACCCGTGTAACTCACGGTATGCTCAAAATAATCACAAGGGACTCCTACACGACCCGTGTAACTCCAACACGACCCGTGCAACCTCTTTTTAGCATTTTTAAACTTCAAACTTCTTCCAATTGGGATTCTAACTACTCAAACTCATGCAACAATCTAACAAATCCTAATTACAATAAAATTAACTCAAAATCTCTCAAATTTAATAACACCGTATTACAACACTCGCCTAAACACATCGTCTACAAGATTCCCTCGTCTACGGACTCCTTAGGTTCACCGGGTCTCCCTTCGTTCCATGTACGAATCCTGTGCTTCCAATAGTACGGGCCCTTGTACTACCTTCCACACCTATTCATACTTGTTCCGATGATTGTCCTAGTTCACTAAGTTGCCTCATTCCCTTCTAAAGGGCATTCAAATATCATCCAAACCACCCTGCACCGAAGTGCCTAACACTCTTCCTAGTCTACCTAGGAATTCCACATCTCATCCGCACCACAAAAACTTCTACTTGTACTTCCAGGTCGTCTCATGAACACGTAATTGTATCCAATAAGAACAGATAGACAGTCGAATAAATGTCCCTACCTTAAAGTCATAACAAAACAAGGAACAACCAGTAAGGTCTGTTCAAGAATTCTAAGGCTATCTGATCCTATTACATAAAATCCTAAAGCATCCCCTTAACTTCCTAACATTACAAGCATAGGTCTAGAAAAGGCACACACAAGCAGCACATAGCAAGTAATACACAGTAAGCAGCAAACTAGGCAAAAGGCATCCCTATGATCCATGCTAATTCTATCATGCAATTTCCTTAGTGGATCCTTAGCCTATTTCTAGCATATATCACATCATCATCATATCATCAACACATAAAGTCATGGATATTTTCGGAATTAACCACTTACTTGAGCTCCGGCCGACTGTACGCATCACATCTCATCCTTTTCAAAACCCAATTATCCGTTTAAAAACTTAAGTCAGGTATTCATACCATGTTTCGAATTCCCAAGCAACAATGAAACAAGAACATGCAAGGGAATCTTCTACATGTTACTCTACCTAACTCCTTAGAATTTCTTTAGAAACAGTTTTTCCTTGAAAAATCGTTTTAGAAAATCCTCAAATCCCCAGTTTGAGTTTGGAATCCCGGTCATGTTCATCCAAATCCTTGGAATCACATTCTCGTTCAGACAAATCCCTCAAACCAAGGCTCTGATACCAACTTGTAACATCCCAAATCCAGTAATAGAATTTTTCTTTTTTAAAAACGATTCAGATACATCAAACGGGTTACCAATTAAAAACCATCTAAATTAAAACTTGTATTTAAACATTAGAAATTGTATTTATCAAACGTTAACAACATTAACCAACGGAAGACTTAATTATCAAAACCTCAGATGCGGTACAGTCGCGCCGTGCTCCAAGCTTAAGCCAGCAAATACTTGAAAAACAGTAAGGGTGAAAGAGTAAGCACAAAGCTTAATGAGTTCCCCAAAATACCACATGATCCATTCAATAACATATAATCACAAAAGGCTAACGAGCTTGCCCCGATCTTGCCGTTTAACATTCCATTCATTGACTCACGAGTTTCTTCCCGATCTTGTCCAATTCCGTGACTCACAGGTTTCTTCCAGGTCTTGTCCAATTTCGTGACTCACGGGTTTGGTCCCGATCTTATCCAATTCCGTTGGCTCACGGGTTTCTTCCCGATTCTTGCCCAATTCCTCGACTCACGGGTTTCGTCCCGATCTTGTCGATAAACACGTAAGGCACATACAACACATTATAACACAAAATAATAAAGTTATCTACGCATGCAACATCACACATAGTATAGTGAGAAGACTCACCTGATCTGCGACCTCAAGCTAGACAGCACTCCTCACACGCGTCCACGAATCCGACAATGCAAACGTCCTAACAAAATAATCTCCACTAAGAACTTCCTAAATCTCAAACAAGAGAATTCTATAATACTGGTATCTAAAATCCTCAAGTTTGACCAAAAGTCAAACCGGTCAAAAAGTCAACGGTTAACGGTCAAAGTCAACATAAGTCAAAAGGCACAGTTAGCGCTGCTAACTCCCCAAGTTAGCCTTGCTAACTATGAACATATCCAAAAGGTCCATTAAGTTCTTAATCCATTCAGTCAAAGTCTTAATCTATCTAAGGACCTTCTAAACAGTCCAAAATCCATAAAGATCTTAACTTTATCCTCTCAAACATCACCAAACAAGATCAAGAACAAGATTCAAGTCCAAAGTGGTCCAAAACTAATCATAATCATCATAGAGTGTTAGGCTTACTCTCTAAACCATCCCAAAGGTTCAAATCAGAGGTTTAAGGCATAAAGTTTCCAACTTTATCCTTCCAAACCATAGACAAACACTACTAAGGACCATTGCATTTATTCAATCCATAAAACCGTATCTAGATCATAAGAAAACTCATAAATGTGCATAAAGGTGAGAACTTGACTCACAATGGTCCAGAAATTTGTAGATCCTTGAAGCTCTTCCTAATAAAAATGACATGTAGCATTAACACCTTCCTTCTAGCATCATCCAAGCTCCAAAAATGCTTCCAAAGAGCCAAAAATGTCGAAAACCCAACCAATATGACTTGAGAGAGAAAAGAGACAACTTGGGGGTTGTAGAATGACCAAAAATGGTTGCCCTAGGGTTTCCTCATCTTTAAATATGACCCAACATGAAAAAACTAGGGTTTTGGCCCAAACAGTACCATTAGCATTGCTAAACCTAAGGTTAGCGTCGCTAACTTCGAACATGCTCTCCCACTCGACAATTGGAAACCACGACGCGAAAAACAGCCACTTGACACATTAGTGTCGCTAACCTCCAGGTTAGCGGGGCTAATGTCATGCTGCTCCTTTTTCCCATAACTTGCTTCCTTCGATTTTCCCGAACTTGACTCTTTAAAACTCGCAACATTAATTCTTTGGGATTAGGGTCTTACAACTCTCCCCCACTTAACGGGATTTTGTCCCCGAAGTCCTTCCCTTACATGCCCTAATCACGCACCAGTCGATTTACCATTCCATGGTTATTTATATCCTTACATGACCAAACCAGAAAGATCTCTTCACCAACTTTGATGATTCTCAAATGCCCCATAACAATCCTTTTACACCAACCCATACCCTGACGCTCGGGAATCACACTAACCACCACGCGCCTACTTTAAGCCGACCCTCCAACTTCCGATACTCACCTTCAGAGTGTCTTACAAAGCCCCATGGCTAATGAATATAACTTATCCGATTTCAGAAAACCTCCAACACATAACACCAGACCACTATTCACACGCGAACAACTACCGTCCTATAGACCCACAACAACTCTGTCCAAGAGTATACGAACAACCAAGATCCAAACCAGTACAACACTCATGCCCAGCCCATTGACTATTTCTGCACTCATCAACAACATACATGGAATCACAGGTTCCCCGTTCCGTTCGGTTTGCCATCGAACTTGCAGGCCTTTCCCTGTTTCATCCTTTCAGGTTCTCCGCTCCGCCCAGCCCACGATTGGACTCACAGTCATTCCTTGACTCATTCCGATTCCCCTCAGTCGCAAGAACAAATCAAGCGACCGAGAACAACACCTAACACTCGCCAATCTGCCCGCAGGGCTACACACAACCTTTCCAAATCCGCCCACAAGGCTACACACTTAACAATCCCTCTAGGTTCCCGACCTAGGGTCAACTTCTCAACCAACAGCAACAAACTCAATCAGCGAATCCACTTGATTCTCTAACCCAAGGCCGCAACACCCTATCCTTTCTGCATACCAGAACAAATGGTATAACCAAAAGTCACCATCCTAAACCGAATATCCCACAAACCCAACCACATCTAGAAGCATACTACCTTCCAAAAACCGAGAACAAACCCTGGATACACCCGAACCGAAACCACAACCAATCTTCCTTACCAAGAGTCAACCCGACTTCCAAGTAGACGAAACTTCTCAATAAAGGTACCCCAACACCTCGACAGTCAAAACCCAATCCGGAGCGTAACACCTTTAAACTTCTAACCAATTCCTAGATCGGTTATCCAACCAATTCTTACTGCACTGCCAAGAAACCCTAAAAGCCGAGCGCCTCCCATACTACCGCTCCACAAATCCGAAAGAAAAACTGAAGAACCGAACCCGCACTTCATAACTTTCACTAACATCTCAGCTACTTACCAATACCGGCTCGACTTCCATACAGCCAATCACTTCCAAAGGGAGATACTCAACCGTATCTCGAGAATCCGTACCCGTTCCGAACTTTAACACGCTAACACTCCAATTCGCCTCTGCAGATCGGTTATCAAACCAATCCCAAACGCCTTGCCTAAAACCTCCACTAACCTAACGCTTTATACACGACTGATCCATAATTCCAAAGAAAGCCTAATACCCGAGCCTAGCATTCCCAATGTTGAAAGACCAGGATGTCCTTACTGCCAACAAACAAATACATTAATAACCATATCTTTGCTCATACCTTCCCGGATGTCCTATTGTACGTGTTTCCGCCACCACTCATCTCGAACTTGAACCGATAACACGACCTGAACACTACCGCTCCGAAGAACTCGTAGATGATCATCCACGCTCTTACCCGATCAACCACAAGAAATCTAACGTCTGAACCAACATTGACCAGAAAATTATCTCTTAATGAAGACCTGCATCCAAGAATAGAAACAAGACCAACAACCTCCCAGCGACACCACAACGTTGACACGAATCCAGCCGAAACTTCGGACAATTCTAAACAATCCTAACTCACACAAGAACACTTAACTGGTAATCTGACAACAAAACGAACAAACTACCGCCTCCAACGCAACAATCGAAAAGATCACCGAACTGACCACGAATATCGTTACCCGAACAAAACATACGCAACAACGAAAGCACAACCAATTCCGACCGACTCAACCGCCAGTGCAACCTTCTTACTCCACTTAACCACTTCTAAACCTTGCCACTGACCCCCGGTCTCTGCTGCAAACCACGCTCAACCGTCATCCACAACGAACACATGGAACTCGACTCAACCCTCAGACCACTAGACATTGAAATCCCTCGAACAAATGGCGACATTGCACCCACTTCTTTTTGCTACGTACGGAAACGTAACACCTAATCTAAAATTCCGTACCATGCTCAACCCGAAACGATCTTACACCAATCGCGTGAAACGTCGTCCGTGGAATGTGAAAGAGGAGATCGCCTTGGCGAAGGCGTTTATTAGCATTTCTGAGGATCAAGAACAAGACAACCATCATGCTTCGAGTCGTTTTGGGAGCACGTGTTGGCACATTTCAGCGTGCTTCTTGGAGGGACGGATCATACACGCTCTTAAGTATACTCTAAGTGGAAGGACTTGCACCAGAAGGTGAACAAGTTCAATTGCGTTTACAACAACAAATGCAACGTGCTAGCGGCAAGGGAGGTGTGGATGTTTTAAAGGCCACACAAAGTGAGTACCAGAAAATCGCCTGAAACGGGTTCCCACATATGGGGGCATGGGAAATACTGAAAGAGCATGCCAAATGGCTCAGAATCGAGGTAACGGGGATGAATTCCTCACATCATTCCTCCAAACGAAGTGAGACATCCGACTCCAACTACTTCATGAACTCCCTTTCCGATGCACACTTTTCACCTCAGCCAATCGATGTTGATGAGGTCAATGAAGTTTCCCCACAACCATCAACAAATTCCCGAAAATGAAAAGAGAAAAAGGTGGTTGAATCTTCATCAATGCCGGAGGGGCATCAGACCATCGTTGATAAGATATCAAAACTCGCCGACAACAATGAGGTTGAATTGAACGCGAAACGGGAGTACCATGCAAAGAAGTTGGGAATACTGGAGGATGAATCCAAACAGAAAGCATCCCTCATTGAGCTAGAGAAAACATCGCTCCAATACGCACGCCCACAAACGGATATGAAGTTCTTTCTTCGTCTCCATGAATATTTGACCGGAAGTCAACTGACTTTAGTTCTAGCGAAAAAGTAGGAAATAGCAAGCTTGTATGGTTGAGATTTTTAGATTTTTTTTCGTATTTAGGTTTTTTTAACTCTTGTAACCGTGTGCTTTTTAATTTTAATGTTATTTTGCTTTTTTATAATTTTTTATTGCATTTTAATATTATTTGGAATATTAAATTAAGTGTTAATCTACTTTTGTTTAATTAATAAATAAATTTAATAATCGAAAATATGATGTGAAATTATGAGTTCGGCAGTTGGAAGAGATGATGATGATTTACTCCCCCTAGGGGTGAGCAAAAACCGAACTGCAATAAAAAATAACCGAAAAACCGCAAAAACCGAAACCGAAACGAAAATCGATGGTGTGGTTTATACTTTTACAAAAACCGCAAAATTGCGGTGCGGTGCGGTTTTTACTTTTGGAAAAAAACCGCAAATAACCGAACCACACCGATTACCATGTATTAAATAATTACATAATATATGTATTATTTACTTATTATTAAGTTTAAATATGACATTATAGATTAAATAAAAGAGTGAGTTTGGACGACAATTTCATTTTGTATTTTGATAGTGGCAATTCCATTTGTCATTTTCACAAATTGTAAGTTATAAACTTTAGTTGTTTCATGATTTACTATAGTAAGTACAAAGAAACAAATGAGTTCTATTTTGTATTTTGATAGCGGCAATATACTAAATATATAGTCAAAATACCAAAAATTTTATAAAAAATGCGTTGATTTTGAACTTCTGCGGTTTTACAACCGCACCATAGAAAAAACGCAAACCACTGTATTATGCGGTTAGTAACCGAAACCGCACCAAATAAAACCGCACCACATGGAAAAACCGCAAAACTACACCGCATTAGAAACCGCAAATTGCGGTTTTAGGTTTTCAAAAACCGCATAATGCGGTTTGAGGTTCGGTTTTGATCAAAAACCGCATCAAACCGCACCATGCTCACCTCTAACTCCCCCCACCCTTATCTATTTTGAAAAACAGATATATGATCTATCATTTTTAATTGTTTTAAAAACTTACTGGTTTTTTTTTTAATAAAATGAGAAGAAATTTTGATTGATCGTATTAAATTAGCTGGATTGATGAAGTGTCTTGAAAACAAAACAAATCGAATTCTCTCTTAATTTTTGTTCAAAAAATTTTCCCCAAAAAAATTAATGTCTTTGTATAGTTTAAAAATGGCTATAAATATATAAATTGTTTTAAAATTATCAAATCTGAAATAGGATGGCGTATGTATAAAACTAGGGGAAATTCGATCCACGCATTGCTGCGGAAAACTTATACTTATAAAATACTTATTTCGCACGTGCCTTCAAAAGTTTCACTGAGCACTATAAAAAAAGATGTAAAAATAAGAAAATTTTAATCATGGATAAAAATGAAGATATAAAAATATTGTAAAAAAAATATTTTTGTGAAAACGATTTCGTTAAAAACATAGTTATGAGAAAGGATATAAAATAGCTTGTAAATATCTTTTAAGAAATATAAAAAAGCTGGAAAGTTATATAATAAAAGAATACTTAGACCAAATTAAAAAAAATTGAGCAAATTCGAAAAAGAAATTGAAAGTAGGTGTAGAATTGTAAATAAAAGAAACTAATGTTGCTATGGTTGTAGTTTGAATGAAACTAGTATTTTTTACGTGCTACGCACGTGTTTCGTGTAGGATTTCCCCCTTTTTTTTTTTTTTTTAATTATTAGTTAATGTTAACCTTCTCAGTTTCCTTTAAATAGTTTTATTTCCTGTACTTGTTTCCTCGTTTGTACCGAGGGTTTTGAAGCGAAGAATTTCGATCAACATGAACACAGTCCCCATGATCACAATACGCCGGTAAAGGCCTATCAATAACAGAAGCAGGAAAAATAGACGACTGTGAATCCTCAATTAACCCAGACGACTCGCCGATTTCAAAACCCCCAACCACAGAAGATTCCATACAGAAACAAAACACTAAAAACCTAAAAAACTAAAGAGAGAAGTAACAAAAAGGAGCACTAGATACCTGCAACCGAATTGAAGGTAGAACGAATTAGAACAAAGAAACCAAACTTCAGAATTAGGTAGCAATCGGAAGAAGAAGCCAAAAAAAGAAGCATCGAACCAACATACTGTAATAAGAAAACAAAAGAAACCCAGATGAATAAACAAAACACATCAGCAAATACTTTACACGTGTAAGCAGAAAAAAAACAGGAATATAAAAAAACCTCATTTTTAATTGGACCTTCGATAGGTGGAATGAAAGAATTCGTAAAATGCAAAACCTTCGTTTCTTCAGTTGAACACTAAAAGACCAATGAAACCCTAATTCTTTTTCACGGATGAGTTAAAGGACCAAAATTACCAAATCCAAAAAGAAAGTAATAAATGAAAAGTATGCAAAAAGAATTGCTGAATATAGAATACCAAAAGCCAGAACTTCCAATAAATAAAAACAATTAGCATAAATGTCTTACCATAAAGATCCTAGAAAGCATTAAAATACAAAGACTTAAAATCGGAGTAAGTAATGGAAACCAAAAAGAATATTAAATGACCAAAAACAGCAGATCCCATAAAACCACAATAAATGAAAAGCACTACAAAAAATTACACCCCCTATCCCCCCAGGCCACCAAATCTTCTAGAAGACATTTGGTTTTTAATCTCTATAGTAATACGAAAAAGAAAAAAAAAAGGCAAAATGGATAATTTGCAAGTTAGGTGGACCAAAATGAATAATCCAAAAGTTATGGGGTCAAAAATAAATAATCTTAAAGTTGGAGGACAAAAGAAAGCTATATGGGTCGGATGAAAGTGAAATGTGATGAAGAAATTGGATGCAAGTGAATCCATAAGCGTATTATTATGAGACGTTGCGGAATACCCATCACGAAGCCCTCCGTGATGGTCACGTCACGCAACTATCACGGCGTGCACACCGCCCCGGGTGTCCGCGATGGCCGTGATCGTGGTCTTGTGTAATGGTCTTCACGCTCGAGCACACCCAATAGGGTAATTTCAAAATAATTTTTTTTAATTGTGTTTACCGTTGAACGACTATAAATTCAAAATTTTTTTTCTTTTAAACCAATATTTATCCTATAAATACACAAAACTCTCATTCACACAAACTCACACATTATATTCACATAAAAAATGGATTATGTGGAGAAAATGGAATTTTTTAAACAATACGATTCCGACGATGGCGAATTTATCAACACGTTTTTTAATGTTGTTTCTCATGCTGCCGCTGAAGGGTCTTCAAACGTTAGACGAACAAGAACCACTATCAACCGAGATCGGCAAGCTGCACACGATCTTTTGGTACGTGACTATTTTGCTGATGCTCCTATTTATGGTGACAAACATTTTAGACGTCGTTATCGTTTATCTAGAGATGTATTTTTACGTATTAGCAACGCTTTAGAGGCGCGATTTGATTATTTTAAGCAAAAACCCGATAGTAGAGGTAGAATGGGTTTTAGTTGTATACAAAAATGTTCGGTTGCACTTAGGTATTTAGCATTCGGCATAACCGCTGATACGAGTGACGAGTATCCGAAATTGGCTGAGAGGACCGTAAGAGATTGTGTGGATTGGTTTTGTGCATGTGTTATTGACGTGTTTGGCAAAGAGTATTTGCGTAAACCTACAGCTCGTGATATCGAGAATTTATATGCGGCACATGAACCGAGACATGGTTTACCGGGCATGCTTGGTAGCCTTGATTGTACCCATTGGGCGTGGGAAAAATATCCAACTGTGTGGCGAGGCCAATTTACCCAAGGTGACGTAGGTGAGCCAACTATGATATTGGAAGCCGTTGCATCATATGATTTGTGGATTTGGCATGCGTACTTTGGGGTAGCAGGTCCAACAATGACTGGAATGTTCTTAATCAATCTCCAATTTTCAATGATATTTGGACCGGGTGAGCTCCTAATATGTCATTCACAGTGAACGGACGTCAATACAAACACGGCTACTATCTTTGTGATGGGATATCCAGATTACGCCACATTTGTGAAGGCGTACGCGGCACCTCGAAGTGAAAAAGCAAAGATGTTTACACGAAGACAAGAATCTGCTAGGAAGGATATAGAAAGGGCATTTGGGGTCCTCAAGCAAAAAGACATGTGATCAAACATGCCGCACGACTCTATGACGACGGTAGGATAAAGACAATTATGTATGCGTGCATAATTTTGCATAATATGATAGTTGAAAATAAAGGTAGAGCGATTTGCACGTACGACGAGGCCGATGTGGTTAATCCAGATATGCAATTCATTCCCGAAACGCCCGAATATTTACGAGTAGTCGAAATTCAAGGTTCCGAAACGTGTCAATATCTTCGTGAAGACTTAGCGAAGCATGTTTATCAAAACAACTTGGATGATGACGAGTACTTTTTAATTAATTTATATGTAATTTTTTTAATTAATTTCTATGTAATGTTTTTTTAATTAATTTCTATGTAATGCTTTTTTAATCTGTAATGTTTTATTTTAATGAAAAAATAGGTTTTTTTATGTATTTTTGATTTTTTTTAATTAAAAAAGATGATGTGGTATGATGAAATGTGATAGGTATAAAGTATGTGTTGTGATAAAATGTGATAGAGTGTAATATGGGTAAAATCCTATGTGGCGCTTATGTGGCACCCATCATATTTGTGCAATGTAATATGTATTGCAAGTGGTCTAACAGTATTAAAAAGCTACTATTCATCTTGTCTTGTCAACCTTCATAAATATATGAGTAAATTACAATTTTGGTCCCTGTGGTTTGCATGAAATTTCACTTTTGGTCATCGTTTTGGTTTTTCACGCTCAATGTCCCTGAACGGGTTGTTTGCTTACACATTTGGTCCCTTGGCCAAGTAAAAAGACCTAATTGCCCTTTTTATTTTCTTTTTTCCTTTTCTTTTTAATGTATTATTTATTTAATCAATTAAAAAAAGAAAAAAAAAAACAAAACGCAGATGAACCTCCCCATCGACGGTACCACCCTTTTTGACCATTGATTCCGGTGGATAAGTATCTCGACGGTACCACCCTTTGTAACTGCATGGCTATGCGAGTGTGAATCATCGTTAACTTAACAGAAAACATAACCACATGAGCAACCCTCATGTCCTTCTCGTTTCTCGACACGACTACGACCATCTCAACCCAACTATTGAGCTCGCTAAGAACTTTAGACTCGTCGATGCACGAGTCACCGTTGCCACCACCGTCAGCTGCTTCTATAAGCTCAAATTTTCACCCTCCCTCCACTTGATTTCTTGTCTTTCCATCTCCGACGGCCATGATGATGATATCAACGCAGGTAAGATCCCCGGCTATGTCCATGACCTAAAGCGTGTTGGCTCCGAGAGTCTTGCAAGTCTTATTCAAACGGTGTCGGAAAGTGGCAAATAGGTAACCTTGCTAGTCGATACCCTCTTTCTACCTTGGGCGGCTGTGGTGGCGCGTGAACTAAACGTGCCATCTGCTATCCTTCTCATCCAGTTTGCCAGTAGTTTCTCGATTTATAACCGTTTTTGTAACAGTCGTGATGGTATTGTTGTTGTCAACAAAGATATCGGAACATGAATATCAATGAAATTACCAGGACTGCCTTTGTTTAAATGGAGTGATTTTCCGACGTTTGTATTGCCGACTAGTCCGTATTTTTCCGATATGCTTTCGGTTTGTCAAGAACACCTCCAAATTCTTGAGGATGATCCTAATCCGTACGTACTTATCAAGACTATGGATGGTCTAGAGCCTGAGTCCTTAAAGTCCATCGCCAACGCCGTTGTTGTCGGCCCATTAGTTCCGTCTTCTTTGTCCAGTAGTGAGGGTGCGTACTTTAAATGGCTAGATTCAAAACCTGAAAACTCGGTGATATATGTATCATTTGGGAGCACGGCGGTGCTAAGCAAAGCTCAAAAGGAAGAGATTCAAAACCTTAAAACTTGATTCGTTATTGCCGGAAATGAAGAACGTGGGTTTTTGTTTATTTTTTCTTTTTTTTTAATTCATTTAATAAATAATACATAAAAGAAAAATGAAAAAGAAAATAAAAGGGTATATTTGTCATTTTACCTGGCCAAAGGACCAATAGTGTAAGCAAAAGTATAGTTCAGGGACCATTAGCGTGGAAAAACGAAACGATAACAAAAAGTGGAATTTCATGCAAACCACATGGACCAAAATTGTAATTTACTCTATATATATATATATATATATATATATATATATATATATATATATATATATATATATATATATATATATATATATATATATATATATATATATATAGGGTAATAGTGTAGTACTGAAATGGCTAAAATGGTTTTGGTGGAAGCTAAGACCATCTCCAATGGGAGTTCAATGGCAGTTGAATGGAATTAATTTTAATATAATATAGAAGAGAGAGAGTGTAGAGTTCAATCCCCATAAACTCTACCAAGAGGATTCAATGGATTTATAGAGTAAAAAACAGTTTCGGTTCTTTCTCTCTCCTGCATCTTATTCCATTAAACTTTTGTAGAGTTTAATGCATTGAAGAAGGCCTAAACATAAAGGTAGAGATTTAAAATAGGACATCGACTTTTAATATACAAATCATATTCAAGGTACGGAGAGTAATTATTCTTGGAAATGAAAAATACGGACTTTTTGGAAATTAAAACAAGTACATATTTATTATAAAAAACTGTAATTTAATATGAAAAATGTAAACCACAAGACCATTTATCAGCCTTTAAATCCATTTAATATAAAAACTGTAATATATATATATATATATATATATATATATATATATATATATATATATATATATATATATATATATATATATATATATATATATATATATATATATATAGGTTCAAATGAAAACACTAAAAAATTAAAAAACGTGAGAACCGATATTCACACATTAACAATTAAGTTTTTTGTTTTTTCACACTTGTTTATTATGTGAAAATACATTAAAGTTAATAAATTTTCTTATTTTTTAATACGTTTCACAATATTCACAATACAATAAAATTTGTAGTTATTAAACTGTGAATTAGTGGTTCTCACGGTTCTCAACCTTTTAGTGGTTCTCATTTAAACCTTGCCCTATATATATATATATATATATATATATATATATATATATATATATATATATATATATATATATATATATATATATATATATATATATATATATAAGTTCAATAAAGAACCAAAATAAAACAAGAAACCAAGGAACCAATCGTGAGCGTCATAATTCAAATGATCGACAGCCGAAGATAATGTTGTAAATTTATTAATTGAACGCGCATGTAGCGGATAATTCTAAAAAACCCACTTCGTTTTTTATTTATTTTTTATTTTTATATTTTATTTTTTATCGAAATAAAAAAACGAATATATCAAAATTCATAATTTTTTATTGTCTTTCAACAGACGTCTATATCAATATAGTAAAAACGAAAAAAAAAGTTCAAAAATCTTGTTTAGATTCACAACACTTAATCAATGTGAATCTGAACTATAACAAGTTTTACAGAAGATTATTTACATGTGAATAATAATTGGAATTATTTTTTTCAACAATCACTGATCATTCAATAACAACTTATGTGAATTTAAATAAACTTTTAGATCCAGACGTGAATCTCACTAAATTTTCATATTGAATTTAAGTAAATTCGTTTATATTCTTTACAATTTCAAATATACAATTGAATTAACTAAGATTCACAAAATAAGTTACTTAAACTTACACACGAATGAACACAAAATTGCTAAAAGAAAAGGGGTACAATTATCATTTATATGTGAATTAATATACCTAAAACTAGATGCACACTATTTTTAACATTTTGATCATACAAAAATGAACTAATTTAGATTCACAAATTAATTTGCTTAAAATTCACATGTGGATGATAATTTTTTTTTTGAAAAAGTCACGTACAATTACCATTTATATGTGAATTAACATGTATAAAACAAGAAGCAGTTAAAATTCGCAATGTGAATATAAAGTGTATTAAATTTGTATGGAAGATATTTCATATATAAATGATCAATGAATTCATTTTTTCAATAATTGTTAATCATTTAATAACAACTTATGTAAATTTAAAAATATTTTTAAATTCAGATGTGATTTCAAGAAAAATCACTTATGTTTTTACTATTTCAATGTTTTAATATCATATACAATTGAATTAACTGAGATTCATAAATGATTTACTTAAAATTCACATGTGATTGGTAAAGAATTATTGAAAAAATTGGATAAATTTGTCATTTAGATGTGAATAAATATATTTAAAACAATGTAGTTCAGTTCAGGTTCACAAAGTGAATCTGGACGAACTTGAAGTAGGAAAAACAAAAAATTTTGTACATCGATATGGATCTCTAGTTATAGAGGATGAAAAATTATGAATTTTGGTATAATTAGTTTTTTTTCGAAAAAAGAATAAGCTTAAAAATTTAAAAAAAATAAGAAACGAAGTGAGTTTTTTTTTGCTATGATCCGCTACATACGCGTCCAATTAAGAATTTTACATCCTTATTGCTGGCCGTCGATATTTTGCATATGGCCGTAGGATTGGTTCCTTGTTTAATTTTGGTTCTACATTGAACCTAACCCTATATATATATATATATATATATATATATATATATATATATATATATATATATATATATATATATATATATATATATATATATATATATATATATATATATATATATATATATATATATATATATATATATATATATATATATATATATAGGGTCAGGATCTTGTTAGATCCCAAATATTCGTGAAATCTTAAGATCTCTTAAACTAATTTTTATTTTTCAAAAAAATGACTTAATGCACTAAGTCACTTATATTTAAGACGTTTTTTTAAAAAAATTTGAAAAAAAGATGTGCATATACGAAATGTGCATATGTGCATTTTTTGTGCATATGTGTATCTTAGAAAAAAAATCAACATTTGTTAAAGATTTTTTTGACGAAATGTCTTATATATAAGCGACTTGTGCCGATGTGCATGTTTTCTGCCGATGATTGTTTTTATGGCGATCAAGCTTTCAAATGACGTTTCTGTTTTAGTAAATCATTTTTCCTTCGTTTAGATAAGATTTGTCTAAGAATTACGAATTTTTTCATTTGAGATATGATGTTAGAGGCAAAAGGGGGTCTACTATGTATAAGAAGTTAACGACAACACTTTGACTTATAGCTTTGGGCGTGAGCGCTGACGCAAGAGATGAATATTTGAAGATGTCTAACAGAAATGTTCTTAATGAGTCGACAATATTTAATGATATTCTGACCGACAGAGCGTCTGATTGTCCGTTCATGGTGAATGGAAATGAATATAAGCATGATTACTATCTTTTTGATGGGATATATCCTGAATACTCTACATTTGTCAAAGCATACCAACATCCACACGATGAAAAACAAAAAAATGTTTAAGGCATCACAATAATTGGCAAGGAAGGATGTCGAACGAGCTTTTGCTGTTCTAAAGAATAGATTTCACATAGTAAAATATCCCGTACACGCATGGGATAATAATTAAATAACCAACATTATGTACGCATGTATCATATTAACAATATGATAATAGAAGAAAAGTAAACTTACAATCCCTCCGATAGCAATTTGGAAGAAATAAGCTTAAAAGTAGGATTCATGAATTAGCTGTAATTGTGCCCATGATGCGTAGGGCTACTCTACGCAACACGTATGTGGCTAGATTCGTGTTTTAGGTCGTGATCATGGGTCTTCGCCACGCAACCATAAGGGATACGCAGCGTGAAATGTAGGAAAAATGCCAAATGTCTAATTTTAATTTGTCCAGCTAAGATTAAATGGGTTTCAAAAGATCACATATGTCCCAAAAGGTAAATCCCAGTCCAAAAGTCCTCTATCCTTCCACAACTTTCTTTCCGCTGTCACGTGTAGCACCTACATCACAATGAAAGTTTATGAGCTACAAAAGCTCAGTGAGAAAATACTCAAGATTTGGTGGTTATGGATCAATTTCTCATAAATGTGTAGTACTCAACAACTACAACTATATAAACTCTTTAATCTCATACCTTTGACTATCTCAGTCAATTAGTGTGCTCAACCACACTATTTACTCAATTAACAACAAGGATTCTCAACTTCGTGTAACTTGTGCTAATTGGTTATCTCAGCCAATTAGAATTAAAAGTAACACATTTATATCACAATTCAAACATAAGTAATGAAATAGAGTTACTCACCTAAAGTCTGGTAAGCTCGTGGTCCACCTGTGCCTCTGGGATCTCCCTCTCTCATATATGTATCAGTTGTAAAACAATATCATACATCATGTCTCTTACATCCTCAAACATCCCCAAGTACTAACAATACATGAAACAAAAACTAATCTTTGATTTAGGTTCAATAACGTGCTTGTGATGTTAAACATGATTTCCTTAAGCTCCCACACGAATCCCTTGGCTCAATTTGACAAGAATCCGCCCAAATCGTAGTGTATCTCGTTTCCTAAGTATTTTTACCTCATTTTATGCATTAGACTAATAAAAAGGGTCTGTCCCTCAAAAGTTAGCGGTGCTAACTACACATGTTAGCGGCGTTAACATGCTCTGTCCAGTATAACTTATTCCTGTTTAATCACTTCTAAAGGCCAATACTCATAAATAAAATATAAAACTCATAACATAACACTTAGAAAGGACTCACACGATATCTCATCACTCACCACTCTCCTGATTGCCCGATCTAGACGTGAATACTCAACATATTCATTAGAACTGTAAATTAGCAACACACTAAACATACTTAGCAAATAACTATCACAACTTACTTTCATACATGTCTTGGTTAGGAACGGGTCTCACAACTCAGGCCCTTATAAGAATTTTACAGGCGGCTAGGAAATCTCATGCCAATGTATAGACTTTGCTAAGACACATGACATGAGTGAGTGGCTCTATTACATCCTAAATCTGGTCTTGCTAATGGGAAGCGAGACTTGGGACACATGCTGAAACATGCTTCTTGGGACAAGCAAGTCATTAGTTGCATGCTGACCCTGAGTGGTCTCCGTTAATCTTGATACAATGTTTGGATAAGATGTCTTGGAAATGATAATTCCAGAGATGTCACTTAATCAGCTTTAGCAGACCACTTTGTTGACGAAAACATGAACAGTCTTGAAGGAAGTACAGGGTTTGCTTATAAAAGGAAAGAGGCGAGATAGTCTTGTGCTCAACATTCAAACGCGAAAGATGAACATTTGAGTTGGAGATCGAATAAATGTAAGAGGCAGGGGTGAAGGCACCTTGGGATCTTAGTATGCTTGAGTGGTGCTTTTGATATCTATAGAGAGACAAATAATCCGCTATGAGACGCTCATTGGAAGCACTAGAGCTCCTCTATAGTAGGAGGTACCGATGAGTCGAATCCGTCTATACCTTCCAGAAGTATTGTCAAGCTGAAGGTAGGAAACATTGTTGATGCATGGTACAACGATGGTTGGAGGGTGGGTCAGTTTGTTTATGAGGTGGACAACCTTGTTTTGGTGCACTTCGACTGGTCGGATGCATACCATTTCTTTAGAAGAAATAAGCTGCGAATCCATCAAGAGTGTGGTATGGATGAGCAAACTTGCTTGGTGTATCACAAATGTTAATAATGTAATAAAACAATTATGAATAAACACTTGTTTCAATTTAGAATGAATGTTTGAAGAAACACCATCATAAAGCAAATCTCACTAAGAAAGCATTCGTAGTTCACCGATAAAGAACATAACTTTTTGTTCATCAAGTGGCTTGGTAAAATGTTAGTCAGTTGCTGATCAGTGGGAACATAAACCAGCTCTATCTTCTCATTTTGAATAATGCCTTATGTCATTGATGCCTTATGTCAATGTGTAACGCCCCAGAATTTTAGGGTAAAATTAAAAAAAATTTAAACGAACACTTTAATATAAGAAAAGCCACTTAATTAATTTTGACAAAATTCCATAGCTTATAAGTTTAATGAAAACATCCCAGGATTAACAAAAGTTAATGAAATCACAACATAACGGAACATCCTTTCAAAAACAGTCCTCCAATGAAGCAGCACATTGTATACACGTCACGCCTTGCCATCCATGGTACCTGATGTACCTGAAACAGTAGTTTATATAGGGAAAGGGTAAGCACGGAGCTTAGTGAGTTCCTCAAAATACCATACGATCCATCACATATAACATACAACACATCATAACCATTCATATGTCTGTGAGACTCGCGGGCTATCCCTGTTCCGCTGAAGACTCACGGGCAGTTCCCGTTCTTGTCTTATCGCTCGCAGGCTTTTCCCGTTCCGTCTAATGACTCACAGGCTATTCCCGTTCCGCCTATTGGCTCACGGGCTGTTCCCGTTCCGTCCACAAACAATCATTATCATAGAAATAATTCATACAATTATTATAACAGGTAAGACCACCTTAGCCTAACCTATCTTCCTTCCTACGCATGCAATATCACCTATAGTATAGTGAGAATACTCACCTGATTATAGTTGACTATATCGTTTATCTTTCTCGGCTTTGTATTTCCTTCAACTTTAACTGTTAACATAATAAGAAATCTATCATTTCTTAATCCTTAACTATATTATAGTCGCATCATTAAACCCTTCAATAATTCCAATATGATACTCCATGATTTATCAAGTAAAGAACGGCCAGGTAGAAGATTAGATGGGGTGGCAGGATCCTTTCAGCATTTTAGCCTTTCGGAAAATCCAACAACCAGATCCCAAGTAATCGGCCTAGTCACCGTCCTCGTAAGTAAATCAATCGATATTATTTTCGGAAATTACGAATTGTTATAATAACGACATTTTAAGGTTTTTGTTTGCTATTGTTAGAAATGAGTATAACATATGTTATACTTATTAAATATTCTACTTCTTAACAAAAACTATTTTACAATACCTAATTAAGCTATAGAAAGGTTTGTAGTTACCTTATGACCAGTCGTCGAGATCTATAACTCATTCGTTAGGCTTTTGAGCTTCCTTCCGCTCACTTGCTTACACTCTAGTGCTTAGAAACCTCTATATATTGGATTGAGATTTAGTTGTGTGGTTTATGAGATGTTTTGAGGGGTATTTATACTTGAATTCTTGAATAAAAAAGGGCATGACACTTTTGACAAAAGATTTTAATAATATAACTTTGTTGAAATTAATACATTCTAGAATCAGTCTGTTCAAGACTGGTTTAGCCGACTTTAAACCCATGAAATTCACGTTTTTATTTGATATTCAAGAAATTTATCTCAATACCTTTCCAGGGATGTATTTTACGTATTTATATGATTTTTCTATGATTTATTATGAATTTTTGAAAACAGACTATCTAATCTGTCAATTTCGAACTAATCAGTAAAGATTGCATTTTTTACCATAGATAATATCATTTTCAAGCTTACTATTATTTTTGGTAATTATACTAGACTCAATTTGTAAACTTTGTGCATTGGTTTGAGGTCCAAATGAGTTTCCTAGAATTAATTATGATTTTTCTAAAAACGACACAAAATGCTGATTTTCATATGAAATTGTAACTAAAGTTTTTCTTAGCTTTATAACTACCAACATCATATAATTCCTAACACTGGTATTTTAAGTATACGTTATAATCAGGATACGGGTCTTACACAATGTCTCTAATAAAATGATGCCTTATGTCAATGTGTTTGGTCTTCGAGTGCTAAACAGGATTTTGAGAGATCAGAATAGCACTGGTATTGTCACAGTAGATGGGAGTCTTCTTGAGATTAAATCCATAATCCAACAGTTGGTTTTGAATCCAAAGGACTTGAGCACAACATCTCTGAGCAGCAACATACTCAACTTCAGTGGTTGAACATGCAACAGTTGCATGTTTCTTTCTTGACCAACTAATAAGAAGGTTTCCCAGCAGCTTACAACCTCCTGAGGTGCTCTTCTGATTAAGCAAACACCTTGTAAAATTAGAATCAGTGAATCTGACCAAATCTTGATTCATTGGGATACCATAAACCAAGGGTGGGAGTGTGCTTGAGATAGCAAAAGATCCTCTTTACAATGAGAATATTGGATTCCTTTGGATTGAATTGATAGCAAGCACACATACTAGTGGCAAACATTACGTCTGTACGACTCGCTGTAAGATAGAGCAACAATCCAATCGTTATCCTTAAAGAGAAGCATTTACATTATCTCTAGAAGGATCAAAAGATAAGTTTAGAGAAGTGCTTATGGGAGTCTTTGCTGGTTTGCAGTCAAAGAATGAAAGTTTCTTCAGCATGTCCGAGATGTACTTGCTTTGATTAATGAAGATTCCCTTTGAAGATTGTTTCACCTGAAGACCTAGAAAAAAGGAGAGTTCACCCATCATGCCCATTTCGAACTTTGCAGACATAACAACAAAAAATTCTTCACTCAGTGACTCGTTTGTAGACCCAAAGATAATGGAATCGACATACACCTGTGCTAAGATGATTTCATCCCTTGATTGTTTGATAAACAACGTGTTGTGAATTGCTCATCTGCGATAACCCTTTTCAAGTAAGTAAGCTACCAACTTGTCATACCAGGCTCTGGTTGTTTTAACCCATTATAGCTTTGTCTAGTCAAAACTCATGATCTGGATATTCTTCATTTTGAAACCCAGGAGGCTGTTTGAGGTAAACTTCTTGAGGAAGATCTCAATGAGGAAACAATGTCTTCACGTCCATCTGATACACCTTGAAATTCATGAATGAACCATAAGCAAGAAACAATCTAATGGCTTCTAGACGTGCGACAGGGGAAAAAGTTTCATCAATCCAAACCCTCTAGCTAAGTAAATCCTTGAGCCACCAGTCTAGCTTTGTTTCTGGTAACGACCCCATCCTTATCCATTTTGTTTTTGAAGACCCAACGTGTGCTAATAATTATTTTCCCTTCAGGGCGAGGAACCAGAGTCCACACCTTATGCCTTTCAAACTCATGCAACTCGTCTTGCATAACTTTAATCCAGTCGATGTTTCTGAGAGATTAATCAACTTTATTAGGCTCTATCAGTGAGACAAAGTTCACATAGAGACAAAAGTTGCTTGAGACTTGATGACGACTACGAACCCCTGTTGATATATCCGCAATAACTTGAGAAATGGGATGATCTTTTACATTGCGAAGAGAAATTTCAGCAGAAACAGGGCTTTCATGGAAATCATCATCATCATTTCATGATTTAAACGATTCTTCTTGAGGCACAACATCAGGGAGTGGATTAGTGACAGGGTTTTAAGGACAAGGAGAAGGGACAATGTCAACATTTGAGATTTCAGGGGATTAAGGATTAACAGTTTTAGCTTGAGGAGGGTTTGGAGAAATTAAAGGAGAATTAAGGGATGTTGAAGAAATAGAAGAGAGAAGTTCGTCGAGAATGGAGGATTCATGAACTTCCTTTTGAAGAGGGAAAGTGGATTCATCAAATTTAACATGGATTGATTCTGCCATTTTTCATTGGAGAGGTTGAACAATCTGAAGGCCTTGGATATTGAAGAGTAGCCCAAGAACACTCCATCATCAGACTTAGCTTCGAACTTTGATTGTTGATCTCCCTGTCTTAGAATAAAACAAACACAACCAAAAACATGAAAATAAGAAATATCTGGCTTATGACCCTTCAACATCTCATACGCTGTCTTACCATGACGTTTGACAATGATTGATCAGTTCTGAGTAAAACACAATGTATTAACGGCCTCAGCCTAGAAGAATAAGGAATGACCAGCGTCAACTACCATTGTTCTTATAGCTTCGATTAATGTCTTTTCCTTCATTTAGCAACACCATTTTTCTCAGGGGATCTAACAGTAGAGAAGTTTTAAAGAATGCCCTTTCCTTCATAGAAGGATTCGAGAAGCTGATTTCTGAACTCAGTGCCATGTTCACTTCGAAGCTGCTTCACCTTGAGATCATACAAGACTTCAAACTGTTTAATGAGAGAGATGAATTCAGTAGTAGCATCACCTTTGTTCTTTAAACAATTACAAGGGAGTACTTCTTTCTAGCAAGAGCGGACACTGGAACAGGACCAAATAGATCCATATGAACCATGCAGAAAGGAGCTGAGATGGAAGAACATTGCTTAGACTTGAAAGATGATTCGACCTGCTCCCCTTTTCCCACACTGAGCAAACTTTGTCTTTAACAAAATTCATCTTGGGAATCCCTCTGACGAACTGAGCATTTGAAATCTTTGAAAGGTTTTTAAAATTTAGTTGTGACAGACGCTTGTTCCATAGCCAGTTGACATGAGACTGAGTACAAGGAAAGAAGAATCACTTTAAGGAATGATAAAAAAAAACATGTCCATAATATAAATGTCGTCAAATCTTTTGTGAGTGAGAACGTGACAACGCCTAGTAATATCAAATATTTTAGTCGTTGTTAGGCCCTATTCTTGCTGAAAATACATCATATACGCATTGGTATTTCTCACCTTTTGTGCTAGTGCTTGTTTGCAAAGAAAAGTTATAAACAGGGGTTAAAAGCGGACAAATGAAGAAGTTTTGAAGATAAAGTCAAAATCAATCGTTTGAACACGCGCGCCGCGGAAGTGTATGGTGCGCGACGCGCCACGTCAAAAGTAAGGCGGTGGAAGAAATTCAAACCGTGAGAAACGGGGATAAGGCTCTACGCGCGACGCGGGTATAAGCTCTGCGCGTCGCAAGTTCTAATTTTCCACAACTATAAATAGAGGCCATTAGGTCGAATTCATGAGGCGAAGATCAGACCCTAAGGTGGACTTACGACGACTTTGACTCAAGTTTCGAGATTTCATCAGCCCATTGTGGTATTTTTATGTTTACACTTTGTTTTCAATATTAGTTTAGTTGTTCTTAGCTTGTATCTTGGTGTTTCTGGATAGTGAGAACCAGTAGCAGTAGGTTAAAGCTTTTTATTTTCGTATTTCACTATTTTGGATCTTCTGGATTGAAGTTTAATATAGTTAATCATTCGGTTCATATTTTATTGCACTTTTTACCTTTTATTGTCTTTGAATGATTTGGATGCTTTTGGGATTGTCTTTATTGTTTCTGATTCTAAGTTTTGTTTCTGATTCCAGTAATCAAACTTAGTTTAGAAATTGGTTTAGTTTAGTTTAGTGAATGTTTGATTTGGTTTTTAGCAATTGTTTGGATATTGTGTTTTGGATTGTTTTTGGGAAAGTGGAAGTTAGTCCCTCTGGCTGTAGCGTGACACTACAGTTGGTAATCTATCGTCTTGTCTTGACCACGAAACTCCTGTGGATCGACCCTGACTACCACTGTATTAGTGAGAGTGAGGTTATTTTTCTTATTTTTGACCGCACGATGACCTAGGCGTGTCAGAACGACTTCTTTTACAGCGTCAAGAATATTTCCTTCTCATTTGTTAAATACAACTTCGTAATCAGCATCACACAGCTGGGTGGTCGAATTGAGATTGTAGTTAAGAATTTTTACATATGATACACTGGAAAACTGTAAATATTTGCATTTGATGGTGACATAACCCTTAGTTTGACCTCTGTTGTTATCATCGTAAGTAACGACAAGGCCTTCCTTCTTGACAAAATCTTCTAACAGTGATTTGAAACCAGTCATGTGATGAGAACATCCACTGTCTCGATACTAAATATTTTCATGGGCCTGCAGTTACTTTCATAAACAAATTAGAACTCTTTTTGAACCCACGTAGAGATAGGTTTGAAACAGGAAAGAATATCATAACATTCAGATGGAAGACAATTCAATGAATTTTCATTTTTGATCCATTTGTTACAGCATGAAAGAGCATTTTCTTTTCTTTCAGTTCTGGAATCAAAACTGCACTCATCAGCTTCATGCGAGGTTTTCCATATCTATAAAACCTCCTAATGGGTTTAGATTTACCCTGTTTTGAAAACTTAATTTTGTTGCAAACTTTTGAAAACTTGTTACATTTTTTGAACCTTTTAGGGCGAGTGTTACAAATGGAGCTATCAGGTGTTTCAAGAAGAATGTTATTGATAGCATGAATTTCACCATTTGAAATTGGAAAGTTGATTAAGTTTTTTACGCTGTCGCTGACATTCTCTTGTTCTATCCCTTTCAGAGAGGGATAAATTGCAATCAATTTACTTTGCAATGAGAGATCAACTTATTGATCAGTACAACAGTGTTTGTCTAGTAAGTATTGTCTTTTGAATTCTCCGGGTTTAACAATTTTTGTTTAAAAATCCTGAACTAATTATTTTTTTGAAGGAAAGCATGGTTTTGTTTTAAATTTTGTCTTTTGAAAATCACCACCAAGAATTTTTGGTGCTTGAGGAAAAATTTGATCATTTATTAATTTTGTAACCATGTGATGTGATGGGTCCATTAAAATTTTTTTTAATGATCATTCGAATATTTTTGGAATCATTTTCAGCAGTGTCTTTTTCTTTAGCTAAAGATTGATTCGATAGAATTAGGTTTCTACAATCAATTTTCAGCTTAGAGATCATTTAATGCTTTTTTTCATTTTTAGCGGATAAAAGTTGGTTTGCGTATTTTATTTCATGATTTTCTTGATTTGTTTTGACCTAATACACTGAAGAAGAATCCCAATCATTTGCCGAACTATCTCTTGCAACTTGTGTAAGATCAGTACCAAGGGTGTTGGTGCTGCTGCTGGACTCCTTAATATAGTCTTCTTTGGTATTGGCCATCAAAAAAACATTCTTAGATTCTTCATCATCAGAAGAATCAGCTTCATCTTCCAATTTTTCTTCTTCAGCAAGAAGAACTTTCGCTCCAAAATTCTGTTTCTTCAACGAGGCAACCAGTCTCTTGTACTTCATCTCATAGGAGTCTTCCTTTGAGTCACTCCTTTTCAGCTTACATTCTTTCACAAAGTGTTCAGTGCTTCCACAATTAAAGCACTTTCCATCATTTATTTTGTCAACACTTCCACCTTTAGACGTCTCAGCATTAGACCTCGTAAATCTAGAGTAGTTAGGTTTGGATAAGCTGGAAGAAGAGTTTCACTGAAAACCAGATTTCGTGTTTTCTTTGTACTAGTTGAACTCAGAGTAGCTTGGGATGCAAGTTTAGCAATATGTTTTTGCTCTTTATCGTCAGTGTCTGCATGTTCTGATCCTTCAACATCACTATCAGCGTAATCTGCCCTTTTAGAGAAAAGAGAAGATGATCGTTCATGCTGACTATCCTTCATGATCTCTTTACGATGAGCCTTTGTCTCTTCATAGTTTCTGAGATTACCAAACAGGCTCTAAATATCCATTGTCTTGATATTCTCACTGTTCTTGAGAACATCAACATGAAGTTCCCACTTCTCATCCAGAGAATCTGAAAATTTATGCACAAGAACAGTATTATCTTTATAAAATTTGAACCTTCACAGGTCATTGATCAAACAGTTAAACCGATTAAAGGTTTGAGTGATAGACAATTCCTATAAGAAAATAAGTGCTCATACTTCCTGTTCAGTATGTTTTCTTGAGTAGCCCTGACTTCTTCAGTGCCTTCAAGGGCATCTGTCAAAGTCTTGAGCATCTCTTTGGTAGACACACAATTTTGAACAAGATGATAGATATCGTAAGGAAGGTCATTACCGATTGCAGCTCTTGCATGAACATCCGAATTCACCTTCTTCCTGTCATCTTCAATTCAATAGTGCACAGGAGTTCTCTTGAGTTCACCAGGGACACAACCTTTAGTTTCTTGAAACATAGGAACAGTGACCATCTGAAAAAAAAATACTCAACATATTATAATCCTTGGTTTCAAGAACCATCAATTCTTTGCTTTTCCACATTGTGAAGTTGGTTACGTCAAAGGGATGAATCTTGTTCATAGAGGAGGAAGAGAACGAAGACGAAGCCATAAAGTTCTTGTGAAAGATATGAAACCTGCTCTGATACCAGTCGCTAGAATACACACACCATGTTCAATCACACAATAACACAAGAATTCACACACAATTGATTAGAAACTTATTATGATCAGTGATATATTATCTCACACATTATCTCACACAGAGATGTTACAAAACGTATATCGATAGTTGACAAGAAACCTTAGCAAAGACACTTATACTAGGGTTATGTTAAGTATAAGAAGTATCCCTACAAATCAGGAATAATTCCAACTATAAACGCGATAATTATCCAATCTATACAATTACAGAATGTACAAAAATAAACAAGTCTTCACGCTGCCACTGATGATCATATGCTAAGGATGTTGACAGTGTGAAGGGACTTTGACAATCATCAGATTTATTAGCGTCAACCCAACAGTCAGTCCTCAGTTCATTCTTGACCTTAAACTCGGTCTCGGTTCCTCTCGGGTTTAGTCCGAGTCGACTTGGTTGCGGACCCATGCTTACCCCTAAGAATGAGAAAAACCAAAAGGAACAACTGAAAAACGACTTGGATGTGCAATAGCCCTTGGGCTTGGTTTTCTTGATGCGTCTTGTTGTTATAACTTTTCATAGACTTAGCCTAAACTTCTGAATGCGTGTTGTCAACTTTAGCATGCCGAAGCAGCCGTGGTTATGCTAAAAACCTCTCCTGAATACCCTATTACGAGATTTTTGTTATTCATGTGTTTCGGACCTGTTATAAAGGTATTAGATAGGTTAAATATCTTGATTACTATTGTTAGAAGCTGTATTAGACCTTATTAACCCTTCAGATCTAGTCTTGATGTCTAGAACTCCCAAAAGCAACTCGTAATACCGGAAAAAACTCAAAAACCCTATAAACTGGAAAAAAAATTTGTTGTTGCATTTTCAACCTATTCTTTGATGTCCAAAATGTTTCTAAGCCTTCTAAATTCAGCCCTGGTAGTCAAGAAACCAATACCCTAGCCCCATTCTTCCTGGAACACTCTTGAATGCATTACATGTCTTGTCAATCGTAAATTGAGCAATTATTTTTGTTTCTGCACTTCGTAGCCGTTTGGTGTGTGTCAGGCCTTGTATATCTAGATATAAGTATTAATATATTGCATTTGCTATTTAGATTCATGATACAGACTAGACCATACGGAACTGCCCCATTTCTAACTTGGTTAGTTTTGTCCCGATGTTGTACAAACTGAGAAGACAACAACCTTCTCTGATCTTACAAGCAATATAGAGGACACTCTAGGTTGAATTCAGGAAAATCACCTCACACAAGAGTCATAGGAAAAATTTTCTTCTTTTTAATGCCACTTGTATCAGATCAATTTGATTTGTGGTTGCTTAGTTATGGTCCAAATATAAGTAGGGGTCATATTAGGAAGTTTTAAGAATTTCTTTTAATATTATGTACAGGACCACAATATTCTTAGTATGAAGGTTAAAATAGAAAAGAACGCTTACTATTGAATTTAAGGTGACCTTGATTATTTTGGGAATGTAACCTACATGTTATAACACAAACAATAATACAAGAAAATGGTAAAATAGTAATTAACTAAACATTATGACCTAAATACCATAACTACTGATATTAGAGTTATAGAAGTATGAAAATAATGATATTTGTGTTTAGGTCACTTGGGAGTTGACTAGGGGCATGACGAGTTGTTAGAAGTTTGTTGATAGATACTATAGTTATTAGAGGTGTGTACATAGTTATTTTGAGCACACATCCCCATAAAAGTAAAATGTTTAACATAATCATTTTCTATGTGCTAGCTGCTTATTATATGTATTATGTATCAAGTCTATAGTAATTATATAGACTATATTGATGTAGTTGTGTTTATCTATCATGGATTTTGCTTGATGTACTTCCTGTTATACTATCTAGTTGCGATGCTATGATTTGTGTTGCTATTACTGAAATGTTGTTGATGTTACTTTTTGTTATTACTATGTTAGTTTATTTGGGATTAGTTATCTCTTACAGCGGGTGTGAGAGATTGTTTTGTGAGGTCAAGATCATTGTTGTGTTGTTCTGCTATTACTATTTTTTGCTGTCTTCATTGAAGGAGCACGATGATAAGCGCACATATATATATATATATATATATATATATATATATATATATATATATATATATATATATATATATATATATATATATATATATATATGTATATATATATATATATATATGTATGTATATATATATATATATATATATATATATATATATATATATATATATATATACATATATATATATATATACATATATATATATATATATATATATATATATATATATATATATATATATATATATATATATATATATATATATATATATATATATATATATATATATATATATATATATATATATATATATATATATATAACACTAGTAGTTCGAGACACGAGACTCGCTGGTGTATCAAGATACTTTTGTTTCAAATTTAGTTTGAAGTTAGTGATGCTTATGCTTTTATGCTGATTGAGAGATCTCTTATTGTTGTATTTTAAACACTTTATGATTTATAAATGTTTAAATTATCTAGGATCTTTTCCGTTGCAAATATTTATCTAAAATTGTGACTTTAAAAGCATACAACTATTTTCCAATTGGGCTAAAATATAGGGATGTCAAATTGTCAGAATATGGATGTATTTCTCCAGAGATAGAAAGTGGATCATGATGTTAGCAACTATGATACTAGAGATAGAAATTGGAGCAACTAGAGCAAAAAGAAGCCTACATAACAAGCACACCAATTAGTATTAAGATGTGTTCTACATGATGTTAGTAACTATAATATATATACCTGAAATTTAGAAGGTACCATAGAGCACAACGTTTATGATGACAACAAGAATCTGTAGTTCGAAACTCATGTCAAGCAAGATATGTTAAGCTGAATGCCTATTAGAAACAAATTACAGAACAAAAGTACGAAATCAAAAGTTTTATCGACCCCAAACCATGGATCTAGTTACACAAACTTTCAATAACTAAAAAACCATTTAAAAGGTTATAAGATCGTAAACTTGAATAGTAGTAGATCACAATCTATGTTGATTATATCAATACTATATCCACACAAACCAATCCAGATAGCTGTAGATCTCAACTTGATCAAAGACTCCTTGTTCTTCCTTCCTGCTTGGTTGTGTCTAACTCACAATGGAGGCAGTAGGAGGTCGAATTTTCGTAGGGTAAGGGAATGATTAGGGTTTCAAAATTGTTGCTTGATTCGCTTGATAGCCTTAATCCTTTCGTTATATGCTTAACTTGCTAGACAAGGCTTCTCAAGCCTTTTAATGGTCCAACAATTAAGATAAGAGCAAATAAACCAACCAACTACAATATGAAGCCATTTTAGAAATGGCTTTAGGTTATGACTTGAATTGTCATCGATCATTTTTATATTCATGTATTAGTGGTTTTTTTCATTGGACGTCGTTTTGTGAAAAGAATTTTCATATTACGAACATATTTGATAATGATTTTTTTTCAAGTTTATTAGGTCATCTCCAATGAAAATTTAACGAGAGTTCAATGGAAATGAAATTGAATTTAAAATAGGAAATAGGCGATGACATGGATGGTACATAGAGTTCAATCTTCATTGAACTCTACAAAAAGAGTTTAACGGAATGATAGTGTGCAATTTCATTTTTATTAAATTAAAAATCCATTGAGTTTGTGTCATTCTCATAGTTGGTATTCCATTAAATTCTTTAAGAGTTCAATGCATTGAAGATGGCATTAAAACTCTTAAAGCATCCACGTAGACTACATGAGCTTTTATCTAGGTTTTATTTTAAAAAAATTAGAAAAACATCTTTGTTGAGTAAAACATATTTCCAGCTAATTGTTAATAGTCTAACATAAAATATTAGTGGGCCCATAAATAAGTTCTCTCGAAAAACTATCTTGCTGTTTTGAATATTTGTTGAGATTTTTGTTTTGATGAATCAATGCTTAAACGTCATGAAAAAAACATAACAAACAAGTCCAGTCATCTTGTTTAAAGCCAGTGTAATTTAACATATGGATGCTAACAATAATCCACCGGATTCAAAAAGTTTGATCGACATACACAGCCAAGGTGTGGCAATTAATCTTTTATTATATTTAAATGAGTTACAATTGACATTTTTGTGGTCACATGACGCATTTCAATAAATGTCACCCAATATCATGGAGTGTCTGATTTACAAACGATCAAACTATGAGAGACAAAATTTAACTCTAAGTGCGGGCAGACAACACACGAACTTCATCAATCACGGGGCCGCAAAGCGATACGGTGTCGTCAGCCCTAGTGTGGTAATATGAGCTGTGGAAGCTTACTCGGGTTCTTGACGAGATCGCCTTAAACTTCATGCTAACCGTCTTCCACTTCCCCTTCCCTTCTGATTTAAATGGTACTTTCAGGTTCTCTTTCGCAGCAAATGCTTCAACAACCATGTCTCCAAGACACCAGTCCTTGGAGTCTCCAACGGCGAATGTTAGGGTATAGAGTTTGTTAGGTATGGTTCTGAGGATTTGTGTGACGGCGCTTTCTCTTCCAGCGACCAGCTCAACGGCTGAGTGGCCATGCGGGACTTTGTAATGCATGGAGTCGATAAATTTAACAGCTTTTAGTGACTCGATGATCCACCCAGGGAGAGGAGATGTGAGGTCCTGTTGTTGTGGAGGTAGAAGGACGCCATTGGAGGAGTTGACTAATAGACGGGGACCTTCCTCGAATCCACCATTTTTCACCAAGTTATCTGCAACAAAAAATATGCATGAATCATTGAATTGATCATAGGAATCAAGATTTGATCTGATTTGAAGTTTTTGAGAGTTACTTACGTGGAGTAGGGCGGGGAGGGTGGAGTTCTTTAATGGCGACAGCATCAATGATTGGGCCACAGTTTGGATCTTCTTTTACCCCAGGGTTTTGGAATGTTAACCTCACACTGCTTGAATTTGCCCTAAAACCATAAGCATACACATCGCCACCGTCAGCACAGTACAAAGTCTTCAACGGAAGATCCCCCGACTGTGGCGGCACCGATACTCTCAACACCTGCTCCTGTGCACAAGTTCTGGAAGCACCGAACGTTATGGCGTACAGAGATCCAGCCTTCACAGGTATCGTTTGGGATATTGTAGCTTCGTTTCCGATTTTGACGGCGTGGAGGCCGTGTGCGACGGGAATGTACATTCCGTCCGGCTGAGGTCCGCCCTGCGTGTACTCCACTCGACCACTAATCTCCCATTTCGGTAGGGCGTTTTTGTCAATCAATACTTTTCCTTTAATGTTGCTTGACTTCGGTGGTTCTTCGAAGTTTCCGTTTGGTAACAGGCCTGCACAAAGACGACCGAAATGTCGTCAATGGTTGTTTATTTTGTGTAATGCTGTTAGTGTTTGTTTATGAAACTGTAACATACCTTCCGTTGGAGTTGGAGGAGGAGCAGCTGCAAAAACACAAGTGTAAGCCAAGGAGAAAGCAAGAAGAATAGGGACAAATTTCGCCATTTTTACGCAGAGAAAGGAGAGAGAAGTGAGATCTGGATGGCGAAAATGAGGGGTTATGTGCTTGTAATTTATATGGCAAAAGAGGAAACTCGTCTGCTTCTTCGATATACAAAGGATTCTATTCGATGATGCGATGTCCACGAGGGATGTTGGGAGTCCCGGCGGTGTTGAGATTATTTTTTTCCACAATATTCCTGCACGATCTATGGGACTAGTGGAAATGTTGTGAAAGTCAGATACATGTGTAAGCAATTTTATTGTTTAAGTATGAACTAGATATGTGTATATTTTATGTTTGAATAGTTGTCGGAAGAAAAACGAAAGTACTGAGACAATAGCTAGTTACCGAAGAAGTGAAATTAATGGTTAATATCTGATTTTGTTTGTTGAAACGTATATCTATTTTAATGAATTATTATACAGATTGAGAAGAGAGAAAAAGCTTCACTACAAGGTTAGGGGTTATTACCGGCGACAAAAATCGCCGCTAAAGATGGACAAAATCGCCGCTAAAACCTTTACCGGCGACAAATCGCCGCTAATGTGTCGCCGCAAAAATTTCGTCGCTAATGTTTCGAAATCGCCGCTAATGCGCGCGTAGCCGGTAATACAAATCGCCGATAAAGCTCTATGTCGCCGCTAATTCTGTCGCTGCTAATGATTTACCATCCTCCGGTGATGACGTGTCACCGAAGCTTCCGTCGCCGCTAATTATTATTATTATTAATTTAATATAAAACTGAAATTGCAATAATGAAGCAACATACGAGATAAACGATTCCAAACAAATAATAATATCTAAAACATAATCTTCGTTACACAAATTAAAATAGTCACGCAACAAAAATGAATAACTACTCTAAGTTGTCGTCTTGATCATCTTGATCATCTCCGTCACCTTGGGTATCCCCGGAACCCTTGCTCGTTCCACCACCGTGCTCTGCCGAGTACAAAAATTCTGCCAACGAATCTCTATGTCTTGGATCCTCAAGCATCTGTGGAAGCGCATCCTTCAAAAAAATAAAAATGTATATTATTAGTTAAAAACAAATTAAGTATTTAACAATTAAATAGTTAACAATTAATATTTACCTTTGTAGGTGCTTCTTGGGAAGATTGACCTACATTAAAATGAGGCGGTATTATCGCAGTCGCAGGAGGTTTACGGCCAATCCATTTGTAATGTCCACGGCGAGAACCCAATACCTTTTCAAATATCTAGACTTCCTTCGAGGGTTCGGGGGAGGGATCATTTAATAATTCATACTCGCGTTCCAACTCAATCTATATTTTACATAAATAAATAAAAAGTTAGAATTTTACATATATTAAATAGGGTAAATTTCATAAAAAACACTAACTTTCCAAAAAATTTCAATTTTGACACTGTGTTATTTTTTTTCAATTAAGTCACTAAGTTTTCAATTTTTTTCAATTAAGTCACTATGTTGTCAATTTGGTTTCAATTTTGACCATTTGACCCGGTCAACCCGGTAGTCAGCTGATGTGGCATGATAACGTGTCAGTCTTTGATTATGCGACGATGACGTGACATGCTGACATGGCACCCGAGTGTCAAAATTGAAACAAAATTAAAAACATAGTGACTTAATTGGAAAAAATTGAAAACTTAGTGTTTTAATTGAAAAAAAATAACACAGTGTCAAAATCAATTTTTTTTTTGAAAAGTTAGTGTCTTTTTAAGAAATTTTTCTACATTTTTTAAAATGATAAATTTGTCTTTTTACGTTTTTAGAACGTATAAATATATTTTTTACAAGTATAAAGACGTATTTTTATACTTTTAGAAGCATACATACATTTTCATAAGTATATATACGTATTTATAATTCTAAAGACGTAAAAAATGTATTTATATTTCTAAAAATGTATTATACTTTTATAAATATAATAATATGTATTTATACTTTTAAAGACGTAAAAACGTATTTATAATTTTATAAATGTATTATACTTTTAACCGAACGAACTTAAACCAACATAAAAATATATTTATATTTCTAAAAACGTAAAAATATGTATTTATACTACTAAAGACATAAAAACATATTTATACAACTAAAATGTATTATACTTCTAACTGAACGAACGTAAACCAACATAAAAATATGTATTTATATTTCTAAATGAAAAAACATAAACGGACGAACTTAAACCAACATAACGGAACAAATATAAACAAACAAACATAAATTAACGAACAAATACTTATTTTTATGTTTTTAGAAATATAAAATACGTTTTTTTTACATATAATCACGTATCGTATCAATCAAAAGCATGTTTATAGTGGAAAAACTGTGAAAACAAACTTAAACCAACATAAAAGAACAAACATAAATTAACGAATAAATACTTATTTTTACGTTTTTAGAAATATAAAATACGTTTGTTTTGCATATAATCACATATCGTATCAATCAAAATCATGTTTATAATGAAAAAATGTCAAGAAAGAGTTTTAAACTCGTTTTATAATACGTATTTTATTGATTTATATATGTTTATATGCAGAAAAACATATTTATATTTTTAAAAGCATAAAAATATACATTTATATATACTTATGACAACGTATCTATGTTTCTAAAAATATAAAAATACGTATTTATACTTGTAAAAAATATATTTATACGTTCTAAAAACGTAAAAAGACGAATTTATCATTTTAAAAAATGTAGAAAAAATTCCAAAAAAGACACTAAGTTTTCAAAAAAAATTGATTTTGACACTATGTTATTTTTTTCAGTTAAAACACTAAGTTTTCAATTTTTTCCAATTAAGTCACTATGTTTTCAATTTTGTTTCAATTTTGACACTTGGGTGCCACGTCAGCATGCCACATCAGCGTCGCATCATCAAAAACTGACACGTCATCATGCCACGTCAGCTGACTACCAGGTTGACCGGTCAAATGGTCAAAATTGAAACCAAATTGAAAACATAGTGAATTAATTGAAAAAAATTGAAAACTTAGTGACTTAATTGAAAAAAAAATACAGTGTCAAAATCGAATTTTTTTGGAAAGTTAGTGTCCTTTATGAAATTTGCCCTATTAAATATAATAATGATGTTGAACTAAATTTTCTGTATAAACACTTACATATTGTCGATGAGCCACGTCACTGTTCCATGTCCTATCTTTGCGGGTGTGAGCCTTCTGGAATTGTTCAATTCTCTTTCTACCATGTTTAACAATAAAAAATCAGATTCGAAACAAAGCATTACCGATTTGAAAAGGGTGGTAATATATATATATATATATATATATATATATATATATATATATATATATATATATATATATATATATATATATATATATATATATATATATATATATATATATATATATATATATATATAAGAATTCAAAGCATTACCGATTTGAAACAAGCGCTACTATATGTGCTTGTCCTCCACGGTTGGTGTATTGTTGTTTTTGACGAGTTCCTTTGTTAGCATTAGAACGGTTTTGATGTTCTGCTGAGCAGAAAAAGTCTATAGCTTTGTTCCAATTTTCATTAGGCATACCCTAGCGAGGGGGGGGGGTTAGTTCTAACCGTGTCTATACTTTCATTTTTCAATAACCGATCAAAATCCCTTTTTGCATCACTTTTTCGGTCCCTATACCGCTTCATCAACACCGCATCAATACCACCCAACAACCGAATACGCTCGAAATCTCGCTCAAGCGCCTCTAAATTGAATTGACTCTACAAATTAAAAATAACTTAGTCAAGTAAAAATAAATAAATAAATAACATACAAAAATAAAGTTATATAAATAATTTACCCTGAGAGTAGTAATGCATTCTTCTCGGCTGGGTAACATTTTTCCAATCTTTTCGATCAAAGGGCATGTTATGCCACATGTACATCCTCACCTCTCGAACAAAGAGGTCATACGGTTTACCAACCGGGGTATACGTAGCCGCTCTATCAAACTCCAATGTCAATGGCCGCCCAGATTTATTGAGTTGTCGTTGCAGTTCAAGGTTCTTTGCTTTGCCTCTCGTTTTTCTTCTTGCCGGTATAGCTGCAATGTAAATTTAAAAATATTAGTCACGATTGTTGTAATACATGAATAAATATAATAAATTAAAAAATTATAATAACACTTACCATCCATCTCATGGTCACCTCGGCCTCTCCAAGGCGGAAGTGGTGGATCCCTGGCCCCATCTCCACCATGGCCCATCACATCAGCCATGACATAAAGTAGCAACATCAAGATCGATGTCATCTCCTGACACAAATAAATTACAAGTGTTTTAATGATCTTCCTCACCCTCGGATACTTCAGTATCATAAGCAGACCCCTCTGCATCATAATCAGTATCAGCATCATCAATCTCGCAATCAATCACTGTATTGACGGTAATCATTGGCGGATCAACTTCAGTATGAGAGTCGTCATCGGTATCATAATTAGGAATGTTTTGAAAGTATTGACTCAAATCAATTACAATACCACAATTAGATGAAGAGGGGTTATGAACGACGTCGATATTTTCGGCTAAGACGATGTCAGCATTTGGGACGCCATTGTGAACATTCCAAATTTTTTGATAATTGACCTCCTCGACGACCCACCAAGGATGATTGTTTTGGTTTCTTTGAGAAGGTTCTCGGATAAAAAACACTTGTTTGGCTTGGGATGCAAATATGAGTTAATCGTTTTTGTATATTTCACGTTCTGTGTTGATACTGGTGATATTATTTTCTGTTCGAGTACCAAACCACTTGCAGCAAAATAGTACAGCCGAAAACCCATACGTATATTGCACCTCAATAATTTCTTCTAGTTGGCCATAATATTTTTCACCTTTCTCGCTGACCGCTAGCACCCTAGAGTTTTGTGTTCTTCGTTGTGCGTCACGATCAAGTACCATAAACCTAACACCGTTGACTATGCAAGCATTTATTCTCGCACCAATTGAAAGAGTCGACAACTCTTCGTGTAAATCTGGGGAATTTTGTGTTTTCATCGAGTAGACCTTCTGAAGAAACCACTTAGGAAAATTGGTTTTAATATCATTTTCAGGATGTTCGGATTCGTATTCTCTACATTAATGAGAAAAATATATAAGAAGATATGATGGAAATATATAGTTAACATATAATAAAAAGTTAAAGATAGAAACACTTACTTCATATACTCTCTGACTGCTGCATAGTTGTCTAGTACAAACCATTCAATGTTTTGTTTTTCGATTGGATCAAGATGTTTGTTTCGCCTTGCGCTAGTCGGGCGACATTTAGACTCAAACCCCCAGAACTTTCTTTTTTCAACAACAACATCTTCGTTTCTGTCAGGGCGATTAAATCGAGTCTGGACATCTCGAAGGTACATTGAACAAAATGTTAGAGCTTCTTCAGCGACATAACCTTTAGCCATGCAACCTTCCAGCCTTGCCTTATTTCTGACATAGTTCTTTAATTTTTTCATATACCTTTCAAACGGATACATCCATCTCATATAGACTGGACCTCCGCAAAGCGCTTCATCAGGTAAATGCAAAACTAAATGAATCATAATGTCAAAAAAGGCTGGAGGGTAAATCAACTCTAACTTGCACAAGATTGTAAGAACGTCGTTCTTGGCTTTCTTCATATCCTTCACCAACAGTGTTCTTGAGCAAAGTTGCTTAAAAACATGCAAAGGTCCACTATCGGTGTATAGGTATCATTGTTCAAAAATCCCCGTACTCCAATAGGCATCAAACGTTGCATAAGGATATGATAATCATGAGACTTCAACGCCGTAATGTTTTTATTGTTATCTGACACTTTACTACTGATATTGGATCCAAACCCATCTGGCAGTTTAATGTCTTTAACAAATTGACAAAAAAGCTCTCGATCTTCTTTTGTGAATGAGTATTTTGCTTGTGGTCGGAAGAACTTGTTACCCCTCTTTTGCAACCATTGCGGCCTCCGGATATTTAGCTTTTCCAAGTTCGACTGCGCATTAAAGGTGTCTTTAGTCTTGTCGTTCATTAGAAGCGTACTCAACAGACTACAGCACACATTTTCTTCAACATGCATTACATCTAGGTTGTGCTTTAGCTGCAGAGAAGACCAGTACTCGAGTTCAAAAAATATGCTTTGTTTGGCCCAATTCAACTCGAAGTCTTGCCTATCGGGTTCAATTAATCAAAACTGAGGATGCTTGCCTGGGTTACGAAACAGTAGACGATCTAGTTGAGCTTTTATACCTGCATTACTAAATTGTCTCGGAGGGGGCCTTATCTCTTGTTTCCCGTTAAAGTTCAGATTCTTTCTCAAAGGATGGTTAGCAGCTAAGAATTGACAATGACCAACATATACGATTTTATTTGTTACACTAACGGAAGGAGTGTCTTCATTGCAAGTCGGACATGCTTTGTAGCCTTGTCAGCTCCAACCTGATAAACTACTATGAGCTGGATAGTCGTTTATCGTCCATAACAATGCCGCCTTCATAGTGAAGAACGTGTTGGTCACTGCATCTTTAGTCCGAATCCCCGTCTGCCACAACTGCTTGAGCTCTTCCACCAACGGCCTAAGAAAAACATCCATGTCCTTCCTAGGTGATTTAGGGCCAGGAATCAACAAGGATAACATGAATGATGTCTCTTTCATGTATAGCCATGGAGGCAAATTGTATGTAGTGAGTATAACCGGCCACGTGCTATGAACTAAGCTCATGTTGCCATATGGATTAAAACCATCAGCTGCAACCCTAGGCGAACATTCCGGGGTTCCCTCGAGAAGTTAGGGTAGTTTTGATCAAATTCTTTCCACGAAAACCGATCAACAGGATGACGTATCGTACCTTCTTCTGATCTTCCGGAACTGTACCAGATCATATCTTTTGCTGTGTGCCTTGAACAGTACAAACGTCGGAGTCTGGGGTCACAGGAAAGTAATGTAAGACCTTGTGAGCTATCTTCTTACCTTTTGTCTTTTCATCGATCCACCGGTTCTCGTTACAGACAAGACAATTTTGCAAGGAGCTATATTCTTTCCAAAAGAGAGCACAATCATTTCTGCACACGTGTATCGACTCGTACCCCAAACCTATCTTTATTAGTGTCTTTTTTGCTACATAATGTGACGAGGGGATCTTGTTTCCTTCCGGATATAAAGATTGCAACAACTCAAGGAGTTCATCAAATGAACTGTTAGTCCATTTGTGATTCACCTTGATATGCATAAGCTTTCCTAAGAAGTCGAGGGAAGAAAACTTAGCACTCCCAAGATATAATTCTGATTAGACTTCCTTTAATAGGTCTTCAAAATCATCACGGACACCAATACTGTGTGTATCCAAGTTCCCTTCGTCGATGTTGCTATCCTCTTCTATCACCTCCTCCATAACGTCTTCAATAACATCAATCATATCATTTCTTGGTGCCACATCATCCACAAGCTGAGGATCTGAAGTTTCACCATGATAGCTCCACCTCTTGTATAATCGAGAGAACCCAAAGACCCGCATATGATGTTTCATTAGATGCATAGGCAATAAGATAGTGTTATGACATTTTTGACACACATATCTGACAAAACCTCTGCTATCGGCATGTGCTTGGCAAATCTTGGCAAAAGATTCGAGGCCTTGCTCGAACTCAGATGAGTTACGTTTTGGATTAGTGGTACAGCTTTTATCGATAGGCATTATGCAACTGGAACATATATTAGGGTTTAAAAAGGATAAAGTATTTGTATAGGAAACAATATGTTATACAATTAGATCGCTGAAAGGATAATTGAAAAACTATCCTCGGAAGGGGAATAGATAATCGGACAATAATGATAGAGTATTTGCAAAGGTAGGCTTCTACACCCACTTTTTGCATACTTTATCTCATATATGAATGTGTATTACATGATTGTTTGTTTAAGAAAAATTATGCAGCATTTCCCCTTAGCTCCCAGGTATATTTGTAAGTATATACCCGAGGAGCAAAGAGAAAATGACAACCAAATTTTTCTTAAACAAGCAATCATGTAATACACATTCATATCCTAGATGAGATAAAGTATTCAAAAAGCAGTCCCAAAACGGGGACAACCCGAAATTAATTACTAAATCAAATTCGAGCGGGTATTTCTATCCTTTTGATGATTGAAACGAAGAAATGTAAACATATAGTTTACGTTTCAGAGTACCAAAGCACTACATCATTTACGATTTAAATAAGTTCATGTTTTTAGTTTAGGGTTTAGGGTTTAGGGTTTACTGTTTATGGATTAAATAAGTTTATATTTTTTGTTTAGGGTTTAGGGTTTAGGGGTCAAGGGTTAGGGTTAGGGTTTAGGGTCTAGGGTTTATTGTTTATGGATTAAATAAGTTTATGTTTTTTGTTTAGGGTTTACGGGTTAGGGGTTAGGGTTTAGAGTTTAAGTTTTATGGTTTAAATAAGTTTATGTTTAGGGTTTAGGGTTTAGGGTTTAGGGGTTAGGGTTTAGAGTTTAAGTTTTATGGTTTAAGTAAGTTTATATTTAGGGTTTATGGTTTATGGTTTAGGGTTTAAGGTTTAGGGGTTAGGGTTTAGAGTTTAAGTTTTATGGTTTAAAAGGGTTTAGGGTTTAGGGTTTAGGGTTTTAGGTTTAGGGTTTAGGGTTTAGGGTTTAAGTTTTATGCTTTTAACTTTATGTTTAGGGTTTACGGTTTAGGTGTTAGGGTTTAGCAGTTAGGGTTTAGGGTTTAGGGTTTAGGGTTTAGGGTTTTAGGTTTAAGGTTTAGGGGTTAGGGTTTAGAGTTTGATTTTTATGGTTTAAATAAGTTTATGTTTAGGGTTTAGGGTTTAGGGGTTAGGGTTTAGAGTTTAAGTTTTATTGTTTAAATAAGTTTATGTTTAGGGTTTAGGGTTTATGATTAAATAAATATATGATTTACGATTTAGACGTTAGGTTTAGGTTAATTAGGTTTAGGTTTAAATAATTTTATTAAAACGTTACGTTAACATATAACTTTATTTTTTATAATTTACGATTTAGACGTTATATTTAAAATGATTTAAAAAATCTATATAATTAAGTATTTAATAATTAAGTTTACGATTTAAACATTATATTTTTTATAATTTACGATTTAAAGATTATATTTTTTAGAATTTCGATTTAAACGTTATATTTAAAACGATCTAAACGTTACATTTGCAATGATCATTGACAAAACATATAACAAATCAAATAATTAATACTTAAGTTTTTAACAAAAGCATTAAGTTCTTAAAAATTAAGCACTTATCAAAAACATTTCCAAACATATTATATTTTCCAAATCATTTTTCAAATTAAGCACTTAATAATTAAACTCTTAAAAATTAAGTACTTAACACATTAAGAACTTAACACCATCACATTATACATTTTCCAAACATATTACAATTTCCAAATCATTTTCCAAACATATTACATTTTCCAAATCATTTTCCATGTTAAGCACTTAATAATTAATCACTTAAAAATTAAGTTCTTAACATATTAAGAACTTAACACCATCACTTCCAAAACATATCAAAACCATTAAACATTTTTTCATAAACCATTAAGAGCTTATAATAAGTCAGTTTTCAAGAACTTAACACATTAAGAACTTAACATATTAGCAATACATGGGGTTCAATCTCAAGATGTAGATACTTGTCAACCGAATATAATAAGATCGACGAACCACTTAAAGTACAGGAATTCGAAACAGTAAATACACCACCACCTCTAACAGAAAAGGTTCGTTTAGATTTCAATTACATCTCTTTCTCTGAGATTTTGTTCATACAGTTCCATAGTTCCATTTGAAGAGATATTTACTTGTAATAATTTCTTGAAGCAGTTACTATGACTATTTTGCCCCCATGTGTTGGGCACACGACTGACTTAACGCATGGTAGTTAACGGTAATGGCTCTAGGGACCATCTCTGCAACTTTTGGGTCACCACAGGTGTTAGGATCGAGACACTTAGCATATGAACTCGAAACTCACACACTCAGCTCACAAATTAATGACACAAGAATTTAACGTGGTTCGGTCCAAAACTGACCTACGTCCACGGTGGGTAACAAGGAATGTTTATTGCTTCTGTGTTTTTGTGTGGTGTGGTACATCTTACTAACTAGCCAATGCATCCTTTATATATACATTTGAGTGTGTAATAAGTCAATGTGAACAAAAGAAATTTTTTCCTTCTGTCCACTTCTTTTGAAAAAAAAAACCTTCACCAATTTCAAGTCTTCACACACGTTTTTCTGCCGCTACTTTGACAAACCACAAGAGTGACTTCACACTCAACAATCTCCCACTTGAAGCCACAGAACAATCTTCACCTGTGCTTCAACTGTGCATTCCAAAAACACTTTTGATCTTAGCTCCTTCCTAGTTACCCTGGCCTTCTTTTCAATTAGCCTGAAGGCCAGTTGAAGTTATGCAGAGCTTCAACTTCTCTAAGGTAACAACCTTAGTCAACATATCAGCTGGATTTTCAGTTCCTTTGATCTTCTTTAATTTCATAGTGCTACCATTAATTTTTTCTCTGTTGAAGTGATATCTCAACTGTATGTGCTTTGTCTTCGAATGGAAGACAGGATTCTTTGCAAGGTGTATTACACTTTGATTATCACAAAAGAGTACACAATCAACTTGTTCCTTGCCAAGTTCTTCGAGAAAGTTCTTCAACCATATAAGCTCTTTGCTTGCTTCAGCAACTGCCATATATTCTGCTTCTGTGGTTGAAAGGGAAACATTTTTCTGGAGTTTAGACATCCAACTCACTACAGTGCCTCCCACTGTAAAGACATACCCGGTAGTGCTATTGTATGAGTTTTTGCAACCACCAAGGTCTGCATCTGCAAAACCCTTCAGAATGACATCTTTCCCTTTAAAATGCTATGCCACTTTTGAAGCCCCCTTCAAATATTTTAGCAGCCATTTAACTGCTTCCCAATGTTCTCTCCCGGATTAGACATAAACCGACTAACAACTCCTACTGCATGAGCAATATCTGGTCTCGTGCATACCATTGCATACATGAGGCTACCAATTGTAGATGCATAAAGTACTTTAACCATTTCTTTCTTGTCTTCATCTGATTTGGGTGACTGAACTTTAGAAAGCTTAAAGTGACTTCCCAAAGGTGTGCTTCTAATCTTGTCATCTTTAAGGCTGAATTTTTCTACCACTTTCTCAATGTACTTCTCTTGAGAGAGTGTCAAAGATCCATCTTCTTTGTTTCTGGAAATACTCATCCTGAGTATTTGGTTTGCAGCTCCCAAGTCTTTCATCTCGAATTCTTCAGACATTTGCTTTTTTAACTTCTTGATCTCTGTCATGTCTGAGCCTGCAATCAACAGATCATCTACATAAAGTAGTAGAATGATATAAGAACCCTTAAACTTCTTGATATAACAACAATGGTCATTGTCACATCTCTTGTAACCAGCTCTTCTCATGAAGTTACCAAACTTCAAATACCATTGTTTGGGCGCTTGTTTCAGACCTTACAAGCTCTTCTTTAATTTACACACCAAGTCTGATAGTGGTCATCTTCACTACTGGAGAGAATATTTCATTGAAATCGAGTCCCTCTTTCTGTTGAAAGTCCTTGAATACTAATCTTGCTTTGTACCGTTTGGTATCATCATGTTCATCCTTGACCCTGAAAAACCATTTGTTATGAAGAGCCTTCTTCCCAACTGGAAGCTTTGTTAAGTGTCAAGTCTTGTTCTTCTCAAGCGACTTCATTTCATCTTTCATTGCTAGCTCCCACTGCAATGAATCTTCAACCCGATAGCTTCAGAGTAACACTGGGGTTCACCATTTTCTGTCAAAAGAATGAAGTTGACAGATGGTGAGTATCTTTGTGGTGGTCTGATGACTCTGGAAGATCTTCTTGGTTGAAATTAAGGTGTAACTGGGGATTCTGGAGTTGGATAACAGGTTTCTTCATCTTCAGAATCATTACTGGAATTATCCTCTGAGCTCCCACTTTCAGTTGAATGGGATTTCGACTGAAGCTTCATTCTTCTTTTCAACACCTTCAAACTCAACATACTCCTTCTGAACTTCTGGACTTTTGTTGTTTCTGAATTTGTATAACTCAGTTTCGTTAAAGGTGACATTCTTGCTTCAGATTACCTTTCTGGTTTCACTATCCCAAAGCTTGTACCCCATTTCGTCTGACCCATAACCAATGAATGTGCACTTCTTGGTTTTTGAATCAAGTTTATCCTTGTCACCATCTTTTAACAAACTGTAAGCACTACAACCAAAAACTTTCAACTGTTTGAGACTTACTTCCTTCCCTTGCCACATTTCTTCTGGTAATTTGAAATCCAAGGGAACACATGGTGAACGGTTGATCAAGTAGGCTATAGTGTTAACTGCATCAACCCAGAATGTCTTAGGTAAATCGGCATTCATCCTCATGCTTCTAGCCTTTTCATTCAGAGTTCTATTCATTCTCTCAGCTATACCATTCTGCTGAGGGGTTCCTCGGACTGTCTTGATCATCTTTATCCCTTGCTTCGTGCAATAGTCAACAAACTCCTTGCTTATATATTCACCACCATTATCCGACTTCAGGCATTTTACCTTCAAATCAGTTTCATTTTCAACAGCAGATTTCCATATCTTAAAAGTATCAAATACATCATATTTATTTTTAAGAAAATAGACCCATACCTTGCGTGTTGAATCATCGATAAATGTTACATAGTAGTTTTTGCCTCCTAGAGATGAAATTGGTGTTGGTCCAAATACATCCGAGTGAACAAGCTCCAACTTTTGAGCTTTCGGTGTCTTCCTCGTCTTTACAAAAGTAACCCGTTTTTGTTTCTCGAGAACACAAAATTCACAAAATTCTGTTTCAACTTTCTTTAAGTCTAGAAACTTCCCTTTCTGAGCCAACATCTTCAATCCCTTATTGCTCATGTCCAAGTCGTTGGTGCCATAAATTAGATAGACTCGGATTGGTGGTTACAGCATGAACACCATCACCAGGTATTTCTACCATGTATAAAGTGCCTTTCTTCTTTCCTTTGGCAATCAGCAAGTTGCCTTTGATCACTTTCCATTGTCCACCCCCAAAGTGAACATCAAACCCTTCATCATCCAACTTACCAACTGAAATCAACTTTCTCCTTAAGTTTGGGATAACCCTGACATCTTTCAATGTCCACTTGGTTCCTAAGGAGGTCTTCAAATCTACCTCTCCAATACCTGTAATATCAAGCACTTGATCATCGGCCAAACAAACTTTGCCAAGAGCACCTGTTTGTAGGTTCTTGACCATATCTGGGCATGAGACAGCATGGAAAGAAGCACTCGAATCCATAATCCAGGATTCCACTGAATTCTCAACACAACATATGAGAAAATCTCCCGATTCTTCAGAGGATACATTGTTTACTTCTTTCTTTTCAGCTTGTGGTTTTGTGCATTGGCTTCTAAAGTGACCTTTTTCTTTGCAATTCCAGCATTCAATGTCTTTTCAGGTTTTTGACTGTCCCCTTTTTCTGGACTTTGATCTGCCTCGATTACGTCCTCTTTCGTTTCTTCTTCCTCTACTTTATGTATGCAATAGAGAACTAGAACTAGAAGTCTCACTATTGCTTCTCTGTCTGATATCTTCATTTACAATCAAGTCACGAATACTCTCGAAAGTGAGTTTGGTAGTGCCAGATGCACTACTAACAGCTGTGATTGTGCCTGATCAACTGTCGGGCAAAGATGATAAAAGGAGGAGCGCTTGTACTTCATCTTCAAACTTTATTGCAACTGAGGCTAAATGAGAAATAATCGAGTTAAATTCGTTTATGTGAGCGGTAACTGACATGCCTTCCTTCATCTTGGTGTTAACCAATTGTTTGATGAGGAACACTTTGTTTGAAGCGGACGGCTTCTCGTACATGTTGGATAAAGCCTTAAATACTTCATAAGTAGTTGTTTCATTCACAATGTTATATGCAACACTCTTTGCCAATGAAAGCCTAACTACACCCAAGGCTTGTCGATCCAACAACTTCCATTCTTCATCATACATGTCATTCGGTTGTTCGTCCAACATAGGCAAACGCAAACTTTTCTGATACAACATATCTTCAATTTGCATCTTCCAAATCCATAATCGGTTCCATCAAACTTCTCAATTTTGATTTTACCATCTTCTACCATTCTATTTCACTTGTCAAGCGGCGATAAACTTTAATGGTAAAAGAAGAGAATAATTAAGGGGCTTATTTGCAATTTTTCAAAAAAATAGGGACCTATATTGTTATTTTTGAATAAATAGGGACATGTCTTGCAATTTCCTGAAAAAAGGGATCTGTTTTGCAATTTTTTGGAACTTCAAGGACCTGTTCTGTAATTTTCTGGAACTTTAGGGGCCAAATATGAGTTTTTCAAAATATGCTACAGTACCGCTATAGTGTCGCTACAGTACCGCTACAGTGTCGTCTTCTCCGGCAAAACTACGGTGCTACAGTGTCGTCTTCTCCGGTGAACTGGTATTTCCGGCCAACTTTCCGGCGAGTTTTGACCAACTTTGACCGGTGATTTGGAGGTCTTCTGCCGGTTAAAAAATAAAAAATATATATTTTCGGAATCTGCGGAACGAGACTTTTCCAACGGTGTACACCAAAATCGTTTTTGAGACAAAACATTTTCGACCAAAAAACAGAAAAACACCTTCTGGAGCTATACCAAGGCACTGATACCACTTGTTAGGATCGAGACACTTAGCATACGAACACGAAACTCACACACTCAGCTCACAAATTAAGGACACAAGAATTTAATGTGGTTCGGTCCAAAACTGACCTACGTCCACGGTGGCTAACAATGAATGTTTATTGCTTCTGTGTTTTTGTGTGGTGTGGTACATCTTACTAACTAACCAATGCATCCTTTATATATACATTTGAGTGTGTAATAAGTCAATGTGAACAAAAGAAATTTTTGCCTTCTGCCCACTTCTTTTGAAAAAAAAAACTTTCACAAATTTCAAGTCTTCACACACGTTTTCCTACCGCTACTTTGACAAACCACAAGAGTGGCTTCACACTCAACAACAGGGACCCAAACTATGAGATTTGAAAAGGTGGACTACCATTGTAATTTCGGGTAAACCACAGGGACCAAAACTGTAATTTACTCTTATTTTTATTTTTCTTGTAATGAAAAACTTATTTTATATTAACGAAATGTTACTTTTTATTTAAATTTAAATTAAAAAAATGATGGCATCCATACCCTAATATAAGAATGCAAAGTCATAACTTGGATTTACGTAGATACTACATGACAGTCAATAAAAAAATTTAGGGTTAATAAAATAAAAATCACTGTAGTTTGACCAAAATTTCAGTTTAACCACTATATTTTTTTTGTTCCATAAAAGCCACTCATATTTTCAAAAAATTCCATATTAACAACTATTCATTTTATTTATAACTTTTAAGGATTATTTTTCATCGAAAATTATGTGAAAAGTTTCATATTGACATTTGAAGCAAATATTAGAACTTTATTGCAGTGAAAATGATTCATAAAGTTGTATACATGTGCTTTTGGTCTACGTAAATGCAGTTTTTCGGCCACGTTGTGAATGCATAATGTGTCCAAATAAATCCATTAAATTTTGAATACGACGGGGGTAAGAAGTGTTCCGAGTTGGAGGCATACAATCAATGACTTTTATTTGTTATAGTGGTCGCAATGTATCTTTTTGAAAATATGAGTGGTTTTTACGAATTTTTTAAAAAATATGAGTGATTTTTTTAGAACAAAAAATAATATAATGTTTAAACCAGATTTTAGTCAAATTACAGTCAAATTACAATAGCTTTTATCTTATTAGCCCAAAAAATCTAATTAAATCTCTTCGCCATCTCATTGAAACTGGTTTTGGATATCTACTATAAATCACCTAAAACAGAATCTTTATGAAACATAGGCTGACCCCTTCTCAAGCAAAGACTGCAATAGTATATAGAGACAACACACACCTAACAAAACAGTCCGGCCCCGGTGTAAACTTGAAAGAACCCTTACGCAAAAGGTAAACTACACGAAAAGAAAAAGATATGCCAAAAACACACGCATTTCATTTCCACGAGGCTGCAGAAACACCAAAACAACACGAAACACATTAATAATCATAACTGCGTTTCGTCTATGTATGTATAATAATATTAATATTAAATAATAGGGAATTGAAAATAATCAAGTTATAATTATTATTATTAACTATTAAATATGATTTTTATATAAGATTAAAACTTACGCTGAGAGTGATCTATGATATTATTGGAAATTGAAAAGTTATCGTACCTATAATTTAAGCTATAAAATTAAAGTAACATAATTTAAGATAAAATAAAATCTTATCCTGGCATATTAAATGAAGCTCTTTCACACTTATGTTTTCTATAAATCTACTGATTCCTTTGTCACACCCATTCTTTCTATTCGCCATATAGAGTTGAGATCCTGCTTTGCAGTTTTTACTGGTTAGATCTCTCCTCCCACATGTAATGATGTTTGTTATGATGATATGAACTCTTTTGACAGATTATGACTATTTGTAATTTTGAATCTACTGCATGTTAGTTTGCGAATCGATTTCCAAGCAAGATGTCAAAAGCTGGAGCGTTGGATCTTGCATCCGGAGTTGGTGGCAACATTGAAAAAGATGAAATCCTTTCTGCGGTCGACAAGTATGTATATTAATCGGATTAAAACTTCTTTACGCTTAGTTCCCGAGTTTTAGCATGGAGAGAAAAAAAAAAAGAGAGAAAATAAGGGAAAGGAAAGGAAATAAAAGTTATATTTTCGTGTTCCCAAGTCGAAAAAAAATTAAATGAAAGAAACGTTTTATGTGTTCCCGAGTGGAAAGAAAGCAAATGAAAGTTATAAATAAGTTTTATTTTTACCAGTAATTTCCTTTCTTCCAAATCCTTCCAAACCGGAAGGAAAGTTAGGAGAGAATATTAACCATCCGATTCCTTTCTCTTCCTTCCGTAAAAAAAACTCGGGAACATAAAAACTTCTCTTTTCCTTTCAGTTCCATCCGTTTCTTTTCCTTATGCTCGTTAAATGAGACTCGGGAACACAGCGTTAGTGCTTTGAATCGTGGAATAAATCATATTACTAAATGCACATAACTATTTGTTTCGATTTGGGAGTGATTAGGGATCTTTTTGCTATGACTGGTCAATTTTAATTAACTAATTTTGTAGCTTTCCGATGATTTTTTTTTTCTATGCATTTAATTGATACTCTCTAAACGGAGGTGGAAGAGTTCGCTATGTGTTTTAAGTTTCTTGGGTCTTCGATGCGGGGTGCGGGGTTACTTTTTATTCTATCATATATATATATATATATATATATATATATATATATATATATATATATATATATATATATATATATATATATATATAGGGTCAGGTTCCGGTGAGGACTTTTTTTTCTGTGAGGACTCGCGAGGACACCTTAAAAAAATTGAAAAAAAAAATAAAAAAAATACAAATCATAAAATCGAGAATAGTACTATATCATTATCAAAAAAAAAAAAATTGAAAAAAAAATTTGCATCATTGCAAAACGTAATGATGCAATTTTTCTGTTTTTATTTTGGATCACTATTTCATTATAAAAAAAATAATGATCGAAAAGTTTTTTTTTGAATCTTTTTTTTCTCCGATATAGTATTATGATCCATTTTATTATTTATATTTTTTTATATATTTTTTTAATTTTTTTAAGGTGTCCTCGCAAGTCCTCACTTTAAGAAGAGTCCTCACCCGATCCTGATTATATATATATATATATATATATATATATATATATATATATATATATATATATATATATATATATATATATATATATATATATATATATATATATATATATATATATATATATATATATCGGGAACAGGGGCGGAACCATAAAATTTCGTGAGGGGTTGCACAATTTTTTTTTCAAGTAAAAGATTTGCATGGTTTTGAAAATGCAACTATAGAGAGATGAGATAAAAAAAGGCATACCTTGTAAAGCAGACCTAGCTAAAAGCAGAACCAGAAAATCAGGTACCCGGAGATATCATCAATGAGCAAACTAGTTCTCCAATTAGGTTGTATGTGTCTCCTCTGTAACAATGAGAATAAGATCTATGAAATCGAAGCTGGCAAGCAACCCTTAACTCATTTAGATATTTATACGAACACATTATAGGCATATCTCAAAATGGTTAAATCAACTCACGTAAAACTAAAATCAGAACCACATTTTGGAAAACACATTGGAACCTTTTTTATATAAGGCTGATTCAAGTATATGGAAGTACAACTGTAACAGAAAATTAAATATGGAAAAAGGAAAAACAAAAAGGGTTAAATGCAAGAATGAGCAATGTACTTTCATTGATTTTTTTTATAGCGTCTTACTTCTTTTATCCTTATTATATCATTGTACTTCATATCAGTAAAAATCAAATACGGGAAATGGTTAAAGCTTACCATCGCTGATATTATGTTCATCCGCCTAATCTGCAATGGTTTCTTCAACCAAAAACTTCATATCTGCAAAAATCAAGAAGAAAGCCATAAAACTGAGACCTGCTTTGAATTAAAAACATACAAATGAATGGAGAAAGACTGTCTTTAGAGTTTGGTGGAGTGATCGAACTCGCAAACTGCAATCGACCGTTGAACTCGGAATCCCACTTTGGTTTAATCGATTTGGAGTTTGGCGGAGTGATTGAACTTCAATGGAATCAAACCAATGTCGGGATGCAATCAGGAAACGGAATGAACCTGCAATCACAAATGACTGAAATCGGAATGAACCTGAATGAAATTGAGTTGAATTGAAACAGAATGAAACCTTCTGCAATCACAAATGACTGAAATCGGAATTGAAATGAAACGAAATTAGGGTTCTTGCACAAATCTGAGTAGTAGCACGGGCTACCCCGTGATACTCTTCAGTTCCGCCCCTGATTGAGAAGGGTTCAAATGAGAACCATTAAAAGGTTGAGAATCGTGAGAACCACTAATTCACGGTTTAATAATGTTGTATTTTTTATTTGTAACACTTGTTTTTTTATCAAAATAAAATTACCAAACACATAAAAATATATAATTATCCATCATTTGCTATTAGATATCAATATTGATGTGTTTTAAAGAAAAAAAATTACGTTATAGTATTCACAGTTTAATAACTATAAATTTTATTATATTGTGAATAATGTAAAACGTATTAAAAAAATAATAAAATTTATTAAATTTGATGTATTTTCACATAATAAACAAGTGTGAAAAAACAAAAATAAAAAACGAAAAAAAATGATTTGTAATATGTGAATATCGGTTCTCAAGGTTCTTAACATTTTAGTGGTACTCATTGAACTCATTCTTATATATATATATATATATATATATATATATATATATATATATATATATATATATATATATATATATATATATATATATATATATATATATATATATATATATATATATATTGATCAAATGTGGATTACAAGTATTGTGTGAACGTATGACCAAATTTGGACCGTCCGATTGAAATGATCTAGGGTCTTAGATTCAGGGGCTTCAACGTAAATATATAAAACTTAATTAATCAGTTTTTACAATTAAACCCCTGAAAAATGTATTTTAGTCTATTAATCAAGAATTAAAAAAGGAAGTTCACTTATTATCTCCTAATTTGGTAGGATTTTATTAATTAATTAACCGTGTTACTATATTAAATCTAAACATCTATTACGTGATTTGTAATTACAATAATTATATTAAAAAATCATATCTATTATGTGATTTGTAATTACAATAATTATATTAAAAAAATCATATTATGATGACACGTATCATCATACGTTGATTCTTAAAAAATACGGTTTCATTCTTAAAAAATATTAGAACTCTTATAATATAAAACAATCATTCTTATAACATAAAAAATATATATATACACAATATTCTTGAAGAATATACAAAGCATTCTATACTAAATCATGAATATATATATATATATATATATATATATATATATATATATATATATATATATATATATATATATATATATATATATATATATATATATATATATATATATATATATTCTTGAAGAATATACACAAGACTCTATACCAAAACACAAGAATATATAGAATAATCTTGAACCATAAGTCATTGCTTCTTTCAGCCTTCATTCTTAAAAAATGTTGTGGTTTCAGTCTACATTCTTAAAAAATATCATTATCATATGTTGGTTCCAATCTTTTTTTCTTAAAGAATACGAAAAACTCTCTTAATCATCGACCAATAAACACAACCTGCAATACAGTTATATACTCATCTTTATATTAAAGAACGATATATACCTTGACACCAATTCAATGGAAGTCGAACCATATACAAGCTGCAATAGAATAGACAAATTAAAATTTGTTTATTAACCTTTTGGAAATTGAAAATATTAATTAATATGTAAATATATACATAGCTCACAGTTCAAAAAGTATCCAACAATATCCAAAATCTTGTCGCCGGTTCAGAAATCTAAAAAATGAAGTAGAACCTTAATCGCAATTTACATTCTAAAAAGCGGATAAAGCTAAGAACACCTTGTTTTTTGAAATAAACCCAAAATAATGTTAATTTGAAAAAGAAAAAAAGTGAATACAACAATAAAATAAAAAAAACACGACCATGGCATGTAAAGCAAATCTAAAAGAGGGTTCTTCACATGATCGAAGATAGAGAAGAAAGCGGTTCTAATTTCTAATCAAGAACTTTTCCGTTTCCAAATTTTTTTTTTCAAAAAGCAATTTCTTACTAAACTAAAATGAAAAAGGTAATATGAAAAAGAGAGACGTGGCTTATTGATAGCCACATTGACACCAAGAGAAAATTGGACTTCTCTTCATCAATGTCTTTGTACATATATATACTAGCAGGTTTTCCGGCGGTGCTAAAGCACGGCCCAGGGCTGGGGTGTAGTCCGCACGGAGAAAAGCTTTACATTAGGTAGATAACATATTCAAAAGGAAGACAGAGTTAGAAAAACAAATGAGGAGTTGTAGCCTTCAATTCATTTGTACCAACATCTAACCAAGTGGGAAAGGAGACCTACTCTCTTGTTGAATTCCTGTATAGACATAAGTAAGTTGTAAATAGGAGTGACCTGTCGCATTAATTTTGCAAAATATTTGGCCAACGGTTGTACATATGCTATTGAATTACTCTATTATCAATAACTCGTGAAAAAAGGAAATAAGAAGTATTAAAAAGTAAATTTTTTACCAGTAACACACCTTTATTAGAGATGAACAAACATATGCCGATTATATTCTTCTATAATCCTCAAAACAACATGTTGACCCACTGCTAATGAAACATTAGTTAGATTATAAACACAAACTCACACACAACAACACATAAAGAAATTAAAGCATAAATTACTTGATTATTCCTGGAAAACTACAACCACCTAATCATCATATAGAGTTCAAGAAGTTTAATAATAGTTGAGATCATATGGCATTGCAGAAATCGCACTTTTAAGAAAAAACCCATCTCACCGACGGCTGATTTCTTCCTCCAATCCCTAAGAAGTTAAATTTATAGTGAGCTTACATATTTTCAGTTATGAAATTTGGATTCTGGTACGAGGTGTGCTTAAAAGTTTGTTGCAAGTTAATTCTCAACCGTAATTCGTAGTAGCCCTTGTTACAATGATAATCAAGGCTAAGAATGGTGGTGAATTCATCCAATTGATGCCTGTCCAGATTAGGGTTCACAGACGGGAGGAAGTGAGCGGGGAAAAGAACGGTGTAGCAGGACGAAAAAATTGCCAGACGCACGAATATGCTCCTTATCAGCTGTGGGTTTTTGAGAAACCCCTTGTTACAATTACAACCTCTCTTCATCATATTAATCATGTCGCTTCTGAAATGGGGATGGTTCGTATCTGAAGGTCTAATTTGAAGAGACGTGATCCAATTTGAAATGCCATTGCGTCGGTCAGAAGAGTATGAGTACGTGGATACCGAAAACCATATTACAACCGTAATGCACAAAAGAGAAGATAAAGAGATTAAGCGGAAGTAAGGGTCACCAGGTGTCCCTAGGACAAATGCCTTCTCTCTCGGTCCAAATCTATGACTCACCAGAAAGGTCTCCCTTGAAGGTAAGGTACGTTTCGATTGGGGCATAGCTGCGGCGGAAGCAACCGGTGGAAGATGATGATTGGCGAAAAGTAACGGTTATGTAGATAGGGATAGAGAAAAAAACCGGTGGAACAGTAGATAGAGAAAGAGAGGATGACTCAGCGGAGAAGGAAGTAGGAGGTGGCAGCCAAGGTGGCTGGTGAAGCAGGTAGACAAACACGAGAGACGGGGACTCCTATTGGAGAAATCTGAGGCAAAACGAAGAGGAAAATGAAGGCCTCTTAGCCTCCTCCATTTACATATAAGACATAAGTAAATGAAATATGTAGAGAGAAAGAGACGTAAGACCTGTCTTCATGGGTTTTGACAATGGAGGGTAGCGCATGAAGACGGAACTGTTTAGGATTAAATCGAAACTGGCGGCCACACCGGCTGCTAAGGTTTTTTAATGAAAAAGATAAGTATATAATTTGTAACATCCATTATATAAGAAAAGATCCATAAATTTAGGAATTAATTTTCAGTTATTAAAATATTTACATATAAAATCCTGAAATAGCCCTTTTATTTTGATTGGTTCATAATTGGTCATACGATTATACAATAATAATAAAAAAATCTTTACAAATTTGTTGAGATTCACAATACATAATCAGTATGAATCTAAACTATACCAAATTTGTTTAGAAGATAATTCATATGTGAATGATCATTAAAATCATTTGTATTCTAACAATCATTGATCATTCAATAACTACTCATGTGAATTTAAACAAACTTTTAGATTCACATTCGAATCTCACTAAATTCATGTTGAATTCAAGTAAATTTGCATATATTCTTTACAATTTCAATATTTTGATAATACACAACTTAATTAACTGAAATTCATATATTAATTCACTTAAAGTTACATGTGGGAACGTAAGCTCTTGTAGGAGCTCGATCTTGTGATTTCTGCGTCCACCCTAAGCTCTTATAGGAGCTCTGCTAGGGACCGAGAAATATGAGGTTTTGCAACAAAGTGGGATATTTCCATAAAGATGGAACAAAAAATCACCTCCACCTCCATGAACAACACATGTACAAATAAATAGATCTATTTTACAACCAATGTTTAAAAAATGGGGTTTTAGTTGAACGGGTCACATGTCAAGCGGTCCAACTGATTCAACCGCTGGGTCAATCGGGTTTTACAATTTTCACGTATTTTCATATTTTTCAGCATAATTATATATATATATATATATATATATATATATATATATATATATATATATATATATATATATATATATATATATATATATATATATATATATATATATATATATATATATATATATATATATATATATAACATAAATAATGTACTTTTTTAGAGTTTTTGAAAGATTTTAGATTTTAATAAAAAACTCATAAAAAGAAAAATACTCCGTTCGACAGCAACATACTTTATGTAATTCCCCAAATTCCGTAATAATATTTTCGTTTTCAAAAGCGGTTTAAATAAATAAAATGGGTTGGAAAAATAAACCATTTGATTCGAGTTTAGTAAATAAAACATTTAAAACCGTATTTGTCAAAACAGTTACAAAATATTAACCAGCGGAAGACTTTGATCACCAAAATGTCTGATGCGATACGGTCGTGCCGTGCTCCAATCCTTTATTCTAAAAAGTACCTGAAAAACATTTAAGGTAAAAGAGTAAGCACAAAACTTAGTGAGTACCCCAGCATACCACACGATCCATCCCATTCATACACATAAGCCACATACAACATCTAGGAACAACCTGCCATGCATCGTCCTTTTATTATAGTGAGGAGACTCACCTGATTTGTAACCTCAAGCTACACGCTTCAGATATCCTCACGCACTAAGTAGCACGAACTCCTAACATACTAGAAGTCGCAAATCAATAATCTGAAAGACCCAAAACCGATCCTACGGTCCAAATATCTAGTCCATCCCAATTGACCCAATTAGTCCCAAGATAGTGTCGCTATCACAGTTGGCGCCACTGGTCAAAGCCAAAGGTCAAAAGTCCACGTCCAAAGTCAACGCTAGATAGCGCTGCTATCTCCTCTAGATAGCGTTACTGTCACAGTTGGCGTCGCTATCTCCTTAAGATAGCGGTGCTAACTACAAACAGTCTCAAAACTTCATTAAAGTTCTTAATCCATTCAGTCAGGGGGTCAAGTACTTCTATAACTTACTCAAGACAACTATTGACCCACAAACTCACCACTTTTATGGTCATGCATGTCCAAATCTTAGAATCTAAGTCCAAAAGCATGAAACTAACCATAATCATCAAGCAAATCCCTTAAGAGAGCTTGAGTCACTCCCAAACTGACTCAAAAGCTCATAGGATACAACTAAGGACATAAAGGTTTGACCTTTTCCACCATACTCCAAAGATCAAGCAACAAGGGACCAAAAACCCATATAAAGTCCCCATAAACACTAGAACAATCCTGATACAAAGAAAGGGAGAAACTTTCTACTCACTATGGTCTAGAGAATGTAGATATTGTTGTCTCAAGCTTGGAGAACACCATTTAGCACCACCATCTAGCACCACCATGCACCTTCCTTCTCTTCAATAAATCTTCCAAGATGATCCAAAGAGCCAAAAATCACCCAAGGAGGCTAGAGATATGCTAGAGACATTGCTGGAGGTTGAAAGAGAAAAATGACGGCTACCTAGGGTTAAGAGCCCCTAAATACGACCCAAAACTCGAGATCTAGGGTTTTGTGCAAACAGCGGCAGATAGCGGCACTATCTCTTATGATATTGCCAATATCTCCAAGATCGTGGGAAGCCACGATTTCACAAGATCGTGTCACTATGTACAAAGATAGTGACGCTATCTCCCAGTTTCTCAAAACCAATTCCTTTTAATATCAATTTGATCATTCCGGGAACAGGGTCTTACATTTTAACTTTTATTTTAAACAAAAATCTCCTAATCTAAAAAGCTACTTGAAGTAGTTTTCCTAGACTTTATGTTTTAATTTTTATATTATTCAATATACTTTTAAAACATAATATTTATTTTTGTCTAACACTTCTACACAAATAAAAACTACATGTACTAAATAATATCTAGTTTGGCCAAACATGCTCGTTATTTTGCAATTATTAGGCTATGCGGTAGCATCACCATGCCCCTTTTTTTTCAGTCACGTCAACCATAGTCTACTTTCACATATCCTATTGCATGTAGAAATTGGTCAACTCACATTTCCTCTTATTTTTTAATTAAAAATAATTTATTTATAAAAGAAAAAAAAGATTAATTCAAAATAAAATGAAAAAGGTAATAATTTTAGAAATAAAATAAGTTAAACTAAAAAAATTAAAAATAACATATAATAATAAAATAAAACCAATAAGATCACTTTCAAGTTCCAATTCTCGTCGTCCTCGCACTTCCATATCATTTGGTATATTAACATGTATATATTTTTCATTAAATATGCATGAAAGTTGTTATCTATGTCTATGTCACACACTTCCATTCAACTTGATAGGTATTATAGCAGACCAATTAGTAGTGGCTCGTACAATGGTAAAATTTCATTTGTATCATACGCACATATGTATTTTCCTTCATCCATCAAAATCATATTATGTAATATGTTGCATGCAAACATTACACCAATGTCACATAAGGACACCAGATGCAATTTCCACATCCTTCTTAGATGCTTCTTGGGCACCCTTAAACCTTGCTCGTTTTGAATTTATTGGAGATGTGAATGATTTGAGAAAGATAGAATACTCTATATATATTCCACAAACAACAAATTACTCGTGTTTGTATTGGTTTCTATTAATCAGAAACGGACACAGAGGTGTAACTCATATATAAATATCATTAGATATAGGCGATTGATCAACAACACTAATGTCATGGTTGTTGCATGCAACACTAAAAAATACATGTTAAATCCATAGATTATACGACACCATTGTTTTACAGTATTATTAACGGGTTTTTATGATCTCCTTGGGTGAATTGGCTACGACATGCAGGTGGGCTAGGTGCCCATTCCCAATACATACAATCAAAACTTTCTAACATTCCATGAAAGCCATGTTCGCTTTCATGAAAGCCATGTTTTCTTTCATGCGCCACATCCAATGTATAAATGTCATTAATCAAAGATTTACTTAAATATCGTTTGCCGTAAATTTGAATGATACCCCTAGCGAACTCGTAAACACTTTCATAAACGGTATACTCAAACATTTTGAAGTACTCATCACATGAGTCAAATGTTGTGCCGTATGCAATTTGAAAAAGTCCAGGGGAGCATTTTTGTTATGGCGTGAAATCCTTTTGGCCTCTTGCATTCTATCTTAACTGAAAAAATGGGATTATTTGATTCAAGTATACACAGAAAAAGTTTTTTTCTTATTGGGAACCTGCGTTGACACTAGTAATCAAAGATATAGCATGCTCGACTAAGTAGTCACGTTTAACAAGATCATGTGTAGCTTTATGATATCTCTATATTCCATATCTTTCTATTTTTCCTATATGAACTTTCGGTTTACTCAATCACCACTTCGGTTGTTTCTTTCACAACTGCAATGACATACATTGCTCAATTAATAGCAAAATCATCGGATAAGAGGATGGAAAATACAAACCAAATAAAAGAAAAGGGGAAGACATCATTTTTGAGAAGTTATAAAGGATTTTAAGATGTATATAGCTTGAAGATTGAGTGTGTATTTATTAATCATAAAAAGGTTATATATATATATATATATATATATATATATATATATATATATATATATATATATATATATATATATATATATATATATATATATATATATATATATATATATATATATATATATATATATATATATATATATATATATGTTCAGTATAGAACCAAATTTTATTACCTAACCATAGAACCACGTGAAAATTGTTCATGTTCATCTACGAACATGAAAACTACATATGTTCATATATGAACATGGACAAGTTTCACGTGGTTTTATGGTTAGGTGATATAATTTGGTTCTATACTGAACCTATATATATATATATATATATATATATATATATATATATATATATATATATATATATATATATATATATATATATATATATATATATATATATATATATATATATATATATATATATATATATATATATATATCATTTTTTTCTTACAACACAGGGTTTACTCAATTGTATATATACAAGTAAGGTTCTAATCATTACAATTCAAACCATAACCAACCTATATGTATTCTACCTCAAAATATTCTCAAATATGGCCAAATATGCCAAAATGACCCATCATCTAAGATAGCTACACTATCTCTTACAGATAGAGACACCACTATATCCCCTCTCGCCCGGTTAAATCTGGCATTACAGGACCCTCAATGGCATAATTTTACGAATGAGGAATATCATGCTTTTATTTCGAATGGCACGTAGCGACTTGTCCCTCGCCCCGCAGGGGTGAATATTGTGAGGTCCATGTGGTTGTTTAAACAGAAATTTCATGGATGGGACCCTTTCTCGCTACAGGACCTGACTTGTAGGCAACGGACGCAGCCGGGATCGACTGTGATGAAACATTCAGCCTAGTGGTCAAACTGGCTACAATCCGTATCGATTCATCAGATACACGTGAAGAACGCATTCCTTCATGGCCACTTATTGGAGACCGTTTCCATGCATCAACCACCCGGCTTCTACGATGCTCAATTCCCAGATCATGTTTGCCTCCTTCAGCGATCCTTGTATGGCTTGAAACAACCCTACGGGCTTGGTATCATCGGTTTGCCCACCACGCATCTCGCCTCGGTTTCACACAAAGTCGAACCGACCCATCCTTATTTGTGTATTGCTCTACCCAACACACTGTCTTTCTGCTCCTCTATTTGGACGACATTATCCTGATATGTTCATCTACCAAGGTTATTCGGCAGATCACTTCGCTTCTCAGCTGTGAGTTTGCTATGACTAATCAGATACACTAAACTACTTTCTTGGGATCTCCGCGACTCGTACTCCCTCTGGTCTTTTCCTATCCCAAGAGAAGTACGCCACCGACATTCTCAAACGGGCCAACATGCTTAACTACAACCTGTGTCGCACTCCTACCGAATCCGTTCACAAATTGGATTATTCAGAAACCTGTAGCGGACCCCGTATTGCACCGCAAGCTTGTGGGGCTCTTCAATATCTCACCTTCACGAGACCTGATATAGCGTTTGCTGTTAAGCAAATTTGCCTCTAAATGCATGATCCCCAAGAGCCTTATGTACATGCTATCAAACGCATTTTGAGATACATTCGTGGGTCTCTTGATCGTGGCCTTCATATTCACGCCTCCTAGAACACGTCGCTCACTGCCTACTCAGATGCTGACTGGGGTGGATGTCCTGTGACTCGCCGATCGACATCAGGATATTGTGTCTTCCTATCTCCCAGGTCTCTTGGTCATCCAAACGTCAGGCCGTCATCTCTCGCTCTAGTGCCGAAGTAGAATACAGAGGTGTGACAAACACTGTTGCTAAGACTTGCTGGATACGCAACCCCCTTAGAGAGCTTCATTCTCCTCTAGCAAAGGCGACCATTGTCTACTGCGACAACATTAGTTCCATATATATGTCGTCAAACCCGGTGCAGCATCAACGCACCAAAGACATTGAGATAGATATTCACTTTGTGCGTGACCAAGTTGCCACCGGCACCGTTCGTTTCCTTCATGTTCCTTCTGCCTGCCAATACGCCGACATCTTCACCAAGGGACTTCCGTCATTGCTGTTTTAAGATTTTCACAACATTTTGAATGTTCGGCAACCTCCCCTTCAAACTGTGGGTAAATGTTAGCAGACCTCACCTCTTGTACTCCCTCTATCGGCCCAATTGGCCGACTCGTACATAGTGTATCGTCGGCCCATGTATTGTATTGCTAGGGTGTTAGCCGGTTTCCTCTTGAATGTATATATTTGTTGCTTTTGTTACTTTTGGAGTTTAATGAGAATTACGAAACCTTTCACGAACCAAATAAGACCGGTTGCTCACCCCTTAATCATAAACCAAGCAGTCGAGGCTTTCATGTTCATAAACAAGCGATCTAGATAATTTTATTTTGTTATATTTTTGGTCCTTCTGACAAACTTTGGCATCAAGTCATTTCAATCTTCAGTTTCAGTGAATATACCTCCACTCTCCCCCTTTTTCCATTTTTCCATTTTGTCATTTTATTATTCAAATTATTTATTTTTATCATTAAATAAAAACGACACCACCCTTCCCTTCCAATCCCACCCCTTCCAACATTGAACGTCTCAGGTGACCTTGGTTGAAGACGAAGAACACGAAAGACGGAAAGAACGATATGAAGCAAATAACCTAACAATAGAAAACCACCTTTAATTATGCTTTGTGTATTCTTGATTCAAGACCAGATGAGTTTAAGGGATTACTTGAACACCAAACTTTATGCTTGGCAATTTCTAGGTTTCCATACGAGATCTTATTCTTCCTTGAGAAATGAAGCTGGTTCGTCAAACCAGTCAATTGAAAAAAAATCCCAAAACTAATTCTTCATTGGTTTCAACGGGCCAAAACTCAGTTTCGTCATCATGCATTGCTAGTTATTGTTTCTTTTGACAGTTTCATAGTTTGAGATTTCGATCTTAAGGTGTCTTCATCAAGGGTGAACATCAACCATTAAAGCTGCAACTTCCTATGCAAATGATTAATGTCTTAATACTGAGAACGTCTAGCTAATTTGTCAAAATAGCAGGGGTACAATGGGTTACCTGAGTTTTTTAAGTGCGTAAAGACTAAAACTATCAGAAATTGAGGACAGCATCCGTAATTTTTGGTAGACCACATGGACAACTTATAGAATTTAAACCAAATGGTTCAAAATGATTGGTTAAATGTTCAAGTTGCTATTAGATACAGGTGTTGTATAATGATCTATATAATATCGTCATTGGTAATATTTTTATTGTGATTCAGGTATGAGAAGTATCATACCAGTTTTGGAGGTCTTGATGAAGAGAGGATTGCCAACTACACCGACGTGGTAAAAATTATTTGGTATTATTGATTGTGTAAACATAAATGTATTTGTACATTGTTTTCAGCATAAAATTCCTTATTGTAGCTTTCAGAAATTATACTCTATAATCAACTTTGACATTGTATTTTCAGCGTTTTTTCATGTTCATCGTATATGTTTATTTTCTCCTTATGCATGTATATTTACTCCTAGAGGTAATAAAGCATCATACTTTTATTTATTTATTTGTTATACATTTCTTCCTCTGACAATATTGTACTTTAAAAAAATATAGGCATGATACAAAAGTCATCCAAGAACAAAGCAGTTTTCGCTATTAAAATTGAGTGGTTTTTTCAAAGTACAAAGTTTTAATAAGGAAAATAATTAACAGAATGAAATGAAAGTAAGATGCTAAATAAACATACAAGTGAAAGCAAGTTGCTATTTTTTGCATCTAACCCAAGAACGTATCATTTTGTTTCAGGTTAACAAATATTACGATCTTGTCACTAGCTTCTACGAGTATGGTTGGGGAGAATCATTTCATTTTGCCCCAAGGTTATTATTAATCTGTTACTTTATGTTTTTTTTATTCATCTCGAGAAATAAAAAAATAATTAATTTCATTTTGGTTGCAGATGGAAAGGGGAATCTCTCAGTGAGAGCATCAAGCGACATGAACATTTTTTTGCTTTACAACTAGGCTTGAAGGCTGGACAAAAGGTTCTGGATGTAGGATGTGGAATTGGTGGGCCATTGAGGGAAATCGCTCGATTTAGGTAACCAACTTTGAGATGCTTCTTTTTTTATTTCCTTTTTTTTTTTCTTGATATTCTCTTTATTTGTCCTCTGAGAATTTACTTGTGTCTCTATCCTGGTAGTTCCACTTCTGTGACAGGCTTAAACAACAACGAATATCAGATTGCAAGAGCAAAGGTGTGTCCTTGTTTAATTTATTTATTTTCTTAAATTATTTCATGTTTAACAAAAGGGGATACGATTTAATTATTAGATTTTTTGTTACTGATATATATTTATATAATGTCTCTAGGTACTGAACGGTGTAGCAGGAGTGGAGCAAACTTGCAATTTTGAGAAGGTCAGTTTCTGTCAAGCATCAAGTGTAGTCCAAATTTTAATGTCAACTTTTTTTATTAAATTTTTGAGGGTTAGATGCAAGTGACCTAGGTCCTGTGTATTTTTTTGCTATCGAGATAAATGATACTTAAAAGTAGGGCTGTAAACGAACTGAACGAACACGAATGAAGGCTTGTTCATGTTCGTTCGTTTAAGTTAGCCAAGCAAACGAACGGAAACGAACGAGTTCTCTTATTCATGTTCGTTCGTTTATGTTCGTGAACATGCTAAACGAACATAAATGAACATTGTTAAAAAAACACAATTGAACATATATAAATATAAACTAACATATAATATTGTAATGTAATAAAATACAATAGAACATATATGAACATAAAACGAACTAAAGTGAACAAACATAATCGAACGTTCACGAACAAAGAACGAGATCATTGTTCATGTTCGTTCGTTTAGTTAAACGAACGAAAATTTGTGTTCATGTCCGTTCATTTATTAAATAAACGAACATAAACGAACTTCCCGCCGAATAGTTCGCGAACGGTTTGCTGAACGTTCGGTTCGTTTACAGCCCTACTTAAAAGTATTTGAAAAAGTGATGACAAACTTGGGAATAGAACGTAAAATTAAACGAGAGAAAATTTATAAAAATGTAATATAAAATGAGGAAAACCTTCTTTCCCTGATTTTCTCTATTAAATAATTATCTGCAGGCTGATTTCATGAAGATGCCATTTCCAGATAACAGTTTTGATGCGGTGTATGCGATTGAAGCTACTTGTCATGCTCCAGATATCGTATTTATATAATTGCTTCTATTTTTTTTCTAAATAATCATAGTTTACTCTCATATTGTCATCCTTACCAAATCTTGCATTTTTCACCTTAAGGTTGGATGCTATAAAGAGATTTACAGAGTCTTGAAGCCCGGTCAGTATTTTGCTGCAGACGAATGGTGCATGACTGAGGCATTTGACCCCAATAACCAGGAGCACCAACAAATTAAGGTATCAAACACTATTAGATTATTTCAATAATATATATTGTTATAGATTATTTCAAATTTTTACTAAATTATAAGTGTTTACGCAAATTGGTGCGTTGCTATTCATCAACACCAAAAAGATGTTTTGGCAGTATAGTCGGAATTGCTCCAAGTTACCATTTACTGTCATTTAAAAGGTATTTTAATAAAAAATTATATCAACAGGCAGAAATCGAGCTGGGTGATGGCCTCCCAGACATTAGATCCACAAGACAATGTCTTGCTGCATTGAAAGAAGCAGGTTTTGAAGTGAGTGACAACTACCCATGCTTAACAACCTTGTACTGCCTTTGGCATGCATTGGACTCTGTGTCTCTGTGTTTGTTTACATATGACTGGATGAGACGGAACGAGACTAGACATGCTTTCAAGGGCTCTAATTGATGATGAGGGTGAGGAGGGCATTTAGGTCTTTTGAACAAACTAAAGACCGAGAGCAAGTCCATGTCTTAACTCTCACCTTTTTGGTAGCATAAGAAATTACAATTTTTGTCTCATTGACATGATTCTTAGTCCTAGTCTGATCCCAATCCAATGCACACCAGACACTCAGTAGAGTTAGTTCAGTTTTGTCTTGTCCGGGTAACAAAGAAACTGCCGATTTGTATCTTTATGAAGGTTATATGGGAGAAAGATCTAGCTAAAGATTCACCCCTTCCGTGGTACTTACCTATAGATACAAGTCAATTTTCTCTTAGCAATTTCCGTGTTACATCTATTGGACGTTTTTTTACAAGGAACATGGTAAGATACATTGACAAGATTTAAATTCGACTTAATTTGTTATTACTCACATTCACCGAAAATATTGTATTGTTACGTTATATTGTTCTAATTTTAGATTAAGGCCTTTGAATATATGGGAATCGCCCCAAAAGGGAGTCAAAGGGTTCAAGCCTTCTTAGAGAAAGCCGCAGAAGGGCTTTTTGTAGGCGGAAAGTAAGACTTTGTATCTTCTATTTTGAGATGTCCCAATTGAATTTATATAAAAAAAAAAAAAAAGCCATTCATGTTGTAGCACTGTCTTCACATAATAAACAGACTTATATTGTGTTTCTAACATCATATAATCTTGTGGCCTTGTGGCAGGAAGGAGATCTTCACACCAATTTACTTCTTCTTGGCTAGGAAGCCCCAGTAGTTTATTTCTTATGTTCTTTTAAGTGTGGAGTGAGTGGTAGAAATAATTTGTGAACTTTTTAAACGACATTCAGTCCAAATTTCCATGCGATCTGGTATGTAAGAATGCATAAGCTTTCTAGGACTATTTATTATAATAAGGATGACGATGCAATATGCGCCATTTGAACACATGAGAGATTGGGAGTGATTCCTTATCCAACCTTGTTCCGTCTTTTACGTAGGACAAAGGGTTGCAATGTTTATCCCATCTTTATTCTTATCTTTATAACTCTTATAATAAGTGTTATATCGATCAATATGGTTAAAGATAAACCATTTTATCTTGACCCATCTTCATTTGAAACTATTCGGTTTTAATTTAAATGGTCCTGAGGGTTGTTTTTTTTTTTGTTCTAGGGGCTTAAACTCAACATTTCACTGCTACTCGATATTCCTCATCTGCCATGTTCATTTCAAATGCTTGATTTGGCGAATAACTTCTCGGCGACTTAGATGTTTCAGTCATTGTTTCTAAAATGTACTAGCATTCGTATTGTTAGCTCATCAAAAAAAAAAAAAAAACAAACTCTAGTATTCTTTTTTTCTTCTATTTCGTTCTCCAACTATGCACATACGAATTTCTCCGACAATAACCTTATCGGAAACTACCCTAGCTCTCTCGCTACTTGCAAGTACCTTACATCTCTAGACCTTTCCGACAACTTTGTTAAGCTTGTCAAACTGACACCATCTCCAAAGCCTCGATATCTGCCGCAATGCTTTTACCCAAGAGAATTCTGGGGGTGATTACCTGAGATTTCAAAAGCTTTAAAAGCCTGTTATTAGCTTACAATCAGTTTTTCGAGAAGTCAAAGGAAATGCGTCTATTAACCGGTTGCCGGAAAGATCAAGTTCCCAGAGTATGTTGCAAGTGTTTCCGACTTATAACAAAATTTTCTCGAAAAACTGATTGTAAGAAAACGACAGGGTTTTCAAGCTTTTGGAATCTCCGATCATAACCCCCAAAATTCTCATACGTAAAGCATTGTGGCTGATATCGAGGTGTTCAAGAAAGTGGCAGACAAGCTTAACAAAGTTGTTGGAAATATAAGTATGGTTTCACTTATACATACGAGTTTTATGGAAATTAAAACTACATTTATTGAAGATATAAACATAAGTATGGTTTTACTTATACATACGAGTTTTATGGAAATTAAAACTGCATTTATTCAAGATATAAATATAAGTATGGTTTTACTTATACACATGAATATATGGAAATTAAAACTACACTGAATCAAGATATAAATATAAGTATGGTTTTAATTATACATACGAGTTTTTATGGTAATTAAAACTACATTTATTCAAGATATCAATATAAGTATGATTTACTTATACATACGGGTTTTATGGAAATTAAAACTACATTTTGACAACATACGGATAAGTACGGTTTTACTTTCAAGGGTTTTCTAGTTTTAAAACTACAATAACGTTAAAGAAAATATTGTTTTCTTGGTACATACACTATTGGCTTTAACAAAAAAATTACTAAATTTCTCATTAAAAAAATCTTATGAACTCACCAACGTAATGTTGACACTTGCAAAATTACTTGTATTGTTAGGTAACAATTAGTCAGATCCGACTAACTTTTTGGGATGGGACGCGAAGACGTCTCTTTTACTTATTTAGTTATCATACTGTAATTGGGTTGAAACAGTACCGTTTGAACAATGTAACTTTCCAATTATAATGTATGATGGTTGTTTATCTACTTATGTTTCAATGTATGCAATGGTTGTGATACTATTTCACGTTCCGCCCTCAGACGATTCCGCCATCGTGGTTTGGGGGTGTGACACTTATAAAGATGCAAAGAGTTAAATGTGGTCAAAATAACCTTGTAGAACTCAAAAATGCCATTTTTGTTAAGATGTGACAAAAAGGGTAAAATCACCCAAAATGGTTGTGATGCTTTAAGATTCATTCTTACTCATTGGAATGTAATTAGATGATGGCTAGTAGTAGATCAAGTATGATTAGATAATACTATATGTTTAGTTGTGTAATAAGTTCAAATCTTCCATTAGATTAATAGGCCCTGCAAATTAGAACAAATGTGAAAACCACATCCTGTGTCAAAAGGACCCAAGAACAAATGTGAAAACCACATCCTTGATGTCCTGCAAGTATTTAAGACAGCTCCTTTTCCAGTGGCCCTTCTCTTTGCAATAGAAGCAGTCGGCTTCCTTGGGGTTTGGGACATGAGAAATGGCAGAGGGCCTGGATCTCGGACCATTGCTGGATGACCCGACTTGAACCTTGTCCTTCCAATTCTGCTTTGGAGGACATCTCCTCCTCTTTCCTCTTCCCTGTCCAATAGCCATGATAGGAGTGTTCACGGAAGGTACGCCTTTACCCTTCAGCCCATCTTCTGTAGTTTGCAGCATGTTACGCAGTTCAGCCAAGGTGGTATGAGTGTTGTTCAAATGATACGCCAATATGAATTGATCATAACAACTCGGCAAGGAGTTAAGGACCATGTCAATGGCCAGCTCCTCGTCGATCTGCATATTCAGCTTCTGAAGCCTTTCCACATATCTCTACATCCTTTGCACATGTGTGCAGACAGACTCTCCGTCCTTCAGCTTACAAGTCATTCGGACTACTTCACATTTCTCCACACGAGCTCGCTTGCGGAACTTTTCACAAGGTCCTTGTTCATTTCATATGGCCATTAGTCCTCATAAAGCCTTTGTAATTCGGGAACCATTGTAGCAACCATGATACATGCCACTTTGGTCTCATCATCATAGTGTTTCTTGTACGAGGCATATTCTTCGGGAGTAGCCGTGTCGGGGTCAACTTCAATAAGCTCTTTGTCAAGGGCATACTCTTTGTCCTCATACCTAAGAGCCATTTTTATGTTTCTCATCCAATCATTGTAGTTTGTGCCATCCAAAGTCACTTTGGAGCACAATGAGAGGATTGAAGTGATGTTACTGTTGTTGGAGTGGGGTGCGGGTTGGGGAGTAGAAACATCAGCTGAGGAAGACATCTATAAAACAAGGTATTTTTAATTAGATATTAATTCCTTAATATTAACCCAAGAATAATAATTAAGGCTAGGACCCAACTATATAATTCACAACTTAGAAGAGGGATGTCGTAATCTAATTGTAAATTTTATAAAGGTAGGTGAATGAAGATTCACCAATTCCACCGCGGAAGATAATCATATTAAGTGAAATTTCTAGATCTTTGAGATTTATTGAACTGTTCAATAACATGTTTAATCTCGGACTATGCTCTTCCGTTTGTGACTGGGATGCCGAGGATTCCAAACAATATGTGAATAACCATGCAAATTAGCTTGGTAACCTCAATGTCGTTTATCATCTTAAATTGATTTGTCGGTTAACCACACACGCTCCATCAGCAATGATAAATTTTGAGAAACCCATTACCACTATTTATGAGCCCCTATTAGTGTGCCAGTTAACCACACACGCTCCACTAATGTCTCATAAAGTGTAATGTGCAATTTCATGGATTAGCATATCTTTCACATTTTTCCTAAAGTAACTAGATTTGGGATTTTATAAATTTGGTTCTAGTACTTTGATTATAACATTATACTTTTAAGGAGATTAAGCGATCCTATCAAACTCATTCTGCTAACGACCCTCCACTGATCAAGGGTGCGGTGGGTGAGAGTGGACACCCATTCAACTGTCATTTTATAGGTAGTTTCCTTATACCCCCTTATAGACCAGCTTCGTGAATGAGACATACTAGCGATTTCACTGACCAATTCTTATACATATAGGTATTAACTTTTAATAATATATAAGATGTATTTTAAACTTTTAAAATACTATTGGTTTAACTATTTAAATTTTCGAAAATTAACTATTAATTTAAATTTAAATTTAAACCTTAATTGATTTAATATTTATCTTTTAATTAAAAAGTTAATTAAATAATTAAATCAGATAGGCATCAAAAATTAATCAAATTAATTTAATCATATCCTTTAACCCACTAAATTTCGAAAATCACATAAGGGTTTAAGGTTATCCATTTATTAATTAATCACAATTACCAAAAATAGAAAAACCTTCTAAAACCCTAGATATAAATCGCAAATAAGAGTGGGAGGGGGTAGTGTTTCTAAAACCCTAACCCTAAAATCGATTAGGCCATATTTAGGGTTTAGATTCAATAAACCATAAATTTAAGGTAAAACAATTATAGCAATTCAAACAGAAAACAACCAAAAGCTCTGATACCACTGATAGGTTTTATGCAAAACAATAAACTTAAACCCTAAGTTAACATGCAACCTAATTTGGATCTATGTTTTCACTATTTGAACATATAATATAAACCCTAAGGCCAATCGAAATTTACTGAAAGAATTATAAAAGAAAAACTAACCTTTAGTTGATTTCTTGAAAGCTAAGCACCACAAATCTTGTGCCTCAAATGGAATCACACCCAAAGCAAGGAAGTCAAACAACAGAAGTCCAGAGAGACTAGAGAGAAAGTGGCGGCTCAAATGGGGTGCCAGAGGCCCCTATTTATAGGTTACAAGTGATTACCAGATAAGCCTTAGAGATAAACCTCATTCGAATTCAAACTGAGATAAACCTTATCTCTAAGCTCTTTTTCGGCTGATTGATACGCGCATCGCGTAGATATACACGCGTGTCGCGCGTGTCCATTCAACTATTGAACATTCACAAGTTTAGCCCCTGTACTCTTAATTAATCTAATTAATGCCCAAAATTAATCCAATTAATTTCTGATTAATTATTAATCAAATAATACTATTTCTAATAAATATATTATCTCCAGAATATATCAACAAATTATTTATATTGATTTATTAATCACATAATAAATCAATCTATCTCTCTTTATGTCATTCTGGTAAACTGCCTGTTATGAGGGCAACCCAAATGAACGTTGCTACTATCAATCAGGTAAATAGAAATTATTAGTCATGACTTAGACACCTAATCAAACAATATATATATATATATATATATATATATATATATATATATATATATATATATATATATATATATATATATATATATATATATACACACACACACACACAACATACATACATACATACATACATACATACTTATATATCATTATTATATAAGATACCCTTTTTATCCTTTGCTCATTCTGATTGTTATATGGTTCTTATTATGCCACCTATACGATTCTCTGAATGACACCATGTCACTTCTAATTGGATAACCTCCCTACAAATTAGATTCACCAGTTTCACTCATATGTAGGCTGTCTCCATTTCCTAACAAACAAAAGAACCTTTGCATTCATCTATCGATTCTCTTGTCAACTATAGCCCCTCTTTCTCAATAATAACAACTTCTAACATATCATCCACAAAAATAGCTCAATTTATTTTGATTACCAATATTAAGGTTCATCACGTCCATGGATGCAATAATGACTATGTTAGGCGCAGTAGAAGGGGCACCAACGAACACGACCAAGCACTCCGACAAACGATCTTCGACTATCAAGACTAGTGCGAAATACGAAAGTTGAGAATGAGAAACACAACGATATAAAGTGGTTCACCCAATAGTGAGTCAGGCTACATCCACTTTGAGAACAGAGAGAAATTCACATTGATAAGCTTCAATGTTTTACAAGAGACAATCTATAACTACACTACACCAAGTTCACAACTAGAACATTGGATTTTTCATATATTTTTGACATATTACATAGTGTAGAAATCGAGATGTATAAATAACGATATATGGAGGGCTAAGCACGCAAGGTGTTGGGCGGGAAAGAGGAAAGGACAAACTAGCCCCAAACCTAGTCACTTTACAGGCTGTGAAGCGACTATTACATGCTCTAATACTGCCCCTGACACAGACAACTGTTCATCGCGTGTTCCCAAGATATTTCTGACAACATAAATGACAACACCAAATCAGGGTCTGACGAAGGCTTTATGTTGGACACATATCACCCAATTGGTCTTCGGTTAAGTGATTCCCTCCAAATGAGACTGTGACTGTCTGACTATGCTTCTACACTTGTATCGAACTACACTTCGTACAAGGGCCAACTCTTCCTTCATGAAAGAACTCTTCTGTCTGAACTTCGTATTGGCCAGATGATACTGTTGTTCCATCTTCTTCTGCTAATGATGCATTCACTATTGTTACCGTAGCCCAAGCTATAGCTGTCATTGTGAACTGATGTCTGCAAGATAATGATGATTGGCTCCCGCGGACACAACTCCTCGGTTCAGACTTAGTTCTCACTTCATCACAATCCTTTGGTTTTATAAATAGTACATGTCACCAACTAACTCCTGCTGTCTATCTTGGATAGTTCCTTTGTTGTATGCCTCAACCAAGAACATGACCCCTGATTCGGACAAAGCAGGCTGCTTTGGTTCTACTGATATTTATGTCTTTGGTTTCAACCTTCTAATGATCTTCTGATGGAATACTTCCTTCCATCTTTTGATCTGTTATGGTTAGTCGGAGCGGAGCGAAGAACTCTCACTTGACTGAAAGACTAAGGGCTTGTCTGATATGTACACCTCAACAGCACTGGCTAGTATCGCCGTTGTTTCTAGTTGCTTCGGACATCAAGACCTCTTTGGTTATCTTGGATTACTCCGGTTTGGATTAGACTCCATATTTGCTCAACAGACTACCCCAAATATGGATTCAGTAAACTAAAAGCTTTTCATGAATCATAGTCATAACTTGATTCTCTTTCCCTCTTTCTAATTATATGGTCAATTACGTTCTCGCCTAATCGATGTTCTTTATGAATCTTACATCATGGTATTGCTTTTCCCAACTAAGGTAATTGACTGTCTAATGTAAATTAATGCGATATTTCATTCAAATGATGGTGAAATTAGATATTAATTCATTTAGAGTAGTTATGAACTTTTAATGGCATATCTTAATGCCAGAATAGGTTCAACCGGTAGGGATTACCAAGTGTGTCATTAGACAACTCTTAGATACTTATGGAGACACTTGTTATCTGTTTGACATTTTTAGTTTCTTCATTTATAAAGTTTCGGTCTATTATAGACCCTGGTTAAATCGTCCAAATGGAACATGTGAATCTCTCTTCCAGGTCTAACCTGAGCCTAAAGTTTTACATTGCGTTGGCATACGACTAGGTCTGACCATTCCTAAAATATGCATAAAATTTGTTCCGACTCTTGTATGGTAAGCTTTAAATTAAGGGTGTTGACTTTTGAACCATCATATTATAAAAATCTAAAGTTACAAACAAATTACATGCATACACTATGTTTTTCTGCACATTCCAAAACAATTTTAGATTAAGTTGTCAAATGAAATATTATTTTATAATTAAATTTATTTTATAAAATAAATTAAACTATATTGAAGTAAGCAATTTCACATACAATTTAATTAAATAAATATTAAAAATAAATAGATCGCATGATCCCGATATGGTTCCCACAAATTATTTATTGAGCTATCAATAGATAATTCAAAAATAAATTAAATCAACCATGATTTGAAGAATTAAAATAAAAAAATATTGTATCAAAAGCTTGCTTGGAAAAATATGCTCGAACAAACCCGACAAGCACCGTCACTGTCACCGCAACCACTGACATCCTCGTTATCTTCCATTGCAGCCATCATAGCCAACCTGTCATGGTTGGGTTAAGGGAACTCGTGGGTTGTTGTCGTGTAATATAGATTCCCCCACTGTAAGCCTGTTTTGTATTATGTCTAAGTAGATAAGGGAAGTAGGTCTAGTACCTAGTAGGACAAAGAAACCTGACACCCTATGCTGTTTTAGTTGTTGGGTTGAGGCCAGGTAGGATGGCGGTCCATTTAGGCTTTTTGTCTATCTTGGTCTTGGTCTACTTCCATTTAGGGATTCCATCTTGTTTCAATCCCTTAAAAATTATGAAATTTAAAAGAAATTACTACGCATTACAATTTTTTTTAATATTACAATACAAAAAGTTACAATTTAATGATGAAACCGGTAAGAAAAACAAAGAACACATTTAACCAATAAAAACAAGCTATATATCTAGGCAAAAACAACTAAGAACACATGCAAGCATTCAAAAACAAACTATCTACGAAAAAACAACAAATTCAATCCTATTGAAAAATAACTTTGATGATAAGATTGTTTTCACAAGTCTTCATAAAAAATTATGTTAATAATTTACAAAAAACTAAAAACATTAAAATCATCAAAATGTTCTAAAAATAAATTTAATAATTAAATTACTTTTGATTATTTCTAAGAATGAAAAGAGCGTGATCAAGAACAATCAAAAGCCAATTTAATTTTACGATCTAATGCTCTAAAAATGGCTCTAATATTACTACTGAAGATTGTTGACTAAATGAATTTGATAATCAAAATGAAACAAAAGCAACAATCGTCATTTAAAGTTTTTAATTCCCTAGAACCATGGATTCGATTATAACAAACAAAATGAATATAACAAAACTATTATGTGTAGAATAACACCTTAAAGACGATGCGATCCTTTGGTGTTCGAGACTAATTACTAAGATATGTAATCTCTTCAATTGATCCAAACAAAGTATGAATGAAGAGCTCCTAGACTATCAACAAGATCAACACCACCTTACTTTTTTCTTGGCCTTTATAGTCAACACAAGAGAGAGAGAGAGAGAGAGAGAGAGAGAGAGAGAGAGAGAGAGAGAGAGAGAGAGAGAGAGAGATTGTGTGTGTGTGTGGAGCCTTTTAAAAAGTAAAGGGGAGATCCAGGATTTTTCTATTACTTTCAGATTCATATGGGATGTTTATTGGTCACTTATGCTAATATGAAATCTTGTTATAATTTCATTAACTGTACCTAAACAAGTCAGGAAGAAGTTCTTACATGTAGATGAAACTTTTTACTAGAGTTCATTCCCAATTTAGGGAAGGTTAGGGGTTATTAAAGAGTTATATATAGAGGAATGGGTCATGAAATACTAAGAGAAAAGAACCCGAAGTGAAAGGTTAGATAGTGAAAGATGAAAAACAAATTATGACCACTAAAATCCTTCATATATTTAGCTAATAGGATTTTTCAAACCCATATTTCCAACTAAATACAAGAGCACAAACCCATTTAATTAACTCCTTAATTGATTAAAAGGCTTTAATTAAATAACATTTACTTAAATAATAATAAATAAACTATTTATTTTTTATTCCATATTTGACCAATAGATAATAATTAAATATAATTTCATTATTTATTAGAAACTGGAGAATAATAAAGTTATATTGTGTTTTTATTCTGCATGTATTTGACTAATTATGACCATTAAAATTCCTTATTATATTTAGTATATGACTCTAGAGATTCACATATGGATAGTAATATAATTAATTATTTGTTGCTTGAATATTAATTCCAACACTTGAATGGTTGGAATGCCATTGTGCTTGAGAAGCATGTCATCTACATAGAAGATGAAGAAATAAAGTGTTGCCATCAGCTCTTATGTTAAAACATGGCTCATATTAGTTTAGAGTAAACCCAAACTCTCTAAATTTCTCATTGAGTTAAGGATTATAGCTCTTAAATTCTTACGTCAGTTCTTAGATGGATTAGGTAGCTTTGGATTTACAAACCCTTATGCTTGAACTATATAAATGTCCTCCCTAATGTAACAATTCAAGAAAGCGGTTTTGACATATATTTTCCATATATCATAGTCATAATATATGGTCATGGCAATCAGTATCCTGATAGCTTTAATTCTTACGACTAAGGAGAAAGTTTCCTCATAGTCTAAACAATGAGTTTGTGTGTAATCCTTCACCAAAAGTTGGGTGTCAAAGGTGTGTATGCTAATTTCCATGGAAGTCTTATTATTGAAGATACATTTACATCCAACATACTTGTTACCAGGTGGAGGATCAACTAAGTTCCAGACATGGATATCCTTCATGAACTGTATCTATACATTCATGCTTATAGTTGTTTCTCATATTCTTAGTGTATATCATCGTATTAGTTATTGACTCATTTTGATCCCATGTTCCTTATTGGCCATGATGGATTCATATCTCATAGGATGTTGAGAAATTTGATCAAATTAGTGAATGATTGGTGCTTTTCGTGGTACTTTTACAATTTTTATCTTGGCTTCATCATGTCGTCTGCTAGTTCTTGCATAAGGTGTTATATTTCATGGTTCTTGAATATTATTACCTATTTGCTCCCACTTGATTCTTGTAATCATTGATTTTTCTATAAATGTTCATCTCCTCCTGCCAATAAACATTTCACCCTCATTAGGGTTGTAGAAATAGTATCACATCATTTCCTATTAGTGCCCTACAAAAACACGCTTGTTGCACTTGGACTCTAGTTCTTTAAAAGGCCCACGCCTCACTTAAGCTTCACAACCCCAAACGATGAAATACGACAATTTAGGAGAATGCACGTGGCAACCGTCAAAATCGATCAACAAAAGTCAACTGAACCGTACATTAGGTTATAATGTTGAAATGTAATATTCATACCCTTCATATTTTATTATTGGATATTATAATACTACATCCGCTAGTTGAAATCAATTATCAAGTAAACGCTATAAATATGTATAATAACTTACAGTAGTGTAGAAATTCGATAAAACACGCAAATATTACTTTGATATAAATAATATTCATAACACGATGTATTCGTGCTCACGAATCCGTAGACATATAGATCGTCGAAAGCGGAGTTTTCCTACAAAAGTTACAACAGTTCAGTCGCTAGGAACGATAAATGTACACAGGAATTGGGCATTAAAATGCATTACGAGGTGCCTTAAACATTAAAAATGAAATATCAAAACATATTTTATAGAACGTAATTTGGTATAGTATTTAATTTTATATTCCGATTATTTTTTAGGTAAAATGCCAAATACCGCGTATTTGGAAGATTACCGCGCTTAGGCGCTTATATCTTCACCTAATGAATTGGGAATCAATCTAAATATATTTTTATGGTTAATATTGATTAACATATTTATTAGTAACTATATCTCCCAAATTTATGAAAATACACAACACATTTTACCACTTTTTATAAAAATACCAAGGTTTATACAATACTTGTGTATAATTTATAAAAGACTTGAACACCTCACCTCACCCCCTCCCATGGCCGGCCTACCTATCACTCACCGTCACCATTACCATAATTCCATTAGATATCAAATCTAATATAAAAATGTTAAAACCCATATCTTGAATATTAAATTGATAAAACCATCCTTTGCATATTCCCCATGCAAGCACCACCTTCTCCCACTCCCTCCATAAATTCAGCCAATTAAGTCCATTTCACACCATCACTTTGATCTCCAACTCTCTTGCTCTCATTCTCTCTAAGTTTATCAAGAAGTTCCAAGTGATTTAAATCCTTTCCAAGGGGTTTTCAAGAAGATCTTGGTGAGTTCATGTCCATTCCAAGCTTCCAATATCATTTCTACCATCATTCTTTTTGTTCTTCTATTCACATTCTTGATCTTGAACCATAGACCATCTTGAAGATCAAGCCATCTCCAAGTTGCTAAGCTTTGGTCTTTTTCTTCTTCAACTCAAGATTTGCTTCAAGGGTGAGTTCATACCCTTCATTTTCTACTTTTTTAAGTGTTTTAAGGGGGAGAATACAAGTCTTAAAACTACATGTTTTGTTCTTGAAATATGATGTGTTCATATGTTTGGTCATTTTACTACAAAAGTGTTTGACATAAAAATGTTTTAAGATAAGCTAAAACACATATTTAGTTCAAAAAACTAACATGCAAGACTTTTACACACCTTACTCACCAACAAAATTTCATGTTTTACTTTGTTAGTGAAATGATCATAAAATGGTACACTATATGATATTTTGGCAAAAAGACATGAAAATACATTTTTTCACTAAAATAGACACAAAAACTATTTTGTCACATATTGTTGGACAAAAATCAATAGTAAGAGTTTACATAACTAAAATGGTCTAAAATAAATATGTCGTTACTATTCTTATATGAAAAAATGATCATTTATAAGGAAACATTATGTTCGACGTAATAACGACTATTTGAACTTATAACGTCGTAATAAGTTTGGAAAACAACTTTTTACAAAGAAATTGGTATTTGACAACAAAGATAACCATTTTTAAAGTATAGTGTATGAAAAATGACTATTTGGAAGGATTACCATCATTTTGATAAAAAGACAAGAACTAAAAATATTACCATCACTAATGTAAAATGACCAAAACTAACAACTTGTCATCACTTATTTGATAAATTGTTAATTTATATTGTTAGTTATATTTACTGCCTTCGATGTAAGAAATTTCCTATTTCAACTACTTAACATCTTTTAAGCATAAATACGTTAACACGACGAAAACATTTATATAAATTATAATGGGTATAATTTATTGAACGGACGACAGAAACACCAAAGATAATTATATAAATATATAATTATTACATACTATAATTATCATGGACATTTTGATAATTACAAATACAAATGAGTTTTCAATACATTTACAAGCAAGGTTTTACGCTATAATTATCATTGGTACATTTTGATAATTACAAATACAAAGGAATTTCAAATACATTTACAAGCAAGGTTTTACGCTATAGTTATCATGGGTATATTTTGATAATTACAAATACAAAGGATTTTATTTCAGTACGAACTATGATAAAACATCACGTTTGGTACTTATGTGAGACATTTATTCACCGTACTAAAAGAAGTACACATTAGGTCCTGAATTATAACCTTAATCAATCATGAGTGAGATAGTTGTATATAGATCTATATGGGAATGACAATCCCCACTTATGGTTGTTAGCTACAACTACGACCGACGGGTCAATAGTGACAAATGTCTTAACACTGCGACGTCTGAAGAGCGTCGTGCCAGGGAGAACAAATCCATGGACTTACCTAAGAGGTTGAAGTTGTACAATAGGGTTAAACCCTTGGAATTGCGGCAAGAGTCGTTGTATGAGGAGTCGTATGTTACACTGGATGTGTATTTGTAATCACATAAAATCCGAAACTTGATATCTTTGGTTTAATTGTCGATTTATTGTGGAATAAATGGAATGATTGTCCTATTTCCAGAAATAGATGGACTATAATTGAAATCAAGCAAAGAAATGGAGAATCATGAAAACGCTTAACATAATAGATGCCTTTGAGCTAGAAAAGAAGGAGGGAGTCGCATGAGAGGATGCCACATGGCATGAATAAGTAGTTGTTTATTAGAAATAAGATTAGCAATACGTGAACAATAACACCTTGCTAAATGTTTATACTTTTAATATGCCAATTTTCAGACAAATATAAGTTTTTCGTCTACCGATTTTCAGATATGTCTCTTTAGTTATGGCCTGGATGTTCCATATTCGATCCCTTCCATACATTTTTATCTCCTTTAATATTTTTGCCCACGAAACCTTCTTACCCTTCCCCCTTACGCCACCTCCTCCTGGTAACTCTGCTTTCCCTCCTTTAGACATCACATTTGATAAATCTCTTATTTTATCTACCAAACAAATGTTACACATCCGTCTTTTCCATCAACAATCAATTTCATAAACCACAAATGACAAAACTTAGTTTGAAGTCTTGATAATTTGGCCGACAACAACTGATAGGTTTTATGCAAATCTATGAACTAAAACCCTAAGTTCACATGCAACCTAGAAAGGATCTATTTTTTCTTACTTTGAACATGTAACTAATTCCTAAAGGCCAAACAAAAATTAACTAAAAGAATAAATCAGAAAAACTAACCTTTAGTTTTTTCTTGCAAGCTAAGCAGCACAAGTGTCCTGCCTCAAATGAGATCACACCCAGGGAGCCAGATGGACAGGTCACGAAAATTCCAGAGAGAACAGAAGAGAATAGCACTAGATTATGAGGTCCAGGGGTCCCTATTTATAGGCTACCAAATGACCCTTAGAGATAAACCTCGTTTGACTTTCAAACATAGATAAACCCAATCTCTAAGCCATTTTCCGGATTATTTACACGCGCGCCGCAGCCTATACATTGGTGCGTCGCGCGTGTTAATTCAACTATTGAATTGGAACAACTTGATAGGTTTTCTGCAAACCATGAACTAAATAACCTAAGTTCACATGCAACCTATAAGGATCTATGTTTTCTTCTAATTGAACATATAACAAAAAACCTAGAGGCCAAAAAAAGAAACTAAAGGTCAAAACAGAAAAACCAACCTTTATTTCTTGGAAGCTGAGCAGCAAAATTATCCTGCCTCAAATGAAATCACACCCAAGCTGAGAGGTATATGGATCGAAAATTCCAGAGAGTATCTAGGTCAAAAGTGGCGCAGAAATAGGGTTTTAGGAACCCCTATTTATAGTTACAGAATAACCAGTTGATAAGCCTTAAGGATAAACCTTTTTGAATTCAAATAAGATAAACCTTTTATCTTATAATTCAAACTCCTATTTATCCTATTATATATCAAAATCGATTTATATATATATATATATATATATATATATATATATATATATATATATATATATATATATATATATATATATATATATATATATATATATATATATATATATATATATATATATATATATATAAAATCGATTTCCACACTGGTCACTCCCACTGTCACTTACTCAACTATTGAATAATTACAGTTTTAGTCCCTACACCTTTAATTAATTAATTTAATCCCCAAATTAAATCCAATTAATTCTGGATTAATTCCTAATTAATTAATATAGTTTCTAATTAATATATTATCACTTTAATATATTAATAAACCATATATTTAATTCCTGTTGATTTATTAATCCCATAATAAATCAACCTTTCTCTCTACCGAATTTTCTACCAAACCTCCAGCCATGAGGGCAACCCAAATGGACTGTGCTTCTATTAATTAGGTAAATACTAATTATTAGTCATGGCTTAGACACCTAATCCAACAGTCTCCCACTTGGATAAGTCTATGACTATAATTACCGATTTAGCCTCTAATTAACCAGCACTTGTAGCTTCCTAGAAACCAATGCCAAACTCTGATCTAATCAGTCCTGTCCATAGATAAGTGATCAGATGATCCTTCGTCCAACAAGATATTTTTCAGACTCAAGACATGGATAAAATCAATCTGGTCTGATTCACTGTTCCTCGATTTCCGATTTGCATATGACTCTTAGACTACCAATTTAGTCCCGGTTGGCCAACCATTTTAGTCAACTTCAAAATCATCGAGAGGCCTACAGATATCTGTTCCCGTTAGGGTCAAGGGACGAATAAACTTCGACTCATATACTTATGTCTTTTACCAAACAAATTACTCACAACAATACGTTTTATAACACCGAGTTACCGATGCGTTTTCGTATTATCAATGAATAACCGTCTAGTAAATCATAACTCATATGTCTTAGCTTAAAGATCAAAAGATATTATCGTCTCAATATTGCTCGTGATGTAATCCATGAAGCAATCCATTGAGCGCGGGTTTATCCAATACTCAAATCTCCATTTCCAAGTACTCACGAATGGTGCAGCAATCCAATTGTAATGTCTAACTCCTTAGACAATCTATTACCAATTCATGACAGCCTTACTTCATACTTACTCCCTAAAAGTATGAGCGACTGTGGATATTTGAATAATCCAATTATTCAGGGAGTAAAACATGCAAAATGAAACACAATGATATATATTGACAAAATTAGTAAACCATTACTCATTAATAAATCTCTATTATTAAATCAAAAAAGTCAAATACATTATCATTGTTACAAGTTTCAAAAAAAAACTATCTAATTACAAAAACTTATATCATCTCTTAATCCAATGCTCCTAGCATGCTGATTATGCTTAATCCTACTCAGAGCCTTTGTCAAGGGATCTGCAGGATTATCTTCCGATGATACCCTCTTTACCACGAGGTGACCTTCTTCTACCCTATGTCTGATATAGTGGTACTTTCTGTTGATATGTCTGGACTTTCCATGATCTCGCGGTTCCTTTGTCAAGGCGACCGCGCCTTCGTTATCGCAGAACAGTTCCAAGGGCTCTTGAATACTCGGGACTACTCCAAGGTCACCGATAAAGTTCTTCAGCCAAGCCGCTTCCTTTGACGCTTCACTTGCTGCTATGTACTCTGATTCGCACGTAGAATCAGCCACTGTTTCTTGCTTGGAACTTTTCCAAGTAACTGCTCCACCGTTCAAAAGGAATACCCAGCCCGACTGAGACCGACCACTGTCTCTATCCGTCTGAAAGCTGGCATCTGTATATCCTTCAACTCTCAAGGTATCACTTCCACCGAGGACTAACACCATGTTCTTTGTCCTTCGCAGATACTTGAGTATATTTTTCACAGCTATCCAATGCGCCCTTCCAGGGTTACTCCGGTACCGACTGACCATGCTTAAAGCAAAGGCCACGTCAGGGCGAGTACACGTCATAGCGTACATGATCGATCCTACAGCCGAAGCATAAGGTACCCGACTCATTTCAGCTATTTCTTCGTCTGTACTCGGACTTTGAGTCTTACTCAATTTTGCATTACTTTGGATAGGCAGCTCTCCCTTCTTGGAATTTTCCATACTAAACCTTTTCAGTACCTTTTCCAAGTATGTACCCTGACTAAGTCCAATTAGTCTCTTCTTCCTATCTCTCAATATTCTTATCCCGAGAATATAGGCAGCCTCTCCTAGGTCCTTCATGGCGAAACATTTCCCAAGCCAAGCATTGACATCTTGCAAGGTTGGAATATCGTTTCCCATGAGCAGTATGTCATCGACATACAGCACCAGAAAAGTGACTATACTCCCACTAGCCTTGACATATACGCAAGACTCATCCTCGCTCCTAGAGAAACCAAACTTTTTGACTTTCTCATGGAAACAAAGATTCCAGCTGCGAGAAGCTTGCTTCAATCCGTAGATTGATCTCTCAAGCTTACACACCTTATTAGGATACTTTGCATCGACAAAACCCTCTGGCTGATTCATGTAAACATCCTCAGTCAACTTCCCATTAAGGAAAGCGGTTTTGACGTCCATCTGCCAAATTTCATAGTCATGAAATGTAGCTATGGCCAGCATAATCCTAATAGACTTTATCTTGGCTACTGGTGAGAAGGTCTCGTCATAGTCAACCCCTGGGGTTTGAGTAAAGCCCTTCGCAACCAGTCTTGCCTTGAAAGTGTGTACCTTTCTGTCCATGTCGGTCTTCTTCTTGAAGATCCATTTGCACCCGACTGTCTTTCGACCCGGTACGTTGTCAACCAAGTTCCAAACTTGATTGTCATACATGTACTTGATCTCGCTATCCATGGCCTCTTTCCACTTGGCAGACTCAGGGCCCGCCACTGCTTCCTGGTAGTTAGCTGGTTCATCCAAATTTATCAGTGTCCTATCACTGACAAACGTGTCCCCATCCGAAGTTATATGGAACCCATAAAACTCGGGTGGCATGCTAACCCTACCGGAACGCCTAAGAGGTAAGGATACATCTGTCGGACCAACAAGAACTTCTTCCTCATGTTGGTTGCTAGTTTCTCCTAAGGTTGCGTCATCTGATGACTCTTGAATTTCTTCCAGATCAATGGTACTCCCACTGTCCTCTTTGAATATGAGCTCTCTCTCGAAAGATCGCTCGTCTAGCTACAAAGACCACGTCCTCGCTCGGTCTGTAGAATAGATATCCAAAGGACTGTTTGGGATAACCAAGGAAGAAACACCTTTCGCTTCTTTCTGCGAGTTTTTCTTGAGTCTCTCGTCTAACGAAAGCCTCACAACCCCAGACTTTGATATGTGCCAACGAGGGAACTTTCCCCGTCCACATTTCATGAGGTGTTTTAGCAACCTTTTTAGTAGGGACACGATTGAGGATATGGGCGGCAGTCTCTAAGGCATACCCCCAGAAGTGAATGGGAAGTGAAGCTCGACTCATCATGGAACGAACCATGTCCAACAGGGTTCGGTTGCACCTCTCTGCAACACCGTTCAACTGCGGTGTCCTGGGAGGTGTCAACTACGAAACTATTCCGCATTCCTTTAGATAGTCTAGGAACTCGATACTTAGATACTCTCCGCCTCTGTCGGACCTGAGCATCTTTATCTTCCTGCCTAATTGATTTTCTACCTCGTTCTTAAACTCTTTGAACTTTTCAAAGGTGTCCGACTTGTGCTTGATCAAGTAGATATAACCATATCTACTAAAATCGTCAGTAAAGGTCACGTAGAACCGCGTGCCATCCTTTGTGGTTGATCTGAATAGACCACACACATCCGTGTGAATGATGTCCAGCAAACCCTCACCTCTTTCAAAAGATCCTTTGAAAGGTGATTTAGTCATCTTGCCCAACAGACAAGATTCGCATACATCATCCGACCTGAGGTCGAATGATTCCAACACTCCATCCTTTTGGAGTTGGGCGATGCGTTTCTTGCTGATGTCCCCGAGCCGACTATGCCACAGACATGCCTTTTCTACACCACTAGTAGAATCAATATAATTTACACTATGTCCTAAATTGTCAACACATTCAACAGTTTCATACACACCATCACAAGGATAAGCAATAAAAATCAAAATACCATTTTTGAAAACAGAAATAGAACCAATTTTATTATCAAAAGAAAATTGAAATCCTTGTCTGAACAATGCGTGAAATGAAATAATATTTCTTGCCATTTCTGGCGAATAGCAACAATTAAATAATTCTAAACTAACATCACTACTAAGCACTAAACTATAAACTCCAATCGTGGTAACAGGGGACGATCTCCTATTGCCCATGATCAAGTTCAGTCTACCGTGCTCCACCTCCCTGCTTTCCTTTAGGCCCTGCAGATCAGAACAAATGTGAAAACCACATCCTGTATCAAGGACCCAAGAATTAGAAGATGGTGAGTTTTTAGAGATAGTGTATATACCTGCTGTCGATGGCTTTACTTTCCCATCCTTGACATCCTGCAAGTATTTGGGGCAGCTTCTCTTCCAATGGCCCTTCTCTTTGCAGTAAAAACAGTTGGCTTCATCGGGGTTGGCCACACAAGGAATGTGGGAAGTCTTGGTTCTCGAGCCATTACTGGATGACCCGACCTGAACCTTTTCCCTCCAATTTTGCTTAGGAGGGCCCTTCCTTTTCTTTCCTTTGCCACTTCCAATGGCTAAGACGGGCTGATTGACCGAGGGTACACTTTTACCCTTCATCCCGTCCTCAGCAACTCGAAGCATGCGATGCAACTCAGTCAGGTTAGCCTGATTGTTGTTCAAATGATAAGCCAGCCTGAACTGGTCATAAGAACTCGGTAGGGAGTTAAGCACTATGTCAACGGCCAACTCCTCCGGTACAGGCATCGCAAGCTTTCTAAGCCGCTCCACGTAACCTTGCATTCTTTGCACATGAGCGCAGATGGACTCTCCATCTTTAGGTTTGCTGTTCGTGAAGTCCTTGACCACCTCGCACCTCTCGATGCGCTCTTGCTTGCGGAACTTTTCCGCAAGCTCCTTGTGCATCTCAAAGGGCCAGTAGTCTTCATATATCCTTTGCAATTCGGGGTTCATTGTGGCGATCATGATACATGCCACTTTGGTCGCATCATCAGAATGTTTTTGGTACGAGGCAATTTCCTCGGGAGTAGCAGTTTCAGGGTCAACATCGACAAGCTCAGTCTCGAGAACATACTCTTTGTTCTCGTACCTCAGAGCCATCTTGATGTTTCTAATCCAGTCATTGTAGTTTGTCCCGTTCAATTGAACCTTGGAACACAGTGAGAGGATAGAGGGAACACTGGAGTTTGATTGGGGAGCGGATTGATCAGCAGAAGACATCTATAAAAGAAGGTAAGTTTAATTAGATACTTGTCGGTCCTTATAATAACCCAATATAAAATAAGGCTAGGATCCAACTATAACAATTTGCAACATAGAAGAGGGATGCCGTAATCTATAAGCAAATTTTATAAAGGTAGGCGAATGACGATTCAGCCAATTCCACCGCGGAAAAATAATCTTATTATAAATGGAATTCCTAGTTTCTTTTGAGATATATTGAACTGTTCAATAGCATGTTTAATCTCGGATATGCCCCACCGTTTGTGATTGGGATGCCGAGGATCACAAACCGGGTGTGAATAACCATGCAAATTAGCTTGGTACTCTCGGGGTCCATTATCATCTCAAATTGATGTGCCGGTAAACCACACACGCTCCATCAACAATGATAACACCCAAGACACCCATTGCCACTCTTTATGAACCCCCATTGGTGTACCGGTAAACCACACACGCTCCACCAACGTTTCGTAAAGTGCAATGTGCAATTTCATGGGGTAGCATCAAATTCACATTTTTTCCTAAAGTAACTAGATTGGGATTTTATAAATGGTTCTAGTACTTTGATCATTATACTTTTAATGATTAAGTGGTTCTGTCAAACCCGTTCGGCTAACGACCCTCCACTGATCAGGCGAGCGGTGGGTCAGAGTGTTCACCCATTAGACTACCATTTTATAGGCAGTCTCCTTATACCCACTTTATAGACCAGCTTCGTGAATGAGGCCTACTATTGATTTGACTAACCAAATTTATCTCATATATATATAGTATTAACTTTTAATAATATATATAAGATGTATTTTAAAATCCTTTAAAATATTCAAGGTTTATCTTTTAATTTTACCAAATTTAACAATTAAATTTTAAATTAAATTAAACCTTAAATTCGATTTAATCAATTTTAATTACCAATTAATTAAATTAATTAAATATAAATATTTTAAACATTTTAAAATATTTTTTCCAGATTTTTCTATTAATTTCGCAATTTTTAAATTAATTAAATCCTTTTGAATTATCTTTTAATTAACAATTAATTAAATTAATACAAATGAAGATAGGTTTATCCAAATTAATCAAATTAATTAAAACCTATCCTAAACCCCCTAAAAATCGAATTCAAATAATGGGGTTTAAGGTTATCCATTTAATTAACAAATAAAGTTACCAAAAATAGAAAACCTTCGAAAACCCTAATTACAATTTTCGAAATTAGCAAGAGGGGGGATTAGGGTTTTCAAAATCCTAATCCTAGAAATCGATCCATGATAAAATTAGGGTTTATAGGCTTTAAACCCTAAAACAGTTATAACAATTCAACAAGAAAACAAAACAGGCTCTGATACCACTGATAGGTTTTCTGCAAACCATGAACTAAATAACCTAAGTTCACATGCAACCTATAAGGATCTATGTTTTCTTCTAATTGAACATATAACAAAAAACCTAGAGGCAAAAAAAAGAAACTAAAGGTCAAAACAGAAAAACCAACCTTTATTTCTTGGAAGCTGAGCAGCAAAATTATCCTGCCTCAAATGAAACCACACCCAAGCTGAGAGGTATATGGATCGAAAATTCCAGAGAGTATCTAGGTCAAAAGTGGTGCAGAAATAGGGTTTTAGGAACCCCTATTTATAGTTACAGAATAACCAGTTGATAAGCCTTAAGGATAAATCTTTTTGAATTCAAATAAGATAAATCTTTTATCTTATAATTCAAACTCCTATTTATCCTATTATATATCAAAATCGATTTATATATATATATATATATATATATATATATATATATATATATATATATATATATATATATATATATATATATATATATATATATAATCGATTTCCACACTGGTCACTCCCACTGTCACTTACTCAACTATTGAATAATTACAGTTTTAGTCCCTGCACCTTTAATTAATTAATTTAATCCCCAAATTAAATCCAATTAATTCTGGATTAATTCCTAATTAATTAATATAGTTTCTAATTAATATATTATCACTTTAATATATTAATAAACCATATATTTAATTCCTGTTGATTTATTAATCCCATAATAAATCAACCTTTCTCTCTACCGAATTTTCTACCAAACCTCCAGCCATGAGAGCAACCCAAATGGACTGTGCTTCTATTAATTAGGTAAATACTAATTATTAGTCATGGCTTAGACACCTAATCCAACACAACTTTAGCCCCTGTCCTCTTGATTAATCTAAATAATGCCACAGAAATCAATCCAATTAATTCCTGATTGATTATTAATCAATTAATATAGTTTCTAATTAATATATTATCACTTTAATATATTAACAAACTATTTCTTTTATTCTTATTGATTTATTAATCACATAATAAATCAATATTTTTCTCTACCGAACTTTCTACCAAACCTCCAGCTATGAGGGCAACCCAAATGGACTATGCTACTATTAATTAGGTAAATACTAATTATTAGTCATGGCTTAGACACCTAATCCAACAGACTCCCACTTGGATAAGTCTATGACTATAATTTCCAATTTAACCTCTAATTAATCAGCAAACTGTAGCTTCCTAGAAACTGCTGCCGAACTCTGACCTAGTCAGTTCTGTCCATAGATAAGTGATCAGATGATCCTCCGTTCAACAAGATATTTTCAGACATGAGACATGGATTGAGATCAATCTCTGTCTGACACACTGTTTCCGGATCTCCGATTTTGCATATGACATAAGACTTCTAATTGAACATATCAATTCAGTCATGGCTGGCCAGCACTTTAGTCAACTTCAAAATCATCGAGAGGCCTATAGATATCTGTTTCCCGTCAAGGTCATGGGACGAATAAGCTTCGACTCATATGCTTATCTATGCAGTTATCGCGGTCAAAACCGTTATCGCGGTAACCTACCGATATTTAATTTTGCGGTTTTCGCGGTGGTATAGCGGTGATATAGCGGTTTTTTAGTAATATGTAGAATTTATATATTAGACTATTACTAGTAGAATTAATATCATAAAGTCATTCAAAAAACTTCACATAAGGCTTAATTTAATACATAAGTCACATAACATAACATTCTAATATAGAAAATGTCAAAGTATCAAATTCAAATTTAATCAACATCCAAGTCATCATCGACCAAACCATTCACTTCTTCATGAAAATCCTCCACACGGATTATCACGGTAAATCGCGGTTAATTATCGCGGTAAATCGCGTTAAATCGCGGAAAATAGCGGTAAAACGCGGCGATTTTATCGGTACCGCTATTTTCCACCGCTAAACTGAACCGCGATTATGCTGACCACCGTGAACCGCGATACCGACGCTATACCGGCGCTATACCGGCGCAATTAACTGCATAGATGCTTATATCTTTTTCCAGATAAATCATTCACAACAGCACGTTTTATAACACTGAGTTACCGATGCGTTTTCGTACTATCAATGAACAACCGCCTCATAAATTATAACTCTTATCTCTCCACTTCAAGAACATAAGATATTATCGTCTCAACATTGCTCGTGATGTAATCCATGAAGCAATCTATTGAGCGTGGGTTTATCCAATACTCAAATCTCCATTTCCAAGTACTCATGAACGTTGCAGCAATCTTATTGCTATGTCTAACTCCTTAGACAATCTACAAACCAATTCATGACAGTCTTCCTTCATACTTACTCCCTAAAAGTATGAATGACTGTGGATATTTGAATAATCCAATTATTCAGGAAGTAAGACATGCGAAAGCGAAACATAAAATCTGACTGACAGCTACTCCTGCTTATTACCAAGTCTCCATGAGGTAATCACCAAGTTGGATTTATCATAAGTATTATCGGTTTCTTATTCTCTTTTAAACTTTCAATTCAAGCCTTTTGTATCTATGTCTATTTTAACTCAATGACCTTTTCCTCTTTCTATGTATCCAAGTGTCTAACACTTATACACTTTATTGCAGATAATCCAATCGGATACTCTTCCAATAATATCTCATTTTGTCATTCTATCTTTCTCTCTCACAACTCCATTCCGGTGAAGTGTACCGTGACTGCCCATGGTTCTCGTGGTCTTTAGTCCACATGACTACACCCTAAGACTATTTCGAGGCAACATGATGTGCCGGTGAACCACACTCGCTCCATCAAAAACCAACGAAACTCTTTAACCATGAAGTCCTACAGCACCACGTCCTGGTGTAAACAATTACTGATTTGAAACTCCTTTCAAAACATTCACCCTAATCATTACCCAATGATTTCTCACTGACAACGCCTAGTAATATCATATATTTTAGTCGTTGTTGAGCCCTATTCTTAGTGAAATTATATCATATATCTACTGGTATTACTCACTTTTCGTGCCAGCACTTGATTGGAAAGAAATAATGAAAACAGGGACTAAAAGCGTGCAATCTGGAAGAAGTTTCAAGATCAAGGCAAAATCAGGAAAATACGTACGCACGCCGCGGAAATCATCAAGGCGCGACGCGGTGATGAGGCGGTGGAAAACATTCAAATTCTGAAGAAACCGGGATAAACCCCTACGCGCGACGCGGGATCCATAAAAGCGCGGCGCGGTCTCGAGATTTTTGCAAGTATAAATAGAGGCTTTTAGGTCGAAAAAACGAGCGAAGACCTGGTGTAAAATCGACCCACAAGGCTCTTTGACTCCAAGATTTAGCTTCAAGAACCATCTTTTGGTATTTCTATGTTTTTATCTTTATTTTTCATTTAGTTCAATAGTTAGTGATAGTGGCTAGTGTCCTTGGGAGTGACAACCATTGACATTGAGTCTTTTAGTTTTAGTTTTCCAGTGTTTGTTACTGTTTTGGAACCTTAGAATCTGTTTTGGTTAATTATAATCATTCAGTTTATGTTAAGTGTTGGTTTTTCGGTATTTATGCTTGTTATTGGATTATGAATGTTTGTTTTGTATTTGGATGCTGGAATAACCTTGATTGGACTGATTTCCCTTGCTGATTTCAGTGGCCAACTAGGGTTAGCTTTTTGGTCTGAACTTAGCCAGTGACTGTTCATTTGGACTTTAGTTATTGGTTTAGTTTATGTTTTGTTTGTGTTTGATGTTTGAATGGCCTTTGTTTGCTTCTGAATTGGAGATGTACTTCTGATTTCAGTAAGTGACTAGGTTTGGTTGATAGTTTTAGTTTAGTTTATGCTCTTTGGGATTGATAGTTAAAAGTTAGGAACTAGGTCCTCTGACTGTAGCGTGACACTGCAGTTGGTAATCTGTCACCTGTCTCGACCACGTAACTCCTATGGATCGACCCTGACTTCCACTGTGCTAAGTGAGAGTGAGGTTATTTTTCTTATTTTTGACGGCATGACGACCGCTGCGATGTCAAATTTTGGCGCCGTTGCCGGGGAGTTGTGAGCTTGAGATTAGGTGATTTGTAGGACTTGTTAGTTTAGTTTCTTTTTAGTTGGTTAGTAATTTTGATTTTTTTTTGTTTTTGATTTTTCGGGCGTGTTACATTAGTGCATGCATACCCGTAGGGGTGAGCAATTATCCCCTTTGCATTTTGACTTAGAGATTGAGCGAACTGCACGCAAGATCCGTGCACGTAGGCGCTTGAATACAATGAGTTTCAATAATGTCAGTAGTAGTCTGGTGAGTGTTGCCCAGGAACCCTCGGGTGAGGCAACGGGGATGTCATTCATTCCCCTGGTTTCAGAACTTCAGCCCCTGCACCTATACCTTCATGCACTCCGCCGTCGATTCCACCATTTCAACCTTTATCCCAACCTCAGTCCACAAGCCCATTTACATCTGCCATGTCTTGGGGAGCGCTGACCCGTGATGGTACCCCAGTATCTAGACAGCAGACACCTATTTCCCAACCCATTTCTCAACCAGCACCAATACTTTTTAAACCTCAAACCACATTCCAACCTATACCACCGCAACAACAATACCAGCAACCACCTCAGCAGCAGTACCAGTATCAAGAGGCTGAGGAGAGATATGATGAAGAAGATGAAGGATGGGTTCTACCAGCACCACAGCAACCATGGAACCGAGGTCGGGGACCTCCAAGAAGAGCACAGCATCAGCAACCACCACAAGGTCAGCAGAGATATAACGATCATCACTTTTATGGTAATCCTGCTCAACCCTTGTATTTTGCACAACCGAAGGGGCAATCGGTTGCATCGCACTTCCAGCCACGAGAGTACGATGACTCGTTGCCCATTTACATTCTTGAGGATATAGAATCTCAAGTAGAAATTAGGCCTCAGTTGTTAGGGATATTACCGGAATTTAGGGGGTACAAACAGGATGACCCATACAATCACTTGTATGAGTTTATAGCCATAGCCAATGCTAACACCCCTAGGAATACTAATAAGAACCTTTTTAGACTAAGATTGTTCCCATTCACTCTTAAGGACAAAGCCAAATATTGGTTTACATCCTTACCCTCGAATAGCATCACTACATGGGATCAACTCAAAGCTAAGTTCTTACAAGAATTCTATCCGGCAAGCAAGACAACAGAAATCAGGAGGGCTATTCAGGATTTCCAGCAGAAGCCTGGAGAAGCTTTTCATGAGGCATTGGACCGTTTAAAGGAGCTGATGAGGTCATTCCCTCATCACGATATTCCCAAGTGGCAACTGGTCAAGGTATTCTTTGAAGGAGCAAGCGAGACGAGCCAAGCTATGATTAACGCGTCATCTAGTGGCACTATTATGATGCAAGACCCGGAGGAGGCTTGGCGGTTTTTGGAGCAGCTAAGTAAAGGTTCCAAGGCGAATTTTTCTACAAGGAAGACGGTAGGCACTGCTGCAGCAATAGGAGCTGATGCCGACTAGAAAAAGGATGTAAAGAAGGAGATAAGTGAGCTCAATAGGAAATTTGATAGGCTTGTGTCTACTCTGCAGAATGGACCTCAGAGTCAGCCATAAGGAGGTCAAGGAGGACCAAAGACTCAAGAAGCAAATCAAGTCTTTGGGCAGGGTCAAGGACAGTATGGCAATGGACGACCCTACAGACCATATAACCAAGGTCAGCAGAATTTCAATAACCAGAGGCAGAACAACTACCAAGGGCAGTCATCTACCCCGCCCAGGCAGCATCAACCGGCAAATGGCAATACCAATGGAAATGGTAGCAGCAACAATAGGGGGCCCAATAACTCCGTCAACAATGCCCTAGGGACGCAGGAGGATCTGGTCGCAAAAATGTATGAAATGTTCAATACAACACAGCAGCAGTTGCAGGCCAATGCGAAAGCCATCGTCAATATGGAGAGGCAAATCGCCCAAATTGCTGAAGACCAACGAAAAAGAGATAATGGGAAGCTGCCAAGTACCACAGAAGTTAATCCGACCCATGGTCAGCGGGCCGAATAGGAACATGTCAACATTGTCGATGCTGAATGGAGGAAAGTCACTCTGGAAGATCTGCTAGAATCTGGAAATGAGGCAGAGAGTAAAGAAGAAGAAGCTACAGAAGAGGTAGAAATTGAAAAGGAAAATAGGGAAGACGAGGAATTAAAGGAAATTGCTGTTGAGAAGGAAGCTCAACCGAAGGAGAATAAGGATGGCCAGGAGGAAAAGCAGCTGATCATAGCTGGGATCAAACAAAGAAAGAAGGCCAAGAAGGGGAAGACAAAGCAAGAAGCATCTAAATCGACAGGGCCATCGATGAACCAACCTTTGTGGGATGAACTTACGAACGCTCCCGAGGATACAAGAATTCTTCGGGAAATGTGCGAAAAAAACGAAAAAAGTAATACTCCCACACCTGACACTGTGAGGTTGACTTTTAAAGCGAGTGAAGCACTGTTGGGAACACTGCCCAAGAAAGAAAAGGACCCTGGGTCACCACTGATCACTGCTACTGTAGGAGATGTGGTCATTAGGAACACCTTGCTGGATTTGGGAGCAAGTGTGAATGTGCTACCGGGATACTTGTATGATAAATACAAGAATGAGGAATTAGAGCCAGCAAAGACTGTGTTACAGCCGGCTGATCAGTCAACCAGAGTATCCCGAGGTAAGCTTACTAATGTCATAGTAAAGGTTGGGGACTTCTTTTACCCAGTGGACTTTTTATTCATGGAGTATGAGAGTCAGGAGGATGCGCCCGCGTTGATATTAGGACGTCCGTTCTTGGCTACAGCTGGCGCTATTATCGACTGTAAAACAGGAGATTTGGACATCTTCTTGGGGTCGAGAAAAAGAAGGTTAAATATGTTCGGCAGTCCCATATCTCTACCTCAAGGGTATGACGATAAGAATTTAGACAGCAACTTACTGATGGAGCCTGGGGTTAGGGACAAAAGAACAATATGGACGCGACCGGGAGAAGGAGAAAAAGAGGAAGTCTTGAAGGACACAAAGGAGCATCCATTGTCCACCATTGACAAGGAGCAGCTGCTGGACATGATGGAGATGTTGGAAGCAAGGCACCAACAGTATGAGAAGGATGCAAGGGAAAGAGAAGCAATGATCTTTCAGCTCCTAGAAGCCCAACAACAATGGATTAGCGGGGTTAGTGACAGGATGACTCAGCTCACTTCGTTGATGTCAATGATGGCCCATAATTTTGAACCAAATCACAAGGAGATGCCATCAGGAATTCAAGAAGAATAGAAGAAGGAGCAACACGTCTGGCTGAAGACGTTAAACTTAGCGCTTGTTGGGAGACAACCCATATTTTCATAGGTTAGGTACTGTATTCTTATGAGTAATTAGGAAATTATATCATCGTCATTTGCAGGTATTATTGGTCCAAGGCAAGTGTGGGGTTGTTTTGAAGAAAGTTGAATTTTTGATGACCGCGCCGCGGTCAGGCAGATTGCGTGTTGCGGGATCGTAAACCAACCCGCTGCGCAGGGGTTGATTTGGGAGAATGCGTGCCGCGGTTCGCTCATATCCGCGTCGTGGGAATTGATCGGTCGGATTTTTTCGATATTAAGGTAAGCCGCGACACTATTCACACACACCACGCCTCGGAGCTCGGATCATCGAAATTTTCTCGTGTTTTTTCTTGCTCATTTCATTCCTACTACCAAGGTACGTCATTCTAACTAGCTTTTACTTGTTAAAACTAGTTATTAGGCAGTTGATTTTGGTGATTTCTTCAAAAACTCAAAAACTTAAAAATCGTCAATGCTGACTCGTAGGGTGTTTATTTTGCCAAATAATGACCCTAGATGAGTTAGTCGGCACTTAGGCTACCTTGTAGTGTATTTGGATTGAGTTTAAACAGGTTAAATCGTGAGTTTGGATTTGGAATTGAAAACAGCCGCTCGCCGCGCCGCGCCGCGCCGCGCCGCGCCCCGCCCTGGTTCTTGGGCCGCGCCGCGGTGCGGTGGGGAAGAAAAGGACCTAAATTGCAATTTTTTTTTCCTTTTGTGCAGATGTCGTTCAGATTAGATCACCAGTTTCTTCAGTTCCCCGCTGAGCTGGATAGTTCAGTGGAGTACATTTCACAGAGGGATGCCCTCATTGGTCGCCGGGTTCTCGAGGCGACGATCATCGATCGGGACATTCTGCGAGATGCTGGGCTTTGGGGCGAGATCAAGCCATTTTTGCACCGCACATGGGTTGATGGAGAGGCCAGGTTCACATGCCGAGGCTGGGACAGGCTCATGGCCACCGAGGAGGACACAGTATATACCGAGCTTCTGTTGGAGTTCCTATCTACTGTCCGTTTTGCACCGGGTTCTCGGGAGGCCCGTTCTAGGCTCGTACGGTTTAGATTGGGGGTGTGCACAGGGAGTGCAACCTCCGGGAGTTTGGGAGGCATACTGGTATATACACGGAGGCGGATCTACAGCACCGCCACTTCGCGCAGTTCCTTACGGCGTGCATTCAGGGGCAACACGAGAGGGCTGCCAATATGGAGGTTTGGGCACCATTGTCCAATGTATTCTACGAGGCGGGGACATCCAGAGAGAGTCATCTTCGCGATCCACTTCACCGACTCATGCACCGGATCGTCTCCACCTCCATCATGCATCGGGAGGGGGGCGAGAAGGTGTCTGGCGAGGACATGACGTATCTCTGGTCCTCCCTGACCCCTCCAGGTTCCTTCACCTTCCGTTTGCCCTAGTTGTCTCCCTGTCCACCCGTGCGACGGGTGCATCTGCCAGCAGTCCCCTGGGTCGTGGGTATTTCATCACCCGCTTAGCCCGTTCGTACCGGATTCTTACTGCTCCGGTTGTGGCATCCTTGACCGCTCTACCTCCAATTCACACTACAGCGCGAGCCCTGGAGAAGATGGGGCTTATTGAGCAGCAGCGCCCAGGCCAGTTTGTGAGGGTGGCGACTGAGGCACCTCAGGACCCCCTGCCAGCTTACGCTCAGCCGGGTAGGAGACGCAGGAGGCCGGCGGCTCCAGCAGATCCAGCACCACAGCCATAGCAGGAGGAGATGACAGAGATGAGGCGACTGCAGGATCAAGTCGCTAGGATGGAGGACCAGCTGGAGTGGACCGGGGAGGTACTTTTGGAGTTAGCCACACAGCAGGGACAGCGCCCCCGACCATTCCCAGCCCGAGCACATGATCATGAGGCTGGTTCTTCCAGGCCACCAGGTGGCAAATGATGTATTTTCTTTTTCTTTTTTTGGATATCTGTACTGTACCTATGACACTACTATCTTTGAGTTGTTTATATTTTATTTGTTTATTCTGTTTGCATTTGATGTTTTTGTTGAGTCATGCATGTTATACCAAAATGGATATCTGTACTGTACCTATGACACTACCGGCATGTTCACTGTTGCGCTACAACTCCAGAACACGAAATCGAGGGCCTTTTTGTTCGTATTTTGTACCTGTGATACCGAGTTCCAACCAAGCGATACACCGTCCAAAGGGGTAACTCTTTCTCCCTTGTTCTAAATAATTTTTGTACAACGGGGACGTTGTACGATTTTAAGTGTGGGGTGTGGACGGTCGAAAGAGTAATTTTTTTGAAATTTTTGCAGAAATGACCGATTTTCAAAAGATTTTAGCAACTTTTTCAAAATTTTTATTAGATTATAATTTTGAAATGAATAGTTTGTGATTGTTTATAGCACTGGTATTTTTCGAGAGATACTGGTTAGTTGTGATCATGCTATTAGTTGAGTCAAATAAGTTGAGTTTTAGGAGTTAGAAGATTGGACTGTTTTAGGATTGGAATTTAGGAAGGAACTGTCAATCAGTGGCCTTTGTTGTTCGAGCCGGTAGGTCTAAAATGGGTGGGCCTTACGCACCTTGCCACCTAAGATCGTCTTGTTTGGGATGGTATTTCCGAAAGCTCGCTACACGGACAACATCGAAAGTCATGGACAATTCTTTTATGGCCTTTAGAATCTGAATGAGTACGTACACTTCATTGTGGACAAAAAATTTGTAATCAAGGGTTCTCTAGAAAGCCATGAATTCCAAAGAACATTCCTATTATGTTTTCACGAACTATTTCACTCTAACTCATAAGGCAATAAGCTTTGAAACTGAATACAATCAAAAATTGTTTGAATCTTAGTTAAAATCTATTAAAAACTCTCTTGCTTGGGGACAAGAAAGGCACAAGTGTGCGGTGTTTGACAATGCCTAGTAATATCATATATTTTAGTCGTGGAAAACATTCAAATTCTGAAGAAACAGGGATAAACCCCTACGCGCGACGCGGGATCGATAAAAGTACAGCGCGGTCTCGAGATTTTTGCAACTATAAATAGAGGCTTTTAGGTTGAAAAAACGAGCGAAGACCTGGTGTAAAATCGACCCCCAAGGCTCTTTGACTCCGAGATTCAGCTTCAAGAACAATCTTTTGGTTTTTTTATGTTTTTATCTTTAATTTTCATTTAGTTCAATAGTTAGTGATAGTGGCTAGTGTCCTTGGGAGTGACAACCATTGACATTGAGTCTTTTATTTTAGTTTTCCAGTGTTTGTTACTATTTTGGAACCTTGGAATCTGTTTTGGTTAATTATAATCATTCAGTTTATGTTAAGTGTTGGTTTTTCGGTATTTATGCTTGTTATTGGATTGTGAATGTTTGTTTTGTGTTTGGATGCTTGAATGACCTTGATTGGACTGATTTCCCTTGCTGATTTCAGTGGCCAACTAGGGTTAGCTTTTTGGTCTGAACTTAGCCAGTGACTGTTCATTTGGACTTTAGTTATTGGTTTAGTTTATGTTTTGTTTGTGTTTGATGTTTGAATGGCCTTTGTTTGCTTCTGAATTGGAGATGTACTTCTGATTTCAGTAAGTGACTAGGTTTGGTTGATAGTTTTAGTTTAGTTTATGCTCTTTGGGATTGATAGTTAAAAGTTAGGAACTAGGTCCTCTGACTGTAGCGTGACACTGCAGTTGGTAATCTGTCACCTGTCTCGACCACGTAACTCCTGTGGATCGACCCTGACTTCCACTGTGCTAAGTGAGAGTGAGGTTATTTTTCTTATTTTTGACCGCATGACGACCGCTGCGATGTCACTCACGCGTGTTCAAAATCCATTTAGTATTCTCAGCCAGGTCATATCCTGAATCCAACTTCCTATGCTCTAAGCATCAAGTCATCAGGATATGTTCATAACACTTCTGATTGGTCCAGGAATCTCGTGGAACCTGATGTAATCTCATCTCAAACCCTTTCGGAATCCAAAGATTACTAATAATCCTTGTGTCATGACTTCCGGAAACCATTTCCTTTCGGAGACTCTTTCTTATGCATCATGAACCTCATCAAGACCATATTCTCAATGGCTAAGTCTATACTGTCAAATTCATCTATCTGATAGATGTCTGTGAACTATGTTGCACCTTCTTCATTTCTTTCATGCCAAGTCATCACACTTTGCAATGATAGGAAACTCTTTTCCTGGGTTTATGCATCTTGAATCTTATCAAGATCATATTGGCAGAATTTCCATCTATCTAATAGATGTTCACGACCACCTAAGTATGTTGTATCTCTTAAAGTCTTTCATAGCGAACCGTTTCTTAACATCAAGTCATTACACTTTGTAATGATAAGAGACGTTTCCTAGAACCAGTATGTAACCCACATACATGTAATAGCAGATAATAACGATACTCCCACTGGCTTTGATACGGTTATATGACTTTTTCTGACTATTCACAAAATCCAGAACTTTTGGCACATTTTGCGAAACCGAAATCCAAACCTTTCCGACATATTAAAGGAAATCTTCCAGGCTATTCACAAAATCCAAACCTTTTGGCCTATTTTGAGAATCTGAATATCCTTTCCTGCGAGATGCCCATGCGACGAATCCCGGGGCCATGTACCTTTTGTAATGGCATGGTCTGTGTGAGTCCCTATTAGTGTGCCGATAAACCACACACGCTCCACTAACGACTCACACTATCCCACGCAGAATCCTCTCGGATTTCATCTTCTATTGAGAGTGCCTCTCTCGGAATCAATTGCTTGACCCCAAGTGATGACTCATTCAACCAGATGTTGTATAAGTACATTTCTATGTTCCCTTCTTTTGATGATTCAATTACTCCCACTGGTTCCTAGACCAGTTGTAAAATCAATCAAACTGTCATATAGACTGTGTCTCGCGCTAAGGTTCTCTTATTTGGCAGCAACCGGGCTCATCATGCTTCCTAGGAGTCGGATTACCTATACGTACCATCTTTAGTGTTTTACCACTAATCGGTATGTCACCCAGATCATAACTCCTTATGACGGTGACCAAAACTACAAAACTACAGGTCAAGCGAAGAGAGGGTATGTCAGGTTTAACAGGAATCCGATTCCTGGTCAAGGCCCAGTGGTGACTAAAGGTTCTTTCACTTGGCTAATCCTTGAACTCCTTCAGGATTATTCTTACTCCCACTGTTTCCTTAGAACATGAGCTCTTTCTAAAAGGACTCTTCTTTCAAAGGATAACCGGGATGGCCAATGAGACGACATCGCTGATCAGTTTCAGGCTTGTCATGAGATTCAGACGAATGCTACATGACCCTGGACTTTCTATGTACTAGTGGGACGATCCCAGATTTACATTTCAGACAGTGTCGGCATAACCTACTTAGTCTAAGATATGGTCGGAATATGGTTTCTGCGGTCTGACTGGTTGAATATTTAATTCATTGAAATACTAATCGGAAATGTATCTTATACATCGAGGATCAAAACTATTTCGGTCAATGCTCCATCGTCTTCCCTAAGACACATTATAACCATTAATGTTCTTGGAAGAGGATAAACTGTGAAACATTCTCTCAGTCTATGTTGTCACTCAGGTTCTGTTGATCTTATACTTCCTTTGAAATCGTTGAACACTTCAAGGTTCCAATCAATCGCTTATTCTGATAAGCGAAGCCATATTTGTCAAACTATTTGGCAATTATCATGAAGTATAACTAATCGTGTTCTGTTCGAAGATTTGAGCAATACACAGTAACTTATGTGTCTGTTGCTCAAAATCTTAAGGTCTTTTACATCTCTATGTAAATTTATGACTTTGTTAATATTGTTCAAGACATGCAATCATCACCTGACTCCAAGTCAATTGATTCCAAAATCCTAACCATTGGATCTTTGGGTGATGTATTTCTTGCAACAACTGATTTTATTAAGCACTCAATTCATCATGTGACTCTAAGTCAAATGATTCCAAAGTCCTGTCCAACTGGACCTTTGGGTGAAGTGATTATCATAAAATTCACTTTAACAATCATAAGGAACACAATTTATAAATCCAATCCCATTAGATATATTAACATTCAAGTTATTACCATTTAAGCCATTAACACATTCACACAACATTTCGAGGATAATTAAAACAATCATGTTTTAAAAGAAATTTTTTTATTACACCAGAATTATCCTCAGAACAATGTACTATGCGAATCCATGTCCTATGTATCTATAAACTAATAACAAGAACAAATATCTAGCTTAACTCCAAAAACTGCACGAGCTCCAGATCCAATCCGAATATGCTCCTGTGCGACAACATCCCGCATCCTACAGAGTTCATACATACAGAGCAAATGTGAGAAACACATCTTGTATCAAGGAAATAAGGATCAGGTGTTCTGAGTTTTTAAGATATTACTGAGTTCGCCAAACGGTTTGGCTTTGGAGCATTTTTCAAATCTTTCTGTGACTGTGTCGCACCTTGTGGATTCCCAGTTTGACACATCGAACAATCGGTCTAGACGATCTGGATCATTTCTTGATGCACCTTAATACTGGACTCAATCATGAAGTAGCTGAAGAAATCGGAACTATGCTTCTCCATGAACGACTCATACAGAGTCGACATTGAATGCATTTCCACGAATGTCTTATCCGGTTACCCTTTCTATTCATCTGGATGAACAGATCAGCGAGTCGAGCTAATGCTTAACTCCCGATCACAAAGGGAAACCAATTTTATACTGTTCGCTTATGTATCCCTCAATCTCGAGAACACGCAAACTGGTTTTACTTCCTTCTAGCTTGTAACTTCAAGCTTTTTGAAGATCCTAGTTCGTTCCTTTTTCAACCAGTTCTCGAAGCCTTTCCTCAACCAGCTGTGCTAACTTATCTGACCCCAGGAATTCTAAATCCCTACGGAACTCGGGGTCAATGATCAATAGCATAAGGCAATGAACTTCCTTGGACTCAATAGTCAAGGAGTCATGCTCATCACAAGCTGCTGTGTGATGCCATGTTTGGGAGCGGACACTCAGCCGGATATGGTTCGCCAGCAAAACTAAGAACTATTCTCTAATTGCAAAACCATATCACACAGTCAAGGCCAGTCAGCCTTACCATATTTAACATGTGCTTTCTGAAGCTCTCAGAAATGGGTGAAGGAGGGGAAGGAGGAGAATGACACTTTCTTCAGACATATATAAAATTTGAATTTATTAGTTTAATTAATCCTTTTAAATAATTACCCAATGTATTATTTAACAAGGCTAGGATCCAAAATACCCCAACTATGCTGTGAAGAGGGATGTCGTAATCACAACACAGTGGTCATTAAGGTAGATAACATTTATCAATTTCAGTCTAATGAAATTCCTAGATCTGTGAGATTCATTAAACTATTCAATGGCATGTTTAGTCTCGGATATGCCCCACTGTTTGTGACTGGGATGCCGAGGATCACAAACCGGGTGTGAATAACCATGCAAGTTAGCTTGGTACTCTCGGGGTCAATTACCATCTCAAATTGATGTGCCGGTTAACCACACACGCTCCATCAACAATGATAACACCCGAGAAACCCATTGCAACTCTTTATGAACCCCTATTGGTGTGCCGGTAAACCACACATACTCCACCAACGTTTCATAAAGTGCAATGTGCAATTTCATGGATTAGCATCAAATTCACATTTTTCCTAAAGTAACTAGATTGAGAATTTTTTGTAAAGTGTTCTAGTACTTTGATCATTATACTTTTAATGATTAAGCGGTCCTATCAAACCCGTTCGGCTAACGACCCTCTACTGATCAGGCGAGCGGTGGGTGAGAGTGAACACCCATTAGACCGTCATTTTATAGGCAGTCTCATTATACCCACTTTATAGATCAGCTTCGTGAATGAAGCCTACTATTGATTTGACTAACCAATTTATCTTATACATATTGTATTAACTTTTAATATATATATATATATATATATATATATATATATATATATATATATATATATATATATATATATATATATATATATATATATATAAGATGTATTTTAAACCTTTTAAAAATATTCCAGGTTTATCTTTTAATTTTTCCAAATTTAACTATTAAATTTAAAATTAAATTAACCCTTTAAAAACGATTTAATTATCCTTTAATTAACAATTAATTAAATTAATTAAATCTAGATATTTTAAACATTTAAAATATTTTAGGATTTATCCTTTAATTTTCAAAATTTAACCGTTAAATTAAAATTAAATTAAATCCCTTGAATTATCTTTTAATTAAACAATTAATTAAATTAATTCAAATGTAGATAGGTTTAACAAATTAATCAAATTAATTTAAACCTATCTTAAACCCCTAATTTTCGAATTCAAACAAATGGGTTTAAGGTTATCCATTTAATTAACCAATTAAAGTTACCAAAAATAGAAAACATTTTAAAACCCTAACCAAGAAAATCGAAAAGGAGGGGGGAAGGGCTTGGGTTCCAAAAACCCTAAACCCCAAAAATGAAATTAGGCTAATTAGGGTTTATAAGCTTTAAACCCTAATTTTAGGAAAATCATTACAGCCATTCCACAAGAAAACAAACAAAAGCTCTGATACCACTGATAGGTTTTATGCAAATCTATGAACTAAAACCCTAAGTTCACATGCAACTTAGAAAGGATCTATGTTTTCTTACTTTGAACATGTAACTAATTCCTAAAGGCCAAACAAAAACTAACTAAAAGAATAAATCAGAAAAACTAACCTTTAGTTGTTTCTTGCAAGCTAAGCAGCACAAGTGTCCTGCCTCAAATGAGATCACACCCAGGGAACCAGAGGGACAGGTCACGAAAATTCCAGAGAGAACAGAAGAGAATAGCACTAGATTATGAGGTCTAGGGGTCCCTATTTATAGGCTACCAAATGACCCTTAGAGATAAACCTCGTTTGACTTTCAAACAGAGATAAACCCAATCTCTAAGCCATTTTCCGGATTATTTACACGCGCGCCGCGGCCTATACATTGGCGCGCCACGTGTGGTAATTCAACTATTGAATTGGAACAACTTTAGCCCCTGTCCTCTTGATTAATCTAATTAATGCCACAGAAATCAATCCAATTAATTCCTGATTGATTATTAATCAATTAATATAGTTTCTAATTAATATATTATCACTTTAATATATTAACAAACTATTTCTTTTATTCCTATTGATTTATTAATCACATAATAAATCAATCTTTCTCTCTCCGAACTTTCTACCAAACCTCCAGCTATGAGGGCAACCCAAATGGACTATGCTACTATTAATTAGGTAAATACTAATTATTAGTCATGGCTTAGACAACTAATCCAACAACAACTGCTTCAGGTTTCATCTTACTCTCAACCTACATAAAGTAATTTATCTTCTATTTTTGTCAAATGGAAATTAGTTGTAAATTGAAATTATTTTTGCTTTTATTTGGAGTGATGAATAGATACCCCAAATGTTTTCATCGGTAATTTGATATTCAAAGGGAAGGCTGCTCTTACAGTTGAATCTCGCCCGCCCACATTTATAATGATCAGCGCTCCACGGTTACTTAATCATGAGCAATGACCGTCGGTCCTCATTCTAGGTTTATTAGGTTTCCTTGTTTTATGCCACGTCTCCTGCTCTCGGTGATCTGATAAGGCATAATCATGGCATTGATTGAGTTATCGATATCAGGCTCACGTATGGTTTTCAAGCTTGTACTTCAAACAAAACCAGCGGTAGGTATGATAGTTGAGTGATTTCTTAGAAAGGGAAACAAATCATCTTCTACAATATTAAAGGTTAAATTTAGCTGGAAATCTTTATTTCACTGTTTTAATAACATGAAAGTATCTCTATTTTTTTATTTTACTTGGTTTAACATCTTGAGTATAGATAATCTAGGAGTTGAATTTTTGTTTATCTAGGTTTTAATCATTTTATTCTAAAAGTTCACTATTGTATTAAGGGTGGGGAGAGTAGTTCTCTCCCAACCCTCTCAACCCTCAAGACACATCAACTTTTCACTCTCCTCCTATTTCCATCTTTCACCATCTTTTAACAACATAAACAGATCTCTCTCAGCCCTCCCAACCCTCAATACCACATCATATTTTCTATATTTAAATTAATTAATAAAAACCAAAATAAGAAAATAACATTTAGAAATAAAATTCAGAATAACATGACATTAAATTAAATTCAAAATAAGATTACATTAAAATTAAATTAAAAAAGTTAAATTGCTAAAATAATAACAAAAAAATCCTAAAACGATTAATAAAACCTAAAATAGACTACATATCTCAACCATAAACGTGTGCTAGTTCCCGCTTGCGAGCAAGAATTGCACTTAGTTGACCTTCGGTCAAATGATCATGAGGGCAACAAAAGAAGAGCGCGACAAAAGAAGAGCAAATCCTTTTCTTGTCGTCTGGATTTGATCGCTTCTAGCTCTTTCTCAATGAACATTAGTTTCCTCTTTGTTTCCTCCTCTACTAGTCCTAACTTCTTAGCATAGTAGTCCTACTTTGCTTGTACATCTAGCTCATTATTGTCGGTGAGAAGGGATATTTTTTCCACGATGGTCCTCATTTCCTTCGGCTCTGATGAAGATCTAACCACATTCTTTCCTTTTCTTTGTCATGATTGTGATGATCGTTATGGTTCCTCTTTATTGACGTCATCAGCATCGAAATCGTGAGTTGAATAACGTGCGTCGAAATCGGAGGTCATGTAGTTGTTGGACTCCGTTGTCTTTCTACGTTTGGAGGATTAATGTGGGGCATTCATGCCCATTTCCTTGACTGTGAGCCATTTGACATGGTCTTTCGATATTTCTCATGTCCCCAAATAGGGGAACCGCCCTTGGAGATTTTCCTATACTCAATTTATGTTGCCTTTAGGACATCAACATCCCCCTCTCTCACTAGCATGCATGTTTAATTTATTGTTGTAAATGCAGTTGAACGTGTTCACATTCGTTTGCAAATCCTTCCACTTTGAGTTAACTTGATGCCTTGTCCAGTCGGGCCGACCAAGTTGCGTGTTGAAATGTCCCAATACGTGCTCCCAGAAGGACTCGTAGCATTGATGGCTGCTAGGTTCTTGATCCTCGAAAATACTAATATATGCCTTCGCCAAGGCAACCTCTTCTATCTCACTCTACAGATGATGTCTCAACCGTTTGAGGAAAGATCGTTTGGGGAGGCGGGGGTGGGGGGTTGTTCTTATGTTTCTAGGACTTCCTCGTCTAAGTTAGTATCTTGTGTTTCAGAGAGGGGAAGGGTTTTGTCACTTAACTCCTCGTCTTGGTTATGAAAGTGAGATGTGTTTGGGACGTAACACTAAGAGGTGTTCAACTAGGTAGGAGTTTGTTGGAATTGGGTAGGACTTTGTTGGAATTGGCCAAAATCCTGGGAAAATGGGTTAAAAGTTGGTTGGACCGAAATTTGTTGGAACTAGGGATATTGGTTGTAATGTTGATAATACGGGGATCAGGTTAGAGGAATATTTTATCCACCTTCATCTTTTCGGTTATTTGATTTCGATGAACTGTGTTTTTTGGATTTCCCTCGGCTAGAATCTATTTTATAAAAGATATTTTTTTTAAAAGGATGGATATTTTATAAATTGGAAAGGGTTTGGAGAGAAGTTGAAAGAACGACGGAAAATGCTGTGATTTTTTAAAAAGTAAAGATGTGGTATTTATAGTGGTGGGGGATTAATTTTAGTATAATAATTTTTTTATTAATTTGAGTGTATTTGGGCGGTTTCACCAACCCTTCCTGGTAAAGGCGATCCTAAGCCCTCTCTCCGCCTAGGAGGCACCAGTTTGGATGAAGGAACGGATCGTCTAACAAGGGATGGGAACCCAACCGTTTCATCCCACCTATCTCCAATCATGTATGCGGGGCAAGGCTACCGGTGGGACGCCACCCCATCTACCGCGAACCCACAGCCACTCTGCCCTCCCTAAGGAGCACAATGGTCTATTTGAATATTCTTCTTCCATGGGTTTTCATATGTGTTTTTTGGTTACATAGATTACCTAGGATATAATTATTGTATTTCGTTTGAATGTTCATGTTTCTATCATCAATTTTTGTTTGTTGTGTTTCTCACAGATTTTTGTTTGGACGTTCATGTTCCTATGTCTATCAATCTGGTGTCACTTTTTTCAGCTTCTTTAGCCAAATGAAAAGGAAGCAAATGAAGGTCACATACTTACAATACTATCATTTTGGGAACCATGGTTGGTTAGATATGCAAATTGGGCCTTTTGGATGGTATTTTCGTGATTAATCCCATAAATGTTCTCCTTATTTTTGAAAGTGGTGATATACTTAAACAATAGTAGTGCGCCATTATTTTTATTTTTGCTACTTTTTCGATCGATTCAATTATTAAAGTGTTTTTTTCTTTGTCTTTTGTTGATTTTAAATTTTAATACATATAACAACTAATCACTTAATCTTTTTTTAGAATGACAATCTAACCTATTCCGAAATTACACATTAATACCACTTATGCATCATACGAGACTTGAACCCTCGACCTTAAATAAGGAGGGGCAACAGCTGATACGAGACTTAATCTAATTTTATATTTTTGTATGAGTAATTTTTGAAAGACGACCTCCGTCTCCATGAAGGTTAAAATATCAGTTGGATATAATATCAACTCCGGGTAATGCAGATGTTGTTTTATTAATTTGAAAATTGCTATGAATTATATACTTTGAAAACTTTTTTAGGGGTTTTAGTAATTTGAAAAGGATCTTGTGAGTTCTCTTATTTGACTACAATTTAGGGTTCCTTAGAATCTACATGGAAAAATAGCAACAGTTCTTTGAAAAACATTGGAAGATTGGAACTTTTTAAAATTTTGGAACCCCTCTATAATTCTCATTGCAAAGAATTGCAAAAAGTAACAATTACAAGTAAATAAACGAACTAAACGAGTTATTTCGTTATGATATTGTCTACAGTTAATGGTAAGCTATAGATGCATCTATTGATCTACGTTTAAGAGGCATTTAAATTAATGAGGAGTTTTACCTCTCATTTGCCATGTCTGACGATGAACTTGACACCATAATTAGGATCATTGGGTTATCAACATTTCACTGGTATTTACCTTTTAAAAAAGCACATTGTTAACTATGCTCAAATGGTATTTCGTAAGTTTGTTGAATGGAATAACAACTTGGTGTTGTTGAATGGGAAGCATGGGCGACTATCTCATACACTTTTACAAATAACCGTTGGTAACTTTATTTGTAATAAGGACTAGCCAAAAAGTACGTTGCTATTTTTCCATTTAATCCTTTCCTGTGCCCGCTGCATCGCGCGGGAGTGTCAACCCCTAGTTCAGATTAAAAGGCATTGGACTAAAAGTTAAATCAGCCGGTCTATTAAAGAAGTTGTTTGAGAGTTCACCTCACAAAAGTTTAAATCCAAGTCAAGCAATTCGGATCCCATTTAAAAGCTTTGGATTCATGTCCAATTCTGTTGGGCCATTGTTACCGAAGGTCTTTGGTAAAAAAGCTGGTCCTAGAACTATTGAAGATGGGCTATGCTTTATAAATGTTGGGCTTATTCTAATTACTGAATGGGCTTAATGGTTGGGCTTCGCTTCCAAAACTGGAGTTTTACCAAAACATTGATTTTTAGCGAATTTTACAGAAGTTGCGCTTTAAAAGTTTAGATGTTTGAAACATGATAAATTTCTTTATTGCATCTATTTTATCGCTTCGGTGCATACGACTTCGGTATTTCGGATTGACGATGTTGCGCTTGTGCTCGTGATGTCGTGCATTTTTGTTTATTGTCAAATCGCTTCGGTAGTATCTTGCATCCTTCGGCACGTTTCATAGACTTCGACACTTCAATATATTCGTTACTCTTATGGTTCGGTAACGCTTTATAGTCCATATATTTTTACCGACACATTGCCAAAGTCACACATTGTACGTATTTCGCTGCTCAATATATATATTCGTATACATATTCTTTATTCTGGTGATTGATCAAAGTGGACATGAGCTTTATTACAGATGTTCGTTGCGTATACGCAACTATGAGCTCTATCTTTTATATTTTTCCAACTTTGATCATTTTGATTCATGTCATTGGCAATTTATTCCACATGTCGAGGAGGAGTTCATCATGTTTATATCCATTCGACCATATTCTTACGCCCACACCATGTTTTATGGTCTTGGTTCGATCATAAAAGAGAGAGAATTAAGTATTTTCATTTGAGAGATGGATTGTAATTTTCGAAAAGACGATTTCTAGTGAAGTCTGGGAGATATTTACCAATATTGGGTATTATTTTTAGTGTCGATATGCTTTGACGTTTATTCAATGCGATGACTTGGGCGTTATCGACTCTCGACTTTGATTTTTCTCAATCGAGTTTGGTTGAGAATTGGTTTTTTGGAAAATTAAATGATTCTTTTGGTGATTATTCTTTTGGCGGATTACTCCACGATTATATTTTTGGAGTCCAATGTGACGAGGGGAAGTTTCTCACGTTTAGGAGGAGATTTTGATTCCAATTTCGAAGTGGGTTTTCTTGATGGGTTTATGCTTATGATATTTATCTTCGGGATTAAATTTGGTTGTTCGAGGTTTAGTGATCCTTATGAGCATGAGTATACTTTGCTTCAATGCTAGAGCTCGTATTTAGAGACTACGGATGTATTAAGATTCGGATATTCGCTTTTATACATTGCGTCAGCATCGGCTTCAAATTCTCCAGTTGCTCGATAGGGTACTGAGAGCCACGCCATTCATTCCAAACTTTGAGGGGGAGAATATTACATGCAAAGCTCTCCATGGGATGATGACTCGCGGGTTTGGAAGGCCCATTATGGCATGTGGATTGGAATCATGACTTATTTTATAGCTCACCTATATATAGGCATTGTATTATTCATTTTAGGTTAAGAGAGCTCACAATGTAAGGAGTGGTATGCTTATTAACATTCCTCAGGATTCGATATTCGTTGGAGCATGATCCTTGTACTCTTTCACATATATGAATGATGTGACACATTACATATTTTTATTGAGTGTTTATGATGTCCTTAATTCGCACTTATGAGAAATCTGAACTTATTATCTCTCAACAAAAATATTATAGACTTGGATTGTTAGACAATCCAATCACTTAAGGAAGCCGATTTTGGGGAAACTGTTAATTACCTATGGATTTTGTTTGTCAAAATTCAGTCTTTCATAACCTACATATGAATGTTTGCAAGTAAACATGGAAATTGCTACTCGAAGACATACGTAAAAACATATCGAATCTACCTATATACAATGGTAAATCAATTTTAAATATCTGCATTTATTAATATTGTTTTAAGGGAAATGACTTATAAGGGTAATTATGTTTCAAAACTGTTTAAAAAACACCATCCAAGTTTGGTCTGTTCAAAAAACACCATCCGAGTAAGACCTTTGTACAAAAAACACCATCCAAGTAAGGCTTTTGTACAAGAAACACCAACGAACTACATGTTTTGTTCAAATTTTACTCGATGGTAACCGGCTCTTGCAGGTTAAAGGATGACTTGGCCTAATATTTAGTGACATGGCATAATAACAGATGAACAGTTTAACCTGCAAGAGCCGGTTACCATCGGGTAAATTTTAAACAAAACATGTAGTTCGTTGGTGTTTTTTGTACAAAGGTCTTACTTGGATGGTGTTTTTTGTACAAAGGCTTTACTTGGATGGTGTTTTTTTTTTGAACAAACCAAACTTGGATGGTGTTTTTTGAACATTTTTTGAAACATAATTACCCTTATAAGTCATTTTTCCCTTGTTTTAACTATTGATCTTATTATTGGTATTATACATTTGTTTAGCCTTTTTCTTAGGAATACATGGTTTAGATGATGTCATTGAAAATCTTGCATTAATAGACGTAGAAAAGTTTTGAAACGAAATGGTAGTACCTACACAAATTCCCTAAAGTGTCATATCCAGTTGCTGATACTTTGTTGGTGAATCAAAATATCTTAATCCAAAATGAGTTATCATATGATCAAACAAATTTGGCAATGGGGCATGAAATGTTAAAAGCTTAACTCATATGTGAACAACAAGATACATACGATCAGATTATTAAATATATGGACAATAGTAATGGAGTTATCGATGAATGTTCCTTATTTATATATCGGATGGAATATGTATAAAGGACCTTCTATGCGAGTATATGTTCAAAAGGATATATTGTTCTTACTATTGCACCAAGTGGAATAACATCACTATTTCTTATAGGTGGGAGCATCACTAAACACAGTTTGTAACTCTAATTAATGTTGATGAAGAATCAATTTGTTACATTGCTACCAACAGTGAGTCGTGTCAGTTTCTTATAAAGGACACAAAACTAATTATTTGGGGTAAGGCTCCAATGGCGTATAAACATTGTGTTGTGGCCTTAGATCATACTCTTTTTAATAGGAAACAATGGTAATAATGTTCTACTATTTTATGGAAGCTGTTGTTTTTGGAGAAGATTTCAAACGGATACTTCCAATAATACCGAAGGAAAGTAGGCAAGATATTGTTCATGCATCTCTTAATTCTTCAAAACATTGGCACCATTGTAAGGTATTAAAGTTGACTATGAATATGCGCTTATGAGTAGGTTATGATCCGGAATAGTTACCCGAAGTTCAAGAATTCACAAAGTTGATTTTGAAGTTTGGTGATGGTGTCGTTGGTAAAGATAACGAAGGGTATATAGAAGTTGAAATTCCAGAACCTACATTAATTAAAGATGTTGATGGTCCTATCTAGGAAATTGTTGATTTTGTGTATCCATCTTTTTATCAGAATTAAAGTAGCACGTATGTTTAATAGCATGTTATTATGGCACCTATAAATGAAGTAGTCAACCGAATAAATGACTATATGTTTGATTACATGTTTGGTTATTTGGAAACATATTTAATTTTTAACAAGTTGGACAATGCAAAACAATACAATTCACTGAAGCATTGTATCACCTATAGTTCTAAACGTTGTAAGGTTGTCAAGAATACCCAATCATGAACTAAAGTTGAATGCAAGTGCTCTGATAATGTTGGTGTGTAATATTGATCAGTGATAATGTTGGTGTGTAATATTGATCAGTCACTAGGGCTATATAATAGAACACACATACGTGTAATCGACCTAGCAAACCACCTTGATGGCAGAACTCTTCCTTTGCAAGTTAATCACTATTGATAACGTCCTTATGTTGTCTTTGTTTGAATTGAAAATTTAGTTCGAAGACATGATTAAAACATAAATGTATTTCGTTGATAAGTTGATGAGAGAATGATGAGTTGGTTTAAGAATTCTTTTTTTGGTTTATTTATAGAATATTCTTCCACTTTTTTCTTTGTTTGTTTATAGATGTTTTTTTTAGTATTTTTAGGTTGTAAAAAATCCTATTTTTTGTTTAATATATAAAATTGTAAAATTCATTTATACTTGGATGGTTGTTTAATATTAACATTTTTGTTGTTTATTTGTAAAATTGTTATTATAAATAACATTGCATGTTATAGAATGTTTGTTACTTATTGTTTGAATGTTTAAAATATTACTTATTGAATCAATAAGCATAATGTAATGCAATATTTCTTCCATGTGATTTTCTAAATGAATAATTATAAAATTGTATGAATAAAT